>CM054147.1:40797851-40840351 GCA_028751875.1 Rapana venosa
ACAAAAATATTATGCCATCAGGACTATCTTTTTCGAAAGAAACAGTAATACAACACTTGTGAGTCTAAGCAGATTCCTAGACCAAATAAAAAAACGTGAAAGGTGAGACTGAGTCTGGACAAGACTGCACTGATCTGTACTGTGTACAATGCTCACCCTCACCTCCACCTACCCGGTAGTCTTGTAGACCATTGGAGCACCACTGAAGATTTTGCAACCAGCTTCCTCTACTCCTCGCGGTCCTCAGCTTTCAGTAGCAAATCGTTCCCCTTAAAGCCAGTACTATGTTATGAGATAAGTAAACGTTCCACAGAACTGCAAGGGATTTACCAAAACGCCCATAGATAGATAGATAGATAGATAGATATTATACGCGCATGGATGATGGGAAGGTTGTGAAGAAGTTGGGTCGTCGTGGTAGACCTGAAAACAGTGTTTGGCTTAAATGTATCTAGAGAGAGTTCGGTTGATCAGTTTCGCCAACGTATAGATGCCTATTCTATTATCCTCGATATAAAAGAATTTTTTTTTTAAAATTAAAATAACAAACATGGGGGAGATGTTATATTCAGAATCTTTCTGAGAAAAAAAAGGCAGGAGGATGGACCAAGAAGTGAAGAAAACAGACAAGAAGGAAGGTGACAGGACGAAAAAGGAACAAGGCCAAAAACAAAGAGAGGGATAGAAAAGAGGAATTTTCTTGCACACAATTTCTAGAAGATGGGGATGCTTTTTTTATACTGACTGGCCCCCCAGCATCCCCCATGGGGCAGTCGAACACTTAGATTATTGTTGAGAATGGAAAGCTGCATGCCCGCTATATGCATTGTAGGGCACACAGATTGGCGTGCACAGCACTTATTTATTTATTTATTTATTTATTTATTTATTCTTTTATATCAAGGATAATGGAATAAGCGCTCGTGTGCTTTTTTACATCCAGTCCCCGTGTGTATGCGGTTTTGTAAATGTTTGTCATCTGTTTCCACCAGCACACAATGGCCTACTCTTCCGAAAAGCGGAACAGGGTTTAACGTGTGCGCAAGATGTTCTCTATGCGTTCGAACATGGGGCCTCGGTGTATAGTCTCATCCGAAGGACTCAGCGATATAGAGGTACCACAGTGTTATTTCAAAACAAAAAAACAAGCAGGAACAGCATGCAGTGCCCAGTGGAGCTGGGCGAGCTAGTAGACCAACACTGCAAGACTTTCAAGGGTGGTCTACAATCTTCAGGTAAGGTTGTATGGTAGAGTTCCACTTAAGGAGTTAAGCCGAGGTATAAATAAGTCATGTATTGAAAGGTTATAGCGATAAAAGTGTTATATATATAGAGAGAGAGAGAGTGAGAGAGAGATATAGATAGATAGATAGATAGATAGATAGATAGATAGATAGATAGATACAGACAGACAGACAGACAGACAGACAGACATATATATATAAATAGATAGACAAACAGACAGACAGATAGATATATAAAAAGATAGACAGACAGACAGACAGACAGACAGACAATGATAGATAGATAGATAGATAGATAGATAGGATAGATAGATAGATAGATAGATAGATAGATAGATAGATAGATAGATAGATAGATAGATGGATAGATGAGATAGATAATAATTATATATAAAGAGAGAGAGAGAGAGAGAGATAGATAGATAGATAGATAGATAGATAGATAGATAGATAGATAGATAGATAGATAGATAGATAGATAGATAGATAGATACAGACAGACAGACAGACAGACAGACAGACAGACAGACATATATATATAAATAGATAGACAAACAGACAGACAGATAGATATATAAAAAGATAGACAGACAGACAGACAGACAGACAGATAGATAGATAGATAGATAGATAGATAGATAGATAGATAGATAGATAGATAGATAGATAGATAGATAGATAGATAGATAGATAGATAGATAGATAGATAGATAGATGCAGCTTAGCGAGTTAGATTTTAGTTATGTTCCATTTGTGTTTGGAAGTTTGCTCAGAACGTTCATTTTTTTAAACAAGCCTTATCCTTGTCGCTTGCAATATGAATAAAGAAAAACCTGGTCATGTTTGGAATCGTGCTTGTTAGTAAATGGATAATTTAGCCACTTTCATCCCTTTCAAACCCCGCACTAACTTCTTTAAACGTTGTTGTTTTTTTAAACATTTTATTCAGTTTGAATCAAAATCATAAATATTGCATTGTTACATTATGATCATTATTATCAATCCTGGAAAAGAGATAAAAGGCCAATAAAAAGGTGACACTCAGACGAGACAACAGTTATACGATATATAGACCAATGATTGTACAGATAGACTACACAACAGTTATACAATATACAGACCAATGATTGTACAGATAGACAACACAACAGTTATACGATATACAGACCAATGATTGTACAGATAGACTACACAACAGTTATACAATATACAGACTTAACAACAGTTATACAATATACAGACCAATGATTGTACAGATAGATCAGACAACAGTTATACAATATACAGACCAATGATTGTACAGATAGACCAGACAACAGTTATACAATATACAGACCAATGATTGTACAGATAGACCAGACAACAGTTATACAATATACAGACCAACGATTGTACAGATAGACCAGACAACAGTTATACGATATACAAACCAATGATTGTACAGATAGACCAGACAACAGTTATACAATGTACAGATAGACCAGACAGCAGTTATACAATATACAGACTAATGATTGTACAGATAGACCAGACAACAGTTATACAATATACAGACCAATGATTGTACAGATAGACCAGACAACAGTTATACAATATACAGACCAATGATTGTACAGATAGACCAGACAACAGTTATACAATATACTGACCAATGATTGTACAGATAGACCAGACAACGGTTATACGATATACAGACCAATGATTGTACAGATAGACCAGATAACGGTTATACAATATACAGACAAACGATTGTACAGATAGACCAGATAACGGTTATACAATATACAGACCAATGATTGTACAGATAGACCATACAACAGTTATACAATGTACAGACCAATGATTGTACAGATA
The DNA here is from genome assembly GCA_028751875.1 of Rapana venosa. NCBI lineage: Eukaryota > Metazoa > Mollusca > Gastropoda > Neogastropoda > Muricidae > Rapana > Rapana venosa. The sequence goes on from CM054147.1 coordinate 40,800,950, forward strand.
GACCAGACAACAGTTATACAATATACAGACCAATGATTGTACAGATAGACCAGACAACAGTTATACAATATACAGACCAATGATTGTACAGATAGACCAGACAACAGTTATACAATATACAGACCAATGATTGTACAGATAGACCAGACAACAGTTATACAATATACAGACCAATGATTGTACAGATAGACCAGACAACAGTTATACAATATACTGACCAATGATTGTACAGATAGACCAGACAACAGTTATACAATATACAGACCAATGATTGTACAGATAGACCATACAACAGTTATACAATGTACAGACCAATGATTGTACAGATAGACCAGACAACAGTTATACAATATACAGACCAATGATTGTACAGATAGACCAGACAACAGTTATACAATATACAGACCAACGATTGTACAGATAGACCAGACAACATTTGTAAAATAAACAGACTAAGAGTTGCAGACATTCAGAGGTAGAGCAGACAACAGTTATACAATGTACAGACCAATGTCTATATAGATAAAGCAGACAGCAATTATATGAAATACAGACCAACACTTATAAAGATACTGCACACAACAACTATACGTTATTCAGCCCAATGTTTATACAGATAGAGCAGAAAACAGCTATACAATATACAGAACAACAGTTATACAGATAAAGCAGAAAGTTATACGATATACAGCTCAATGATTATACAGACAAAGCCGACAGTTATACGATATACAGATCAACAGTTATACAGATAAAGATGACAGTTATACGATATACAGATCAATGATTATACAGATAAAGCCGACAGTTATACGATATACAGATCAACAGTTATACAGATAAAGCCGACAGTTATACGATATACAGGCCAATGATTATACAGATAAAGCAGGCAGTTATACTATATACATATCAATGATTATACAGATAATGCCGACAGTTATACGATATACAGATCAACGGTTATACAGATAAACGCCGACAGTTATACAATATACAGATCAACAGTTGTACGGATAAGGCAGACAGTTATACGATATACAGATCAACAGTTATACGGATAAAGCAGACAGTTATACGATATACAGATCAATGATTATACAGATAAAGCCGACAGTTATACGATATACAGATCAATGATTATACAGATAAAGCCGACAGTTAAATGATATACAGACCAATGATTATACAGATAAAGCCGACAGTTATACGATATACAGATCAATGATTATACAGACAAAGCCGACAGTTAAATGATATACAGACCAATGATTATACAGATAAAGCCGACAGTTATACGATATACAGACCAATGATTATACAGATAAAGCCGACAGTTATACGATATACAGATCAATGATTATACAGATAAAGCCGACAGTTAAATGATATACAGATCAATGATTATACAGATAAAGCCGACAGTTATACGATATACAGATCAACAGTTATACAGATAAAGCAGGCAGTTATACTATATACATATCAATGATTATACAGATAATGCCGACAGTTGTACGATATACAGATCAATGATTATACAGATAATGCCGACAGTTGTACGATATACAGATCAATGATCATACAGATAGAACACACAACAGCTATACGATATACATACCAATGATTATACATATAGAGCTGGCAGCATTTATACAACATATATGCCAATTGTTATACAGACAGACCGAACAACAGTTATACGATATACAGATCAAGAGTTACAGACAATCAGAGGTAGAGCAGACAACAGTTACACGACACACAGACCAATGCTTGATTACAGACAATCAGAGGTAGAGCAGACAATAGTTACACGATACACAGACCAATGATTGAAAACAGACAATCAGAGGTAGAGCAGACAACAGTTATACGACACACAGACCAATGATTGGTTACAGACAATCAGAGATAGAGCAGACAACAGTTATATGATACACAGACCAATGATTGGTTACAGACAATCAGAGATAGAGCAGACAACAGTTATACGACACACAGACCAATGATTGATTACAGACAATCAGAGATAGAGCAGACAACATTTACACGACACACAGACCAATGATTGATTACAGACAATCAGAGGTAGAGCAGACAACAGTTACACGACACACAGACCAATGATTGATTACAGACAATACAAAGACCAATGATTGATTACAGACAATACAAAGACCAATGCTTGATTACAGACAATCAGAGGTAGAGCAGACAATAGTTACACGACACACAGACCAATGATTGATTACAGACAATCAGAGGTAGAGCAGACAACAGTTATACGACACACAGACCAATGATTGATTACAGACAATCAGAGGTAGAGCAGACAACAGTTACACGACACACAGACCAATGATTGATTACAGACAATCAGAGATAGATCGGACAACAGTTATATGACGTACAGAACAATGATTGATTACAGACAATCAGAGATAGATCGGACAACAGTTATATGACGTACAGACCAATGATTGTTTACAGACAATCAGAGATAGAGCAGACAACAGTTAGATGACGTACAGAACAGCAATTACAGATCAACAACAACATTAAGACAGAAGACAGATCTGCTATTCAGACAGAAAGAATCAGACAAATGAATTCGGGGCAGGATAGTGTAGTGGTTAGGGCATTGCGCTTGCAATCTGACAGCCCAGGTTTGAACCTCAGTTCAAGCCACTGGACTGCTGAGATGCCCACTGGAGATGATTATTCCCCCTGGAATTAACATACTTCACTTGTACAATTTTTCCAGCCTACATTTCTTTTATTACACCTTTATGTTTTGATCTGACCAGTTTCTCACATGTTATAAACTGTAGTTAAGTGTTTCTGCTGTCAATGGTTAAACACACTATAGCTTTGACTCATTCCGTCTGGTTTCATAGAGCAGGATTACATCAGTATTTGCACACTAGTGAAACATCAGTTGTTTTCACCCTTCGTAAATGTCCCAAACCTGTTGCCTTACTTGTCGTTGAGTGAGCAGACCTTTCTTCAAGAATCGTCTAAAAAGTTGCAGTGCTTCTTCCTCACTGTAGGTTTTCCTGTTTCCCATGCTTTCAGACACAGTATCAAACACTGTGCTTCTGCTCTTGGATGCAGATGTCTCCCCTTTATCTCGAGATTTCTGCACGCTGGCAGCCTTCTGTTGTCTTTCCATCAACACATTCAGAGTGTAGAGAAAGGGGTTTAACGCTGAGTTAAAGGGAAGGATAAAAATTGCTATGGCAATGTTGATTTCCCCAGAAATGGGAACATCACTACGAGCCATCATCCCCAGAAGACCTATGGGAAACCAGCACAGGAAGTCTGTCATGACCACAGCTAACAGTCGCCGAGCAATGGCAGTGTCTCTGGATTTTCTCCCGTTGTCATTGGCACCAACTGTGTTGACCCGGATGGACCAGTAAATGACAATTTGTCCAACAGCAATAAAAAGAAACACAACAAAGTTCATAAAAATCATCACACCAAAGGCATAATCACTGCCAGCAAACTTATTCCTGGTAATTGGGAGAGGGATACAAATGCCTGACTGACTGTAAAAATCCCAGTGGGAGGTGACGGGTAAAAGTGGGATCAGACCCAGTCCTATTCCAATCAGCCAGACTACCATGGAAGTGGCGTGTGCAGACAGTCTGTTGAAGCGAAGATCCTTATGAGGAAGGGCAATGACCAGCACACGTTCCAGAGTGATCATACTGATCAGCAAAGCAGAGACTTCGCTTGATACTAAAGACAGGAAACCTGCCAACTTACATGCCACACTGTGTTTCCATGTCAAGTCATTCCATCGGTAGTCCCCATAGTAGACTCTGTCAGCAATACCAATTATAGCCAGATACACACCCATCAAAAAGTCGGCTACACTGAGGTGTGTGACAAAAACCTCGTAGCCAAGCTTTCCTGCGCTTCTTTCAACACAAACCCGGTACATGAAACTCCCAGCATTTCCTATTAAGGACAAGATTGCGTAGAAAGCGAGGAAAACACGAAAAGCATCAGCTCTTAAAAGATTATCACAGGAAGATATTTCATTTTCAGGTGCAAAACAGTTTTCAGGATCCATTTCTTCAGGTAAGTTTGCAGGGCAACATAGCTTGTAATTGTCAGTGTAGATGGTTTCAAGATAATCAAGATCCTTAAACACTTGTCGAAAAAAGACTTCCATTGGACAGCCCCGAAGATCAAGCCGACGTAAAAATCTCAGAGACCTGAACCCTGTTTCAGTCAACTTTGTAAGTCCGCTGTTGGTCATGTTAAGAAACTTTGCACGCGGAAATGTGTCAAAGAACTTTGTATCTAGGTCGTGTAACAGCAGACCAGAAATATCTATATCTATGACATTGGGGAACGTTAAGTTGCTAAAGAGGATGGAATCAAGAGATACTAATGAATTGTAAGCTAATGACAGAGAAACAAGATTCTTTAACCAAATCAGATGAGTGCTGCTCAGTTTGTTGATGTTATTGTAACTTACATCCAACACTTGCAAATTTGGAAATTTCAAAACTTCAAATGTGGTAAGTTGGCAGCTCTTTAGGTTTAGGTAAATCAGTTTTGTATTATTCAAAAAATGGCTCATTTTCATGGCTGTACCCCTAGCATCCACGTAGCGAAGTTCAGAGTAACTGTCAGCTGAGAACGAACCAGTGCAAACGAAGGCATGACCATAGCAGTGGCAGTTATCAGGACACGTGAAATTGCACACCCATTCATCGTCGTGTTGTGGACACTGAAATATTCCGTCACACAGGTGTTCACTGTGGAGACATATAAGAGACTGACGACAGCGGTAGAAGCCAGGACAGGTGTAGTGGTCACAGTTCATCTCATCTTCTTTGCCGAAACAGTCGTTGACCCCATTACACCTGACGTAGACAGGTACACAGTAGCCTTGACCTGAAACATTTATGTAAGTGCATAGCAATTTTGAGTCCATGCTGACGGGCAATTTGCGTTGCCTCAAAAATACTTATTGGTATATTATTTGTTTGTCATGAGTACATAATTATGCTGGAATATTTTTTAAAAATTATGTACTTCCAATCAAGACTAACTAGATACATCAGTAGAATGCATGGACAGGTCAGCTGTCTTTTTTTGAGAATCCAAGTACCCTCGCCACTTTGTGCTGTGTATAATGTGCAAATACCAAACTAAACCACAACGTCTATGACTCCCCCTTCCCTCTGAGACTTTAAACCCCATCCAATAGAATTTACTATTGACAGCTTAGATACTACTTCTTTAAAGAAGAAGAAGAAATTGCTAAAGTGAATGCAGATAAGGGATTTACATGCATGGAAATCCAGCAAAATGATTCTTAAAATACAATTCAATCAGTTGGAAGTGTCGACTCTGTCACAAAACTTTCATATTGGACATGGTTTGAATAGGACATAGGTCTTATCTATATAGCCAGAGAGGTAAAGTTAATTTTATCCAGTGGGCTTAAAGAATCAAATGAACACTTATTGATTTCTCTGACAAAGCCATCTAATCTCGTAAAATGGCAGACTATTACAACGTAATTTCATATCTATGACAGAATATCAAAACGTAATTTTATATACTTGAAATCACGTTTTAATAATCTGCCATTTTACTAGATTAAATGGCTTTGTCAAAGAAATTAATTAGTGTTCAGTTGATTCTTCAAGCTTACTTGATAAAATAAACTTAACATCTCTGGTTAAGGAAACCATAAGATTGTTAACACATTTTAACGTGTTAAAAAAAAGTACGCAGCGATTATTTTCAGTTGAAAATGAGTGATTTTCCCTGATGACTAATTAATTCAAAATCAAATACTCGTAACTTTTTATTGAAATATCATCCGGAAACAAACCCAAGAGTTCCATCGTATCAATACAACTGGCAAGGTATTGTTCCTTTTCTCTCTAGGCCCAGATGTTTGGGATGTTGCGCTGTATAGCATTGGACAGAGTTCAACAATAATTTGTTCAAAGGTTATTTTAATTTGTAATCTGTATAAGTAAACAACAGTACATTATATATATATATATATATATATATATATATATATATATATATATATATATATATATATATATATATATATATATATATATATTTATTGATATAGATATATAATATATATATTGTATGCTTTGTGTGCAATCCTCTTGCTTTTGCTTATTTGGCACATGCACTTCTTCAATTGTATAAGAAGAAAAAAATTGCGTGTGCACATGCAGGTGCTCTGCGTGTGTGTGTGTGCGTGCGTGCGTGTGTGTGCGTGCGTGCGTGCGTGCAGGCATGAACACGTTCTTTCTGTTACCTGGACATTGGAAGTGAGTGTCCGGGCAAGAGGTGTTGTGAAGCGACGTGACAATGAAAGTGCCATTGCTGGTGAAGTCCACTTTTGCAGGAGGCTCGATGACATTGGCAGCTTGTCTTGGTTTGATCGGACACTTCACCTCATCGCTGCCATCCACACAGTCATAGCGTTTGTCGCACACAGCGGTGTACGGAATACACTGTTCATCATAGACGTATAAGCCTAATGCGTGAGATTGATGAATGCGTCAGACGTAATGATACTAACAAAGAACTGAGTGGAGTATGCAATCTAAAGTTTAGAAGTTGAGAAGCTCAAACGATTTTTTTTTAATTAGCTGCTTTAGGGCATTGATGTCAACAACAACAACAACAACAACAACCACACACACACACACACACACACACACACACACACACACACACACCACACACACCACACACACACAACCACCATACGAAAATAGTATTTTGTTTCTGAACCAGAGATTTGAGGACATTGTATGAAAAATTCCAAGGGTAAATATTTTATTCTAAATGTAAAGTTCTAAGTTGCTCTAATGAAAAGATAACCAATGCTAATATTAAACGTTGGTTTTAAACACGCTATGAACTTGATACATTTGCCATAATTTGTGCTGTTGGCTAAAGTTTCGGTGACCTCAAACTGGGTGAAAAGCTCTTGCCTTGCTTGCATAGCCTTGAAATGGTTTGCTGGATATAACATTGTTCTAACGCTTTGCTGAATAACATTGTTCTAAAGCTTTGCTGAATAACATTGTTCTAAAGCTTTGCTGAATAACATTGTTCTAAAGCTTTGCTGAATTACATTGTTCTAAAGCTTTGCTGAATAACATTGTTCTAAAGCTATGCTGAATGACATTGTTCTAAAGCTTTTCTGAATAACATTGTTCTAAAGCTTTGCTGAATAACATTGTTCTAAAGTTTTACTGAATAACATTGTTCTAAAGCTTTGCCGAATAACATTCTTCTAAAGCTTTACTGAATAACATTGTTCTAAAGCTTTGCTGAATAACATTGTTCTAAAGCTTGCTGAATAACACTGTCATAAAGCTTGCTGAATAACATTGTCCTAAAGCTTGCTGAATAACACTGTTCTAAAGCTTTTCTGAATAACATTGTTCTAAAGTTTTCGCTGAATAAGATTGTTTTAAAGCTTTGCTGAATAATATTGTTCTAAAGTTTTACTGAATAACATTGTCCTAAAGCTTGCTGAATAACATTGTTCTAAAGCTTTGTTGAATAACATTGTCCTAAAGCTTGGTGAATAACATTGTCCTAAAGCTTGGTGAATAACATTGTCCTAAAGCTTTCAATTCAATTCAAAAACTTTATTATCTCAGAGACAGAGAAATTCCGGTGGGTCACGAGCCATACATAAAAACAATAAACATGTAAACATGATATCACACACACACCCCATCCGATAAAAAGCATCCACAAATCAGCAATACATCAGCCAGTCATAATCTCACCCTACTAAAATCACTAATACTCATGTACGCACCAGTAAACCCATGCATTCGCGCGCGCGCGCGCGCACACACACACACAGACACACACACAACACACACACACACACACACATTGGAAACATTTGCACACATGCGCACGCATTTTTATGACATAAGCAAAAAGTTGTTATAACATGTTGTAAAAGAAAATATCGATTAAATTAATACTCTGTTCTATTAAGATGTTGAACACAGTCTAAAATAATAATATAACATGTTGTATAAGACAAATATCAATTAAATAATTTAATTGCTGAATAACATTACCCTAAAGCTTGCTGAATAGCATTGCCCTAAAGCTTTGCCTAATAACATTGTTCTAAAGCTTTACTGAAATGTTCTGAGGTTAAAAAAAAAATCCATGGCCTGCATGGATAGATACCCTCTACATTGGAAGATGTGTGTTTATAAGAAAATGCAGCGTCCTAACCACTATGATGAAGAGACGACATTTGCTAACAGGGGCATGTGTGCCATGTTCAGCTCCACTTTTGAACATCTAGTCTAAAACTTGGACTTGGCCCTGGAAAACTTGTAACATGCCATGCACTTGGACAGAATGGGCATTCTACTTTTTTTTTAAACTTGGGAGGCTTATAATAATAATAATAATAATAATAATAATAATAATAATAATAATAATAATAATAATAATAATAATAATAATAATAATAATAATAATAATAAATGGAATTTATATAGCGCTAAATCTTGTAAAACAAACAAATCAAAGCGCTTGTAGACGTCCATACTGAAATCGGTATAGCCCTGAGCAGCTCATAAGTCGACACTTCCTTCAGATGAGATTATAAACCGAGGTCCCGTGTGCGAACGCACGCAGAACATCTTGCGCACACGTTAAATCCTGTTCCGCTTTTCGTAAGAGTAGGCCATTGTGTGCCGGTCGGAACAGATGACAGAGTTTACAAATCGCATACACACGGGGACTGGAATTTTTAAAAAACACATAAGTGCTTATTCCGTTATCCTCGATACAAAAGAATAAAATATAAAAAATATAAATATAAACACTTCAGAGGGACTGTGTGGAAGACATCTACTGCAGTAGTCTCTGTAAGGACAGAACCGCCCCTGTGATGTTGGCCTGTGAAAGATATGTAGTCTGGGACATGTTCAGTAAGCCTCATCAGATCGCTACAGAGTGCAACGCTTGAGCAAAGGGAAGCGCTCTGCTTTGCCACAATTCTAATAATAATAATAATAAATAATAATAATAACATCATAATAATAATAATAAATGGAATTTATATAGCGCTATATCTTGCACACAAAAAACACCAAATCAAAGCGCTTTCATTCATTCTACTCATTCACAGGCAGCCTTACAAATTCAAATGTATACACACAAGCTCGCACGCACACACACATACATACACACACGCGCATAAAACACACACACGCACACACACACACACACACACACACACACACGCACACACACACACACACACACACACACGCACGCACGCACGCACGCACGCACGCACACACACCAGGTATAATCATTAAGAAATTTGTTCTTAGATAGATGGCTTGATGGGAAAAAAAGCAAATGCATTGCATATTCAATGTACCATCTGGAAATGAAATTTTGACTTGACTTGACTTGACACACACACACGCACGCACACACACACACACACACACACATGCACACACACCCACATGCACGCACGCACGCACGCACGCACGCACACACACACACACACACACACACACACACACACACATATATATATATGTATATAAAGGTTGTTACACTCGGCAGGGTGATGGGGTTTGGGCTGTTGATCAAGGGCAGGACAAAACTGAAATGGAACAAGAGATTCTCTGCTTTGGCAAAGGAGACCCTGCTCCTGCTTGAGACACTGTCATTTATTTATTTATTTATTCTTTTTATATCGAGGATAATAAAATAAGCACTCATGTGCTTTTTTTACATCTAGTCCTCGTGTGTATGCGGTTTTGTAAATTGTCATTGTTTTAGACGTGGGCTCTCTCACCTGCTAAAAAAAAAAGAAGCTGCAGTTTCTGTTGTTAACAATTACACTGGGGGGGGGGGGGGGGGGGGGGGGGGGGTTATACATCCTATTGCCAACACTAGAACGTGGAATGTACGAGTATTATGCATTGCACCTGACTTTATAAAAAGTTTGATGCATAATCATCATCATCATCATCATCATCATCATCATCATAAGCATCATCATAATATATGAATTTATATAGCGCTGAATCTTATAAAAGAAACAAATCGAAGCGCTTGCCTGTTTTACACATGACTTTTTTTTTTTACGTGAAAACCACCTGATACCGTGACTGTCAGTCTAACTGTTGGAATGACACAAGACAAGACCTCCAAGAGACAACGGAGTTCTGCTGCATTTTTAAAGCTCAAAACGTCACGCAGACGTTATTTTACCTGTTTGCCCTTGACGCACCGAAACTCTGCTCCCGGTTCACAAGCAGGGAAACTGCAGAAGTCTTCGTCACTGCCGTCACAACAGTCGGGTCGAAAATCACACACCAAGGCGTAAGGCACATGCTCCAACTGATTTCTGCATGTGAAGAAAGGGACAGGGGGAGAGAACTCGCGGCTGCAAGCTAACACTTCCTCTGGCTTCGTAGTGGAACAGTTTGTGGTGACGTCACACGCTAAAAAGGTATGGGCGGTATGGTTGCGCTGACATGTCGTCATAGTGCTCGCGTTCCAGCTGCTTGAAGCGGTCATTGCGATTTGAGGATCTGTCGTGACGTCATCAGAGATCGTCACTCTCTCACAGAGGCTAGATGCGTGCAATTTTTGGTCGCAGGTAATCACCTGCAGTAGCTCTTTACGATAATGACCAGTACAAAATGGTGGATCTACATCTATGGGTTGTAGGGGTAAGAAAAAGGCCATCGTGTCATCAGACCATAGCCAAGCATCCTGGTACCTGTTAAGAAAGCAAAATAATAAAAATTTAAAAAAAATACATTGATTTTAAAACTTTGTCTTCGTGGTTGAAGAAGACAGTTAAAATTTGTAAGCAATTATAAATATTTGTCATTATAGTTTTCATCAGCAGAAACATCACTTGTGTAGCAAAAAAACTATGATATTTGTGGCACATTCCCTTTTACATCCCTTAGTATACCCTCTCCCTCTCTCTCTCTCCTCCTCTCTCCTCCTCTCTCTCTCTTCTCTCTCTTCTCTCTCTCTCTCTCCTCTCTCCTCTCCCCTCTCTCTCCCTCTCCCTCTCTCTCTCTCTCTCCCTCTCTTCTCTCTCTCTCTCTCTCCCTCTCTCTCTCTCTCCTCTCTCTCTTCCTCTTCCTCTCTCTCTCTCCCTCTCTCTCTCTCTCTCTCCCTCTCCCTCTCCCTCTCTCTCTCCCTTCCCAGTCCCACTGAACAATATACTTGATCAGTTTCAAAATGTGCTAATCTGATAGTCATGTTATTCCAGTAATTGGTTGCTGCAATATCAGGATAGAAATGATACCTTACATTTCAAGCGTTGTCATCGCCGTAGCCATTTTCAGTCCAGTGAGGACGCCATTCACACCTTTCTTAACCAGAAAGTCAGCTATCTGCTTCAACTTTAAAGATGTGTTCAGAACAGCCAGGTGCCCGCCAAGATTGTTGCAACTCTCAGAAGCTTCGTCCCACGTGATCTGGTCTTGCGGCCGGAAGAGCTGGTAACAGCTTTCACCCACGGATACCAGGATTGACCCACACAAGGGCTCATTGGACATGATGCCTAAACGTATAACAAAATAATGATTATAATCTGTACACAGTGACGCAGACAGCTTACCTTTCAGTTAAAGCACTTTTTTAAAATTCTTTTATTTCAAGGATAACTTATCAACTGTAAGTCAACTATCATTTTTTCATACACAAATACACACGCACACGCACTCGCACATATGTCTCATGCTTACAACCACACATTAAAAGAATACTGCGTTGGATTCCTGTAACCATGATGCGTGCTGCACATGATTCAATGGTGCTTTTTACAATGCCATGTAAAACAGATAGATGCTATAGCTTAGTGGTTTGCATGCATCACCAACACTCCAGATTGCTTGAGACTCAGGTTACCGACACCTTTGCCATCCACTATAGGTCACTGGGGCATGGGGCAAGTATAGAGTATGCTACTGAGGGTACCTCTTTACAAATAATACGTTTGCAACCTGCAGGGATGTGGACAATGAAAGAGCTCAAGCATAACATGTCAAGATGGAGGAAGGAAGGTGGCGGGATGGTTAAGATGTTCGCCTGCCAACAAGTAATCCGTGAGGTTGTGGGTTCGATTCCCAGCCTTGCCCTTTCTTCCCAGTTTGACCAAAAAAATCGAACTGAATGTCAAAGTCCTTCGGATGAGACTATAAACCGAGGCCCCGTGTGCGAACGCATGCAGAACATCTTGCGCACACGTTAAATCCTGTTCCGCTTTTCGGAAGAGTAGGCCATTGTGTGCCGGTGGAAACAGATGACAAAATTTACAAAACCACATACACACGGGGACTTGATGTAAAAAAGCACATGAGTGCTTATTCCATTATCCTCGATATAAAAGAACAAATAAATAAATAAGATACCACTGGGATATTCCTGAACCTTCTTAAGTGAGCTGGACAGAGTTTAGAGAAGCAAAATGACAGCCCCAAGATCTGATACAGCAGAGATGAAAACGGCCCACTTGCTCAAGAGATAGGGCCTGAACATATAACTATGAGAGCTAGCCGTGCCAGACAAGAGCCACACCAAGACATCTTCTGTGGGAGTCTAGGCGGAGAAAGAGGTTTAGAAGATTAGGCACATGTCAATATTATTCTCTTATGAATTAAAATTTCTGTGTCTCTTTTTTTTATATACTTTTTTTTTGCTGCCTCATCTTCTGTGACGGCCCCGTCCTGCTGTTCCCACGCCGCTCATTCCAATCTCCCCGCCACAGCCATACCCAAATTCGTTATGTCTCATCCTCAGGGTCGGAAGTCCACAGGGAGCCCATCACCATCAGGCCGCCGTGGGGCCACCAGCCAGAGGGGCCCTGCACTGCTGCTGGGTCACTTGAGTGGTGTTCAGTGGTGCCTGTTCTGAGCTAACATACGCAGGACACCACCTACTAAGCCCCCTACTAACGACAGTATTAGCTCAGCCGCGGAGCCAGACTGAGTGAGTTGCCCACCCGAGGTGACAACCACCACAACGTCCCTCCAACGACTGTCCCCTGCGAACCTCCAACCCCAAGGGCTTTGACACAAACTCACCACAGGCACAGAAGTGTATGGGCAAACCGAATGTGAGGTCACCATGAGACCAGAGAAACCGGGACCACCGAATCAGAGGCAACTTTTTTTTTATTGCATGATGATCAATGACAATGAGGATGACGTAATGATGCTGCTGTGGAAGTGCTAATGCTTTGAGACTACTTGACAGGGTTGTACTCTACGCTTACTATCATAATATATCCCGGCGTCAACCGGGCCCGAGAGATACAGACACCTGCAGTGTTGGTCAGGTAATTTGAGCAACACTCTCAAACTCGCATCCGTTAAGTGGATGAAGCTCGACTGTGTGGTCCCAGTCTTCCCACTGAGCCCACAGCACACTCACTCTGGGTAGGAGCCGGCGGAGTCCGAAAAATCCCTATGACTCTTATGGGAATCGAACCCGCGACCTTCCAGTCCGTAACCCAAGGCGCTAACCACTGTGCCATGGCGGCTGGTATTTCTGTGTCTCTTATTGTCTTCTTCCGACTCTGTCTCTCTGTCTCTCTGTGTTGCTCTCTCTCTCTCTCTCTCTCTCTCTCTCTCTCTCTCTCTCTCTCTCTCTCTCCTCTTTCTCTCTCTCTCTCTCTCTCTCTCCTCTCTCTCTCTCTCTCTCTCTCTCTCTCTCTCTCTCTCTCTCTCTCTCTCTCTCTCTCTCTCTCTCTCTCTCTCTCTCTCTCCCCTCTCTCTCTCTCTCTCTCTTTCCCATCCGTAAAGTTACCTTATCTCTTCCATCTGAACAGAAAGCTGGGTTGTACAGGCGAAGTGCTTCCTGAAGGAGTCATAATTTGACACACTGCAATTCCATTTGCCATCAGGCAACTGCAGTGGTTCTTCAGACTTGCTGTGGAAGGTGTAAATGAAACGAAACCCAGTTTTCGAAACACGGAGATTGCTTATAAATAGAACTGATAAAACGCTACTTCCTTTTATCACTGTCGGGTCAAGATCTTGTAGTCGGCATATTCCGATTCGTTTGTCTTGATAGCCACCACAACTTCCATCTCTGTTGACCACGAGATAGTCAGCGCAGTTTATTCTATTTCGTTCCAACTGTAAGTCAATGCCGACAAGGCTGATCATGGTTACATGATTCTGTGGCACGTGCAGCCTCACACAGCTATCCATTGCTGCGTATACGTAGAGATAACCCCAGCCGTTCGTCTCAATGATGCCTGCAAACACACAGTTACCACAGCTTAGCTGTCTGAAATTGCTGATGAAACCTAAAACCTGGACGTGTATTCAGAATTTATGGGTGACTACAGATTTTGACAAAAGGGAAGGAAAGAAGGAAGGAAGATACAAAAAGAAACAGAAAGCATGAAAGAAAGGAAACAATGTTTTGTTTTTTGCTGTGGGTTGGTTTTTTTTACACAATATGAAATGTCACATATACTAAAAGAAAGCTAATCTAGCTAAACATGTGTGTAGCTAAGAAATAAACGTGGGATGTAACAGTTTCTTACCTGGGATCCATGTCATCCACACACCCTATAATAGGCAGCAAAGACAACACCCTCGTTCAGCTTGATATGTGTAACAGTGTCACACAACCGTTGGTTGTTTTTTTTTCAGCCGTGAACGATGGTTCTTACTAAATCTGTTCACTGAGTGGACGCCATCTTATTCTATGTGGAATTTACCTTGCTGTGCGGTCAATCCTTCTGAAGTGGGGTAGTGGTGACGTCACCGGCACTTCCTGCACTTTTTTTTATCCCCAAGAAAAGGCTGGATACTGATCGGAAGATAATGTCAAGTCTAAGAAACGTGTACACATATTGCCAGTCATGCCCTTTCTACCTGACTGCAGGAAGATTGAACATATATTTGACGAAGAATGAATATATATAATGAATATGAAGAACTCCTCTCATGTTTCATTTCATAGCTATCCCTGCTTTTCAACAGCCAAAAATTCCATCACCCTGCCAAAGTGTATAACCTGTGTGTGGGTGTGGGTGTATGTACGTGTTGTGTGTGTGTGTGTGTGGTGTGTGTGTGTGTGTGTGTGTGTGTGTGTGTGTGGTGTGTGTGTGTGTGCATGCATTTGGACTTGTTAGAACTATTATTTGCTATTGGTTGCATGACTGTGTAAGAATGAGTTGAGTGCAAGCGCTTTGATTTGCCTGTGCAAGATACAGCGCTATATAAATTCCATTTATCAGTAGTAGTAGTAGTAGTAGTAGTAGTAGTAGTAGAAGTAGTAGTAGTAGTAGTATTTACAGTGTTTTAATTTGGTTGTGGACTGTGGCTGGCTCCTACCCAGAGCGATTTTGTTATGGTCCTATTGGAAAGACTGGGACCACTCCGTCCAAAATCATCCCTTTTATATAGATATTTTGGGAGTGTAGGTCAATTTCTTCTTTACACTGCAGGCGTCTATATTTCTTGGGCCTGGTCAATTACCAGGATTATTTTTATGATTATATCGTGATAGCAAGGGTATAGTCCTGTCAAGCAGTCTCAAAGCTGGTACACTTCCACAGCATCACTGTTACATCCCTTTACCACCAATGACTTATCGCACCAAAAAGGAAACTCTGATGTGGTGGGCCCCTGCTGCTCTAATCGTACAGTGACCTCAGTTTGTGGCATTCGTGCCTGTGGTGAGTTGGTGTTGAAGCCTTCTGGGGTCTGAAGTTCATGGGAGGAAGCTCTTGAGGGGGAAGCTGCAGTCGTTGCTACCCCGGGTGCGTGGCGAAGCTGCAGTCGTTGCTACCCCGGGTGCGTGGCTCACTCGTTCTAGACCCATGACTAAGCTACTTCTGTTATCAATAGGGAGTTCAGTAGGCATCATCATCATAATAATGATAATAATAATAATAATAATAATGTAATAAAAATTTTAAAAAATAATAATAATATATGGAATTTATATAGCGCTGAATCTTGTAAAGCAACAAATCAAAGCGCTCACTTTTTTTTTTCGAGGATAATGGAATAAACACTCATGTGCTTTTTTTTACATCCAATCCCCGTGTGTATGCGGTTTTGTAAATTTTGTCATCCGTTCCCACCGGCACACAATGGCCTACTCTTTCGAAAAGCGGAACAGGATTTAACGTGTGCGCAAGATGTTCTGCATGCGTTTGCACACGGGGCCTCGATTTATAGTCTCATCCGAAGGCATGTCTTCGGCGTGTTGACTCAGAGAAAGCCCGACTGGACCTGACTTAAAGGACCCAATAGCAGTGCAGAGCCCTTCTGGTTATTGGGCGATACAGCGGCGTAACATTGATTTCTGGCCATGAGGGTAGGGCATAACAAGCCTGGCACTCCTATCCAATTCTTTGAGAAGCTGTTTACGATAAGAAATAGAGCAATCAATACAAACAAACAAAACAACAAACACAAAAAACAACCTGTAATCCCCAGCCGCCATCCCTTTCTCTTTTCCTGAAAAAAGGTGGACGGAAAATTTTCCCAAATTGAAAGAGAGAGCATCTGAAACATTCAGACTTTGGTAATCAACTGACATAACTGGGTAATTCTACGGGATAGCCTCGTGGTTACAACATTGCGCTCGCAATCTGACGACCCGGGTTCAATTCCCGTTCAAGGGGATTTTTTTTTTAACCCTGGAGTTAACATTAGTGCAGACTCCACTCTCCCCCAAAAGTCATTCGGATGAGACTATAAACCGAGGCCCTGAGTGCGAACGCACGCAGAACATCTTGCGCACACGTTAAATCCTGTTCAGCTTTTTGTAAGAGTAGGCCATTGTGTGCCGGTGGGAACAGATGACAGAGTTTACAAAACCACATACACACAGGGACTGGATGTAAAAAAGCACATAAGTGCTTATTCCATTATCCTCGTTATAAAAGAATAAAATACAAATAAATTTTAAAAATATACCTAGCAAACAGTCCGTCGGTATGGCATCCCCAAATCTCGTAAAGGAAATGCAGGAAGAAGATGGGGGGAAGAAAAAACAGCCACTACCTACCTGACTGCAGCCATCACCTCCACTACCACTACTACTATGACACACAGGCACACACTTGGGCATACACATGGAGGTACACTCACATGTGCACATACATTATAATTACGACACACGTGCACATACACGAATGATAATAAGCTTCTTTTTCCAGGTATTTCCATGTATTGTTTGTTGAATTTTTTCGTTATCCGTTTCAAACACTTATCTTTTCCCTTCCCTTTTTTCGCTCTGTCTCTTAGCTGTACTAAACTGTCAAACAGTTTTTACATCCAAACACTGCCACGACATTGCTTTTTGCCACATACCTGCAAATTAGTGTAAAAGCACATACTCGCAGAAACGCACGTATGCAATCAACTGCAATCTCAACAATAACACACACACACACACGGGGACTGGATGTAAAAAAGCACATAAGTGCTTATTCCATTATCCTCGATATAAAAGAATAAAATACCCAAAAAAATACACACACACTTCTGCCATCCTAAGCATACAAACTCACCACTTGTTTCAGAAAGACACTTCCCTTGCAGTTCCCTTGCGCACTGACTCGCTGCCTTGAACATGATAGAAACATCTGTGGCATCCAGGGAAACTTCTTTCAGCTCGATCTGAAGTGTGACATTGCTTTTCCTGGACATCATGTACTGTTCTTTGGTGTCGTATCGAATTCTCTGGGACACCTCGTGTATACTGATATCTAATGCAGGCCTTCCGCTGAGACTGGCTTTAATGTAGTAGAACGTCTCAGGTGGTCCCAATATGAACACCCTGCAAATGCAAGTCACATTCTGGCAGTCATAAAACGCGTTCGAAAATCTACTTTTAATCGTTATTCTGATAGAAGGCGAAGAAGTAATGGTTATGTTGGAAGAGTTTCTGAGACAGTCTGCCACCCTGGTGGTCCAGAGGTCTGTGGATGATTGAGCTTCTGATAAATATGAGCATCTTGGAAAGGACGTGTCTGGATCATCTGAAGAGACATTGCAGCCAGGATAGACATTCTGAACCCGTATCTGACTGTCTGTTCTGACTTGGTGACTTGAAGCCCACAGAAAGCCAAGAAGAAGCGCCAAGGGTATCACCTGTGACCCTTCCATTGGCTCTGCACAGATCTGCAAAAGAACGCAGTGCGAATCAGTGTCGTTATCAGTCTGGGTTCCTTGTTACTTGTTACATTCAGCATCATCATCATCATCATCATCATCATCATCATCATCATCATCATCATCATCGCTGTCATTGTCACCATAACTAACACAACTGTGGTATCTTTTTATTATTATTATTATTATTATTATTATCAGAAGCAGCAGCAGCAGCATCACTGTCATTGTCACCATAACTATCACAACTGTGGTATCTTTTTATGATTATTGTTATCAGCAGCATCATCACTGTCATTGTCACCATAACTATCACAACTGTGGTATCTTAATAATAATAATAATAATGAATAGCATTTATATAGCACATTTCTCAAAGCAATGACTCAATGCGCTTTCATACCATGCGCATCTATACACATGCACACACAGCACATAATAACAACAACAACAACAACAACAATGATAATGAGCATTTCTAAAGCGCAAATAAAATTTACCAGAGATACCTATCGCATTGTAGAGGCACACACTTGCGTCCGGGCACACACTAGCAGGGCAATTAACAGTACACTCAAGAGAAAAGGCACTAGCAATAATATAACTAACAAACAAACAAAAACCCATAACCAACAGCCAGGCATGCACATGAAGTAGCCTACAGTGTGACAAACGGCGACCGTCAAGACAAGCACAATATATTAACTAGCTAAGAAATACATTAAAGAGATGTGTCTTCAATGAAGACTTAAACTGGGATAAAGTGGGAGCATGTCTGACGGCTGGTGGCAGAGAGTTCCAGATCGTGGGCGCAGCAACACCAAAAGATCTACGACCTGCGGTTTTGAGGTTGTAATGGGGTACAACAAGTAAGTTATCATTCGAAGACCGCAGGGTTCTAGTTGTGGTGCGTGATTTCAAGGTAGCTGACAGAGATGGAGCAAGCGAGCCTTCAGAGTGACGGTATGCCAAGACCGCAACTTTGTACTGACAGCGTGCCCTTACAGGTAACCAATGAAGCTCCCTAAGCATGGGAGTCACATGGTCCCTTTTGCTCTTTCCAAGGATGAGCCTGGCAGCAGAGTTCTGAATTCGCTGCAGGCGTGTAAACTGGTCATCACTTATACCGATAAAACAGGAGTTGCAATAGTCCAGTCGCGACAAGACGGTCGCTGAAACAAGCTTGATCACTGCATCACGAGGCAAGAATTTCTTAATGTGTGCAATACGGCGCAGCTCTAGAAAGCATGCTCTGCAGACGTTACTAATGTGGTCTTTCATGGAGAGAGTAGGATCTAGCTGAACACCCAGATACCGCACAGAACTCTGAAAAGCTATGTCACAGCCACCCAAGACCACAGAACTCTCCGACACCCGCATAAGACTAGATGGTGAACCAACTGCCATAACTTCTGTCTTGTCTGTATTTAATTTGAGTTTGTTGCTGTCCATCCACTGAAGGACACTGTGCGTGCAATCTGCCAGTGTGCGTGTGGCGTCTGAAAAATTTTGAGGTGTTGCATTTGCCGAAATTTCTGTATCATTTGCATATTTATGAAACTGGCAATCATGTAAGGTCATCACATTAGACAGAGGCTGAGAATATAGTGTGAACAATACGGGACCCAAAACAGAACCTTGAGGTACGCCATACAGGAGGGGGGCAGGTTGTGACTTAACTCCCTCTATCTTATTTATTATTATTGTTGTTATCATCAGCAGCAGCAGCAGCATCACTGTCATTGTCACCATAACTAACACAACTGTGGTATCTTTTCTATTATTGTTGTTGTTATCAGCAGCAGCAGCAGCATCACTGTTATTGTCACCATAACTATCACAACTGTGGTATCTTTTTATTATTTTTATTATTATTATTATTACCATCAGCGGCAACAGATTCGTTATTGTAATCATTATCATTACTGTTCTCATCCTTGTCATTGTTCTTGTTATCATCATTGTTCTTTGTCCTCGTTGTCATTTTCACCGTGCTGCTCTTCCTTCTCATTAATGGTGATAGTAATAATAATAATGATAATGATATAATAATAATAATAATAATAATAATAAGAATAATAATAATAATAATAATAAGGAATAGAATTTATATATCGCTGAAACATTATCATTGTCATCACCATTGTCATCTTCATTTTTGTTGTTGTACTCATTGTCATCCGAAACTAAATTTTATCTCATTCATGTGAATATGCCCACAATTTTCTTTTCGCTATTTCCTACATTTCTATCTACTACTACTACTACTACTACTACTACTACTACTACTACTGCTGCTGCTGCTGCTGCTGCTGCTGCTGCTGCTGCTGCTGCTGCTGCTGCTGCTGCTGCTGCTGCTGCTGCTGCTGCTGCTGCTGCTGCTGCTGCTACTACTACTACTACTACTGCTGCTGCTACTACTACTACTGCTCCTGCTGCTACTACTATTACTACTGCTGCTGCTGCTACTACTACTACTACTGCTGCTACTACTACTACTACTACTACTACTACTACTACTACTACTACTGCTACTACTACTACTGCTGCTGCTGCTGCTGCTGCTGCTGCTGCTGCTGCTGCTGCTGCTGCTGCTGCTGCTGCTGCTGCTGCTGCTGCTGCTACTGATGTATTGCTTCTCCTACTACTAAGACCAAAACAACCACAACTACCACCTTCACACTACTACTGCTGCTGCTGCTGCTACTGCTGCTGCTACTATTACTACTGCTGCTGTTGCTACTACTACTGCTGCTGATGCTGCTACTGCTACTACTACTACTATTTTATACTGCTGCTGCTGCTACTGATGCTGCTGCTGCTACTGCTACTGCTGCTGCTGCTGCTTCTGCTACTACTAATACTACTGCTTTTGCTGCTGCTACTGCTACTGCTACAGCTACTGCTACTTCTACTGCTACTTCTACTGCTGCTGTTTCTACGAGGAGTAGATAGCGTGTTGATGATTGAAAATAAACCAAGTGCTAGAACCATAATTATGTAAGATAGAACTGACTTGAGGTAAAAAGGTAAATATAAAGGTGTTCCCATAACCTAAGCGGTCATTGGGGAGCGAGGTGTCAGAGACCTCAGCTTCTCCAGAGGCCAGCGTATTGAGGGTGACGCCCATCTTCTCTCCCTCACCGCTACACCTTCCGTGACCCTAAAGAGGCAGGTACCTATTTACAGTTGGGTGAACTGGGGGACTGTACTGAAGCCAAGATGGGCAAATAGTCACCCATCCACGCGGTAACCAGGCTCAGTGCTGTTTACCCAAGCTGTAGGAAAAGTGAGTGCTCTGACCACTGAGCTACTCCATCCCCAGGTCACAGTCACCTATTTCACTGATGCAATGGAAATCTTCAACAACATTATTAGCCCCCCAAAAAGCAGACGCTTTACATTAGACACCATATGATCTATACCTTTTACCTATAGACACAGCTATACTGTATAAAAAACCAAAAAGTGTCATCTTTCATAATCCCATCATAGAAAGCGTACAAGAAACTAACTCACAAACCTCAGTAGCTTTTTCAGTCTTCTGCAAAAAATGATTCTGGAAGAACAGCCTGCTGTGTCTATACCAACGAAGATGGAAGCGATCCAGGCGTGACAGTGCTGCAGAAACCACCCTCGGTCTTTTCACATCTGAAATCTGAGTTTCGTACCCAAGAAAATCAAATGTCCTTGTTTAAAAAAGAAAATTTCAACAATGATTGCTTTGTTTCATATTAGAAGTTTCAGGTGGAAAGTGCACATGAAACAACAGATTTTATGAGAGAGAGAGAGAGAGAGAGAGAGAGAGAGAGAGAGAGAGAGAGAGAGAGAGAGAGAGAGAGAGAGAGAGAGACAACAGCCTGAACATTAGGCTATGTCAGTGAAGAGAGTGAAGAAAGAAGGATGGAAGGAAGGAAGGAAAAGAAAGAAACAAACAAACAAAGAAAGAAGGAAAGAAAGAAAGAAAGAAAGAAAGAAAGAAAGAAAGAAAGCTCTGTTAGACAGGACACCTGTGGCATAGAAGACAAGCTGATGTCTAGAGCTACGTTTTGCACACACACACACACACACACACACACACACACACACACACACACACACACACACACACACACACACAAAACTACATCAAGGCAAATGGAACAGCCAAGTTTAAGAAAGTGCTTCAGTGGTCACTTCTAAAATGTCTGCTGTGTTAGGTATGGGGTTTTATCAGCATCCAAGTGGGGGAGCTAGATATGGTTGAATTATTTCACTGTAGCTATGTATGTTGAACAAGTCATGAGGAAAAGAAAAGAAAACAGATTCAAGAAAGAAAGAAAGAAAGAAAGAATGAAAGAAAGAATGAAAGAAAGAAAGAAAGAAAGAAAGAAAGAATGAATGAAAGAAAGAATGAAGAAAGAAAGAAAGAAAGAAAGAAAGAAGAAGGAAGGAAGGAGGAAGGAAGGAAGGAAGAGAAGGAAGAAGAAGAGAGGAATAGAAAGAAGAAAGAAGAAGAAAGAAAAGAAAGAAAGAAAGAAAGAAAGAAAGAAAGAAAGAAAGAAAGAAGAAAGAAAGAAAGAAAAGAAGAGAAAGAAAGAAAGAAAGAAAGAAAGAAAGAAAGAAAGAAAGAAAGAATAAAAGAAAGAAGAAAAGAAAAAAAAAGAAGAAAAAACAGAAAAAAAGAGAAAAAAATTTAAGAAACGTTAAAAAAAACGGAAAAGAAAGAAAACGAAACAAAAGATAACAGAACAAAAATACAGAAAAACAAAACAGAGAAAAAAAGAAACTAGATAAAGTAAAGTAAAAAAAAGATAAAGAGAAAAGAACAGAAGAAAGACAACAAACAGATAATCAGACAAAAAGACACAAGAAGAAAAGAAAAATATAGAGAAAACTAAAAAAAGTAGAAGAAAGAAGAAGAAGAAAAGAAGATAGATAGATAGATAGATAGATAGACAAGAAAGAAAGAAGACAGATAGACAGATAGAAGATAGATAGATAGATAGATAGATAGATAGATAGATAGATAGATAGATAGATAGATTAGTGTAGGGGTGTAGAAGAAAGATAGAAAAGAAGAGAAAGAAGATAGATCAGGTAATAATAGAGTATGAATGGGGTGAATACAGTAGTAGATAGAATAAAAAACAAAAAAAAGCACAAAGATAGATAGATAGATAGATAGATAGATAGATAGATAGATAGATAGATAGATAGATAGATAGATAGATAGATAGATATACTTATGTGTGTGTGTGGGGGGGGGTGCGTGTAGGGGAGAGAAAGAGAAGAGAGAAGAGAGAGAGAGAGAGAGAGAGAGAGATCCGGTGTGTAATAATAGGTACTTTTGTATGAATGCGGGTGTGTCTAAATCACCATGTAGTGAATAGACATTAAACAAAACAAAACAAAACACAAAAAATAGATAGATAGATAGATAGATAGATAGATAGATAGATAGATAGATAGATAGATAAATAGACAGACAGACATACAGACAGACAGATAGATAGATAGATAGATAGATAGATAGATAGATAGATAGATAGACAGACAGACAGACAGACAGATAGATAGATAGATAAATAGATAGATAGACAGACAGACAGACAGATAGATAGATAGACATATAGATAGATAGATAGATAGATAGATAGATAGATAGATAGATAGACATATAGACAGACAGACAGATAGATAGATAGATAGATAGATAGACAGACAGACAGACAGACAGATAGACAGACAGATAGATAGATAGAAACAAACAAACAAACAAACAAACAGAAAGAAAAAGCGCTTTATCACACAGATGTTCCCAGCCTACCTTGTTGGCGAGCCAATTCCAGAGTTGACCTCACTGTCTCAGACTGTCTGGCCTACCTGCTGTTTTCCTCCCCGCTGCCACAACACTGTCTGTCCTGGGTTAAAAAAAAGGTGTGCTAAACACGCCTGCCTGTCACTGTCCGCTAGAACACTGGACTCCTCCTCCTCCTCCTCCTCCTCCTCCTCCTCCTCCCAGGCAATCAGATTTTCAGGGCAGTGATGGTGGCTCGCTACGCGGCCACTGTTATCGTTGTTGTTGTCGTTGGTGATGGTGGTGGTGGTGGTGGTGTTGTTGTGTTGTTTGTGTGTGGTGTTACGTGGCCGGGGCTTGTGTGGTGTTGCGTTCAAGTCATGCACCACCATCAAGCCTTAAAAAGCAACCGTTTTCTGTTTGAGTGATTGTTCGTGTTGTTGTCGTTGTTGTTGTTGTTGTGTTGTCTGTGTGTAGGTGTTACGTGGCCGGGGCTTGTGTGGTGTTGCGTTCAAGTCATGCACCACCATCAAGCCTTAAAACGCAAATGTTTTCTGTTTGAGTGTTTGTTGTTGTTTTTGTTGTTGTTGTTGTTCTTGTTGTTGATGTTGTTGATGTTGTTAGTGTTTTGTCCATTTGTGCATTTTTGGGGGGAATGTTTCGGACTTTGTTGTTGTTGTTGATGTTGTTGTTAGTTGCAGTAGTTGATAATTTTCAGTGTATTGTGTGTCGTGTGTGTGTGTGTGTGTGTGTGTGTGTGTGTGTGTGTGTGTGTGTGTGTGTGTGTGTGTGTGTGTGTGTGTGTGTGTGTGTGTGTGTGTGTGTGTGTGTGTGTGTGTGTGTGTGTGTGTGTGTGTGTGTGTGTGTGTGTGTGTAAATTTGAATTTGTTAGAATATTGTTCATCATTGTTGGTTGCATGTGTAGGAGCGGATTGAATGCAAGCGCTCTGATTTGTATTTTCAAGATATAGTGATCTATGAATTCCATTTATTATGATTATTATTATTATTATTATTTCGTTTATGTAAATATTCAGCTCTTGTCACCTACGCGGAAATGAATAGCTCCATGAAGCTTTGTGCAGAAGATATTGATGTTATCTATACCTTGCTGTTATACTTTTCAGATTATTGCAGCTATGTAATGATGGCGGCACCCAGCTCTTGGCACCATTACTGTATTATACCAAACTTAGGCACTTGTACATGATTGAGAGAGATGTTTGCCCCCACCACTGTTACCAAATCAGTGTTGAGACAGCATCAATAAGCGCCTCGATTTGTTTGTTTTTACAAGATTCAGTGCTATATAAATTCCATATAGTAGTAGTAGTAGTAGTAGTAGTAGTAGTAGTAGTAGTAGTAGTAGTAGTAGTAGTAGTAGTAGTTTAGTAGTAGTAGTAGTAATCACAATGCTCGTATGGTCACACCTCCAGTGAAAATGATTCAACTTAAAAAATAAAAATAATGCATGTTATCTCTTTATCATACACTCACAAAATCTCTCACAACCATAACCATGTGAATATATTTAAACATCTAGAAAATCTCACTGTGTCTTTAAATCATATTGTCAATTGAAAACTAACAAATAAAAAAAAAACTTATACAAAAGTACACACCAACACAATGTAGCCTGATGGTTACAGTAATGTATTCGTGATCTGCTGACCCGGGTTCGATATTCGTTCAAGATGATTTTTTCCTCTGGAGTTAACTTCAGTGCCGACTCCACTCTCCCCAAAAGTCTTTCGGGTGAGACTATAAACCGAGGTCCCGTGTGCGAACGCACGCAGAACATCTTGCGCACACGTTAAAACCCGTTCCGCTTTTGGGAAGAGTAGGCCATTGTGTGCCGGTGGGAACGGATGACAAAATTTACAAAACTGCATACATACGGGGACTGGATGAAAAAAAGCACATGAGTGCTTATTCCATTATCCTCGCAATAAAAAAGTTTTTTAAAATATATGGATATCATACTACTTTATCAGTTATTCAAATCGTCTTGGCTGTACAGCGGCAACTCACATCTTATCCACAGTGATAACTCAGCCAGGAAAGTCGGCTAGATCTGCTGCAAAAGGGAAGCAGATGGCTTTGACGCATCATGAACCAAGTGTTTCTGGATGGTGTTAGAAAGTTCTGGCACTCACTCTGCAGAAACTTTTTTTTTCTTTTTCCGGGTCCTTTATGAGAATGGTGTGGACTTTACTTTTACTTTACTTTTTCCTTCTGCTTGTACTTTGTGGCATCACTGGGAGATATAAATGTCTGTCTGCTGCAAGGCGGGTAGCTTGGAGGAGGGACAATCCATGGACTTTCAGTGTTTCTGCCACGGAATCACTCCAGCGTCGCCTGGGTCTACCTCTGGCCCTCGTGCCAGAGTAACTCAAGTTGTAAGCACGCAAGGCTGGCTGGTTTGGCGGCATCCGTGTCAGGTGCCCGAACCACTTGGTTCGTTGTTGTTCAATATGGTGTAGGACGGATGTGGCTCCTACCATGGTGTGGACACTTCCAGAAAATAATTATGTCTACAGTTCCAGTTATATGACGGATAGATAGACGTGTTTCCCGTGATCGTGCTGTGTTCCATAGCAATTCTTTCTTTGGCAAATGTGTGGCCTTGGACTTCCATGTCGCTGGTAATCTTGAAAACTCTCTATGCGATGCTTAAACTCAACTGACCAAATCTTAGCACTTGAGCATGCGGGATAATGCCCACCATATCTGTGTACCTTGGCTCATTTATGTTTTTATTTCTCAAGCTTATGTGTGCAGGAGGCATAATCAATACATTTCTACATATTCTTCAATTGCCATGAATATGATATTACGAAGTATGACAAGGGCCGAACTATGGGTGACATCATTTAGGTATTTTAGGACTCCAGCCAGACCCTACCTATAGCGAGTCTACTTTGACCTTAACTGGGAAAACTGAACTAACACTTCCTCAAATTATTTGATCTGCAGTCAAGATGGCTGTAATTTCTCAGGCCGTGTTGAAGCTGAGACGCTATGTGTATGATAGGACGTGTCAAGTGACAGCCCTACTAAACAGTTTCAATGGTAGAGCACCTCCATGGCTTCATGAAGGACGGTGGCAGGATAGTTAAGACGTTTGCCTGCCAACAAGTAAACCGTGAGGTTCTGGGTTCAATTCTCAGCCTCGCCCTTTCTTCCCAGTTTCCGCTGTTTGAAAGAGTAGGCCATTGTGTGCTGGTAGGAACAGATGACAAAATTTTAAAAATCGCATACACACGCATAAATAAAATTTTTAAAATGTCATCTGAGCGCTTTGATTTGTATCTTTACAAGATTCAGCGCTATATAAATTCCATACATTATTATTATTATGATGATGATCATGTCAGCCTTCTCCCCTTTGACCATCACGCACTAAGAAACTGTCTCTGATTCAATACGGCCTGTTGCTCTGGTGTGTGGTGCCATCAACTTTGGTTGTCCATATATTTCTATGCCTGTGGAGAGTTGTTGCTAAAGCCATTGAGGATGCAGGTTCAGTGGAAAGGGTCTTTTCTAAGGACGTTGTGGTGGTTGCCACTTCAGGCAAGTAAATCTGGCTCTGCAACATATCGATTATCATTGTCTGCAGGTTTATTAGGGGTTGTTGTAGTATACTGGATCAGAACGGGCACCACTAAGCTCCAGCAAAGTGACCTAGGGGCAGTGCAGAGCCTTTTTGGCTAGTGGTCTTATGGAGGCCTAATATTGATAAGCTCTAAGTAAACTTTTGGCCCAAATTATTTGGCATTGTGATCCAGGATACAGACAGGTGTAGTTGTTGGAATTTGTTTTACCTGAACAGCAGGATAGGGATGTCACAGTAGATGAGACATGAAAGCATGATGTTGGCCTCATTTTTCAAAACTGATATGCCATCATCCCAAAGTCATATGCGCATTTGTATGCACACATTTTTGTGGGTAAAACGGAACATAACCCTCCAAACCTTCCATAGATGGGCTACAAACCTACTGAACAGATCTCTTCATCGAGGCAATTCCCATATGACCTCAACCCCGCCAACACAGCCCATACCTTTCACATCAGTGTTTCTGCTTCCAATTCACAACCGTGATTGAACAAGCAAATAACAAAGTTGTTGCTCTGGACAACGTTGTTTTTACTGAACACTCTAACATACAATGCACTTCATTTTCAATCTTTGTTTTGAGAGAGAGAGAGAGAGAGAGAGGGGGGGGGGGACATACAGAGAGAGACAGACATACATACAGACAGACAGAGCTTCTATTTTGTCTCAGTCTCTCAACAGGGTAGTTGCTTTGTAAAGAACTGCGTATTTCATGAGATAGTGTTTATGCAAATTACTGCTCTGGTCCTCGTGCAGTAAAGCCATGCTGAAGGGACACAGGGTGGTTTCATTAAAACAAGTCCCTAGAGAAGGAACACGTGAACATGAATCAGTGCAGAGTGTGTGTGATTATTTGGTGTAGGGAGACAACAAATGATACGCTTTTAATGACAGCAAACAATACTGCTGACAATTAACAAGGTTGTAATACCACTGACGGGAATAATTGAAGTTTGAAATGTCTGTGCTCGTGTTTAATTCTCTGTCTATATTTACATAGGCACAGACACAGGGACAGACATGTAGACAGACAGACAGACACACACACACACACACATAAACGCACACAGACACACACAGAAAAATACATACACACATACACTCACACAATGTAAACGGTTAACGACCGTGCATCTTCACACGCACACACACACACACACACACACACACACACACACACACACGCGCGCAATCATACGAACGCATAACATTCAGCAAAAAGCAGCTTGAAGTAAATTTCCAATTTCTATCCAAAAGTGCAAGCATGACTGACCATTGACTAAAACCTGCATGCAGGGTATTGTCCTCTAACACTCACACCTCTGGGAAATGTATCAGTGCACTGTGAATGCGACAGCCTTTGTTTGTGTCACTGTACTGAAAAGAAAACCCTCTGTTTTGTGAAAGCTGCCATGTAAAATGTATTAGCTATGTCCGATGGAAATCACCTTTACAAAAGATTGCTATGAACAGACTAACTCTGTATCTGCCTCACAAAGTAACCCTGCTGTGTAGGTGTACACACATACATGCGCTCGCGCACATGGGCCCATTACACATTCAGTTGTACACATGCATGCGCGCACACATACACATATACGTGCGCCTGCACATACACACATAAACACACAGCAGCTAGAGCACATCTGCCCCAATCTCTTAATTTAATCGCCCTCATTCCTAGAGAATTAGCCAATTCTGTCATGAAGTCAGAGTAATGGCTGATCTTAGCTTCTAAAAGTATTTGTCAGCTGATTCCAATGTGTGGTCAGAACTGGTTAGTATCAGCTCACAAATGTATCCATTTATTTATTTATCGATTTAGTTATTGAAACAACCAAAGCCACAGCAGATTTCTCTACACGAAAGTTGGGCTGCTCTCCCTGGGGAGAGCGCGTGGCCACAAGAGCAGCGCCACCCACTGGTCAGTAAGAATCAACATCCCTGCAACAAAACTCCATTATAACAGGGGGGTTGTGTGGCGTTTCAAAGTCATTCTCTACGCTGCTTGGTGATAAGTCAGTGGTGACATTTGCTTCTTTTCAAGTTAGAGGGGCTGACTGGTGACATCCTGCCAGATGACTTAGAACGATAACAACAGCAATTTTGTCGATCTGCTTGAACTGTAAGTGAGAAATTCTTTTTGATAGCAGTTGGTTGTTGGTTGTAGATATGTACGAAGGTAAAAGCTGACTTGATAGAGTGTTGATGACAAGGCTAAGAGTAGGTCAATGAGTGAACTTCCGTTTGTTTATGCTAAATTAATTGAATAATCAATAATCAATTATTCGCACAGGTTGAGCTGAACTGTGTGTAGCTGCTTGACACATAGACTTTGCCTACAGTCACAAGGTTTTATTGACACTGTAATCATAAGTGCTTATTCCATTATCCTCGATTTAAAAGAATTAAATAAAATTTAAAAAATAAAATAATCCTGGATTACACCCATGCTGTTTCATTCTTTTCATTATACATGTGTCCGAGAATGGAAATGGTTTTTCTTTTATGTTTGAGGGCATTGCGAAATGAATGTAGTGATTTGTTGCTGGGACAGTCTGACTGTAATATAAAAAAATTGAGAAGTGACTGGTTGGAAAAATGGTGTGATCATCTGTTTGTCAAAATCATTGTGATAGCCGACTGTAACTAGCTGTACACATAGGTGTTGGTTACACCAAAGAGAATCTGGTACCAAATAACAGTGATTCTGAATAATGTTGAAGTAAACACTTATAAACCAATAATTGATGCATGCTGTATACTGAAGCAAGGTTTATGAATCGCCTTGATCACAGGTAAAATAACGTGGATTGATCCCAAGGCTGTTTGTTACAAGGGTAGACAACCGTAGAGTGTTGAAATGCTTTGGGTAGAGCTAGTGCCCTTTGTTTCTGAGCGTTTGAATTGACTTACGATTCTTTTCGTATGAAATAATTGCCAAGATTTTAGAGTTGAGATTTATAGGTATGGTATGGTTATTTATTTAGGTCAAATGTCTGTTTTAAATTTATGTATCTGTGACATACTACTAGATCAAGCCTTTTCTCTCTCCCCTCTCTCTCTCTCTCTCTCTCTCTCTCTCTCTCTCTCTCTCTCTCTCTCTCTCTCTCTCTCTCCTTTTTATTCTTCTTTTCATTCTGTGCTACAATTTTCTATGTGGTACGATATAACTTAGTGTTGAGTTCTGTTGGACATGATTAAAATCATGTGTTTGAGGGTTCTGGGATAAGGCGTTCCTATCTCATTCTACTCTCTGGTCATTTGACTTACAATTGTATGCTCTCTATCATATGTTCCTTATGGTTAACAGGGTATAAGGCTAATGAAAGGAATATTTGCTTTTCTTACAATCTGCTAGACAACATTGCTGCTATTTGCTGTGAGTGCCTTTAATCTATTATAGTTTGCATCTGGTTAAATCTGGATCACAGATTTACATGATTTTTTTAAAATGTTTTGTTTCAGGTGTGTTTTTGGTTTTGGTAGATAAAACAACAGAGACTTGCATTCATTGCAACACTGGCACTGCATTCCTCATTCTTTTGTGGTGAGTGGCGGAGTCCTTACCTCTTTCCATCTCTTCCCCACCCCCTGTCTTCTAACATATAAACAACTTTGCTGTAGCTGTTGTTGTTGCTGTTTTTGGTGGTGGTGTTGGGTTTTTTCCATTAGCGTTTAGTCTTTATGACTCACAATCATCAGTCTTACGGAAATCAGTTGTCTGTTCAACACTTTGTTGTTGTTGTTGTTGTTGTTGTTGTATCAACATTTACTCCTTGTGAGTCCCAATCGTCAGTCTCACTGCAATCAGTTGTCTGTTCAACACTTTGTTGTTGATGATGATGATGATGATGATGATGATGATGATGATGATGATGATGATGATGATGATGACGACGACGACGACGACGACGACGACGACGATGATGATGATGATGATGACGATGCGATGACGATGATGACGTTGATGATTTTCTATCAGCATTTACTCCTCACGAGTCACAATCCTCTGTCTCCCTGGAATAAGTTGTTTGTTCAACACTTTCTGAATTAAATTTATAACCAAATTCAGCCAATACTGAGTTTGCGAGCTCCGTTGAAATAGAACGTGTTCGGATATAATGCATATTTCATGCCAGGGTAATGTCCTTTTTTCTGGAACAGAAATCCCTCGGTCCAGTGTAATTTTTTTTATTAATTTTGTTTTGTTTGGGGTTTTTTCCGTTTTTCTTCCTCCAGCTCTTTTTTTTTTTTTTTTTTTTGGGGGGGGGGTCCTGTTTTTCCTTTTCTGTCTTGTCAGTTCCATTTCTTTGTAACTTTTTGTTACCTTACTCTCCCTCATCTTCTTTATTCACTTCTGTGGCATTTTCCTTCTCTCTTTCCGCTCTTCTGCTTCTGTTTCTTCATCATTGTCTTCTTGTTCTTTTTCCACTTTCTTTCCGTTTATTTCTCCTTTTTCTGCTTCTTGTATTTTGTTGATGGGGTTTTTTGTGTTTCTTTTGTCAGTTCTGTTTCTGGCTTTTCTTCACTTCATCTCTCTGCGTTTCTTCTGTTTGTTGGGTTTCTTCCTCTTCTTCTTCTTCTTCTTTTTTGCTGCCTCATCTTCTGTGACATCCCCTGTCCAGCTGTTCCCACGCCGCTCCTTCCAATCTCCCCGCCACAGCCATACCCAGATTCGTTATGTCTCATCCTCAGGTTCGGAAGTCCACAGGGAGCCCATCACTATCAGGCCGCCGTGGGGCCACCAGCCAGAGGGACCTTACACTGCTGCTGGGTCACTTTGGTGGTGTTCAGTGGTGCCTGTTCTGAGCTAACATACGCAGGACACCACCTACTAAGCCCCCTACTAACGACAGTATTAGCTCAGTCGCGGAGCCAGACTGAGTGAGTTGCTCACCCGAGGTGGCAACCACCACAACGTCCCTCCAACGACTGTCCCCCGCGAACCCCCAACCCCAAAGGCTTTGACACAAACTCACCACAGGCACAGAAGTGTATGGGCAAACCGAATCTGAGGTCACCATGGGACCAGAGCAACCGGGACCACCGAATCAGAGGCAATTTTTTTTTATTGCATGATGATCAATGGCAATGAGGATGACGTAATGCTGCTGCTGTGGAAGTGCTAATACTTTGAGACTACTTGACAGGGTTGTACTCTACGCTTACTGTCATAATATATCCCGGCGTCAACCAGGCCCGAGAGATACAGACACCTGCAAGGGTTGGTCAGGTAATTTGAGCAACACTCTCAAACTCGCATCCGTTAAGTGGATGAAGCTCGACTGTGTGGTTCTAGTCTTCCCTCTGAGCCCACAGCACACTCACTCTGGGCAGGGGCCGGCTTGAGTCCGAAAAATCCCTATGACTCTTATGGGAATCAAACCCGCGACCTTCCAATCTGTAACCCAAGGCGCTAACCACTGCGCCATGGCGGCTGGTTGGTCCAGTGTACTTTACTGTGGAAAGCATTTACCGCTGTGTTTGAAGGAGCTGATTTCTCCTGGGGTTGAGCGTCAAATCATAAAGTTAGCGTCCAATTCTAGTCAATTCAAATACTTTTTTTTTAATCTCAGAGAAATTCATCCGCAAAATAGATGCAGATTGATCAGTTTTCATTAAACACTGTGTGTTTGTTAGGTCAGTTATCTGTGTGTATGTGTTGGTGTGTGTGTGTGTGTACTTGTCTGTCTGTCTTTCTGTCTGTATTTCTGTCTGCCTGTCTGTCTCTCCGTCTTTCTGTCTAATGAAATGTACAAATAACATATACCTGTTACCCCACAGAGCAGTATCAGTTTAAAGAATTGCAATGATCCGTTTCATAACATAGATATGCATTTTCCTGATTTGTGAATTTACCTGGTCCCCATACTTCAGTTATTAAGTGTGTGTGTGTGTGTGTGTGTGTGTGTGTGTGTTGTGTGTGTGTGTGTGTGTGTGTGTGTGTGTGTGTGTGTGTGTGTGTGTGTGTGTGTGTGTTGTTTTCCAAAATATACGACCTAACTTTGACCTTAGTCTATGTAGTGGTTTACGTTATCCGTCATAGATGTTCTTCCTTGCTCCATAGTTCATTCCTTGCTTACTTTAAAGCTGATTTTGTTGAAAATACCTATTCGAAGTATTCATTCAAATCAAGAAATGGAAACCTTCAGTTTGTTGAAGAGTCATTGTTTATGCACTGACGAATGACTTGTCTTCGCAAACACTGTAAAAACTTGTCTTAATTAACTAACCTTCAACGATTTCTTCTTTTGTTCGTATTTGGGTGTGTGTGGTGTGTGTGTGTGTGTGTGTGTGTGTGGTGTGTGTGTGTGTGTGTGTGTGGTGTGTGTGTGTGTGTGTGTGTGTGTGTGGTGTGTGTGTGTGTGTGTTGTGGTGTGTGCGGTGCGTGTGCGGCGCGCGCGCGTGCGTGCGTGTGTGTGTGTGTGTGTATTAAATGATTATTATCATATCGTATGAGATATATGTATGTGTGTGTGTGTTTGTGTGTGTATATATATATATACATATGTATATATATAGAGAGAGATAAATGTATTTGCACGTGTATTTAGGTATGTGTGTATATATGTATTGTATGTATGTATGTACGTTTGTATATCACACACACACACACACACACACACACACATATATATATATGTATTTGGGAGGGGGTGGGGATGGAGTTGGCACTGATGAGGAAAATGTCATAAAATCGATACCTGACAAATCGGATGTGTGTGTTTGTGTGGGTGGGTGTTATTTTTCCATTTTGAGGGTAGTGGATAAGCACTCGTGTGCTTTTCTACATCTAGTTCCTGCATGCACGCAGTTTTGAAAATGTTGTCATCAGTTCCCACTGGCACACGATAGCCTACTCTTCCAAAAGGCGGAACAGGTTTTCACGCTGATAATTGAAATGAGAGGCCATGTTATGTTTGGCTAGGTTATTGGAAATAGAATTAAAAGCCTATCAAATAAAAGATATGGCTTTTTTTGCATAACTGTAATTTATTTTGATCTAATTCCTTAGTTTATCTACTGGGCTCATTTGTCAGTTGGGAAAAAGGTAAGATATGTATGGCTAGGTAAAGTGGGAATAAAGAAAAGCTAGCACATAAAAGAGCAGGGTTTTCTCACATGGTTTTATTTCGGGCTAGTAACTATTTTATTTCGGGCTAGTAACTGTCTTCGTTCATCAAATCAACTTGGGTTCATTTGGAAACAGACACCTTTTTTCAAAAGTACAGTATCTCGAAAGTCAATGATTTCAGAGATCTGGAAAGTTGCAATCAAACGATGGGGAAATGCAAGATACAAGCAAAAGTTAACAGCACTTTTAGGCTTGTTCTTTCGTTTATCTACTTCATTTTTGGGTGGTGTTTTTTTTTAAAACGCCCATGGCCTAATTGAAAACAAAGGTAGGCTGCTGAAAACCACTGAGCTGATTCCAGAAATGGAAACTTGTCATGAAAGATTCAGTCAGTGAAGCAACAGAACAGAAACAACCATGGCTGATTGATTGGATCCCAAGTGATTTGTGATTAAAAGAAAATGTCCCAACGAATGTGTCAAAACCTAGGTACCATTATGTCTATGTGCTATTGTGTCCACACGCATGCATGCATGCATACAGGCAGACAAGCCAGCGGACGGACAGTTCTTTCGCAGTTACTTATGTTACTTGCTAACACTTAGCCTTTACACTAACATTTATTTCTTAACCTGGCTTCACATAAGGACTCAAAAGGCAGGTGGACTTCATGATACAAGTCGTGACACAGAACGAACTTTTTTGGTTTATTGCCTTTCTAGATGTAGAGAAGGATTTGGGGCGGGGGGGAGAGAGAGAGAGAGAGAGAGAGAGAGAGGAGAGAGAGAGAGAGAGAGAGGAGAGAGAGAGAGAGAGAGAGAGAGAGAGAGAGAGAGAGAGAGAGAGAATGACGTAAGACAGAAGGGGTCGGATATTTCTTTTATATTTTTTTATATCGAGGATAATGGAATAAGCACTCACGTGCTTTTTTACATCCATAGATAGATGGGAGTGAAAATACCCTGACAGCACTTTGCCAAAGATGAAATAAACATGGTAGGCCTCATGATAGGACACAGCCTGTCATGACGCCACTTTCAACAAAGAGAAACCCAAGGCATCGCCAGAACTATAAATCACCCTGATAAACCACACGAGGAAAGGGGTTCTCAAATCATTCTGAACAGAGAAGGACACAGGTAGATGAAGCGCTAGCCAGAAACAGCCGGTTTCAGGCTTAAAAGGAGCACAACTGAGCCGGTCTTTCTATGTAGGTTCATAACTGAGAAGTCATCTCCAACATCAGAGAGATCTGTTTCACTACGTGACTGACTTCGTTTAACAGGCTATGACTGGTGGATTATAGAAAACCCTCAACACATTCAGCATTGAGGAAGTACTGGTGGAAACCATTCAGGCTAGGTACCCTGGAACACTGCCAGTAGTCCAGTCATGGAAGATAACCAGCTCAGACACTTCTTTTGAACAACAGCAAAAGTCAGACAGGGCAGCATACTCTTGTTTCCCACATTACCTAACCTATTTCTTGAACAGATCAGGCAAGAGACGCTTCCTAATTGATGTATAAATAACACTTGATGGTACATCCATTTGCAATTGGCAGTGAGGTCATGGCATTCATCTTTTGGGGGGGCAGTAGCAAGCAACTTTAGCACGGGCCTAATGTGAACCCAAAGACCATGGGGGTGAAGGAAATAATGGTAGTATTTCTAAACAACTTGTTTAACACCACGTCAGATACCAGAGACATGAGACATTTACCCGGGCACAGCGTCATCCACTGACGGTGGAAAAATAAAATGTCTTAAAAGATCTCTAAAGCACCCTGGAATTTTACCTTTTGTGCTTTCAACTTTAATGTTCTTAAGAGTTTTTAAAGTTATTGGTTTTTGAGTCACTTTTGCTTTCTGAAACACAGACTTCATTCTGTCTTACATTGGAAGTCATCAACGTTTCCTTTCAGAGGAAAAACAGACTGAACTGGCATCGCCCACTGGCAGCCAAAGGGCATCCCACAGAAGCCAAAAACCTAATAGTGATTAGGATGGTCACTACAACAGCAAAAGATCCGTACCAATCAGTATCCCAATCCAAAGTTCATAAATCCAATCCAACTAAAATCCAAAGCCAAAACCACAACATATAGATATATATGTGTATGTGCGTGCATCTTGCACGTAATGCGTACACACACGTACGTCTTCTTGTCAGAACAAATGGAAACTGGTTCTGGCATGGTATGAACAAATTTCACTGTATCTGTTGCCGAATTTGCTCTGGGGTCAGCAACCCATCTTCTACAAATCGTCTGACCAGCCGACAGGCTTCCTCGCGGGTGAAGGTTTTCTCTTCTTTCCTGCTGTTGGTTTTCTCTTCTTCCTGCTGTTGGTTTTCTCTTCTCTCCTGCTGTTGGTTTTCTCTTCTCTCCTGCTGTTCTCTTCTTTCCTGCTGTCGGACATGATGTCGAATACCATGGTTCTGCTCTGGAATGAAAATATCTCTCCCTCAGCTTCAGATTTTCGAGCGCTGGCAGCTTTCCGTCGCCTTTCCATCAACACGTCGAAGGTGTACAGGAAAGGGTTCAGTGCAGAGTTGAAGGGCAGGACAAAGATGGCCATCGCTACGTTGATTTCCCCAGAAACTGGGACACCGCTTCGAGCCATCATCCCCAACAGACCTATGGGAAACCAGCACAGGAAGTCTGTCATGACCACAGCTAACAGCCGCCGAGCGATAGTTGTGTCTCTGGATTTTCTTGAATTGTTATTGCAACCCACTGTGTTGACCCAGATGGACCAGTAAATAAGAAGCTGGCCAACAGCAATGAACAGAAACAGTATGAAGTTCATAATGATCATGACGCCAAAGGCGTAATCACTGCCATCAAACTTTTTCCTTGTGATAGGGATAGGAATGCAAATGCCCGACTGACTGTAAAAATTCCAGTGAGATGTGGAAGGAAGGAGGGGGGTCGCAGCCAGTGCCAGACCAACCAGCCAGACTGCCACAGAAGCAACATGAGCCGACACACGATTAAAACGAAGATTCTTATGAGGAAAGCCAATGACCAGAACACGTTCTAAGGTGATAAGACTGATCAGAAAAGCTGAAAGCTCACTTGATAAAAAGGACAGAAAACCCGCCAACTTACATGCCACACTCTCTTTCCACACAGAGTCATTCCATCGGTAGTTTCCATAGTAAACTCTGTCCGCAATGCCAATGATGGCCAGATACACGCCCATCAAGAAATCGGCTATGCTGAGATGCGTCACAAAAACTTCATATCCAAGTTTTACAACGCTTTTTTCAACGCATGCGCGGTAGATAAAGCTTCCGGCGTTCCCAACCAACGCCAAGATTGCATAGACTACCAGGAACACGCGAAACACGTCTGACCTGAGGAGAGCATCACACGAGGATATTTCATTCCTTGGGGCGTGGCAGTTTGTAGAGTCCATTCCTTTCGGCAAGTCTTCTGGGCAGCACAGTTTGTAGTTATCGTGTTGACGAATTCCAGCTGGTTCAGACCATCAAACACTCCTGGATAGAAGGTTTCTACTGGACAGCCAAGAAGATCAAGGGTGCGGAGCGATTTCAGAAACGTGAATCCTGCTTCTGTCAACTTGGTAATGCCACTGTTTGATAAATTAAGGTACTTCACATTCGGAAACATGCGAAGAATCGTATCATTGGAGTATGGCAATGTGATACCCGAAATATTCAACATGATAATTTTAGGAAACTGGAAGGTAGCAAACAGAAAAGAGTCGAGACAGGAAAATGGATTGTAAGCTAGGGATAGAGAAACAAGGTTTTTTAACAACAGAAATTGGTGTATGTCTACCTCACGGATATCATTGTAGCTCAGGTCCAAATGTCGCAAATT
Source organism: Rapana venosa (assembly GCA_028751875.1). Lineage (NCBI taxonomy): Eukaryota > Metazoa > Mollusca > Gastropoda > Neogastropoda > Muricidae > Rapana > Rapana venosa. Next base: position 40,839,473 of record CM054147.1, read on the forward strand.
CGAAAAGTTCAAGCGTCTAAGTGTTGTCAGTCTGCAGTTTTTCAAAGTGAGGTGAATCAGTTTGGTGTTGTTCAGAAAGTGTTCCAGCTTCATAGCTGTGCCACTAGCATCCACGTAGCGAAGTTCAGGGTAGCTGTCAGCTGAGAACGAACCAGTGCAAATAAAAGCGTTACCATAGCAGTGACAGTTATCAGGACACGTGAAATTGCACATCCATTCATCGTCGTGTTGTGGACACTGAAATATTCCATCACACAGGTGTTCACTGTGGAGACATATAAGAGACTGACGACAGCGGTAGAAGCCAGGACAGGTGTAGTGGTCACAGTTCATCTCATCTTCTTTCCGGGACAGTCGTTAAAGCCATTGCACCTGACGAAGACAGGCATGCAATAACCGTCGCCTGAAAACAAAAGGTAAATACTAGTATAGTTTTATGTGGATTCACGAAGATTGTTAAAAGCCTGTATTTCTTCAGAGGCATCTGAAAATTCATGCTACATTACATTTGGTAAACAAACTACTGAAATGAACAATTTTATGTCATGGCTATACTACTCGAATATAAACTATTCTAAGAATAATAATAATAATAACACATGGAATTTATATAGCGCTATATCTCGCACAAAAACCAAATCAAAGCGCTTTCATGTATCCTACTCATTCACGTGCAGCCTCTTACAATTAATAGTTTTTTACAAATTCAAATGTATACACACATACACAATGGTTGTAAACTCCGGCAGGGTGATAGGGTTTGGGCTGTTGAAGGCAGGTACAAAAATGAGATGAAACAAGAGGGGAGTATGTTAGGGTTGAAATAAATGTGTCTTGAGGACCGATTCAAAAGCGCCATAAGAAGGCTTTTGGCGAAGG
>CM054147.1:40842851-40852851 GCA_028751875.1 Rapana venosa
AAGAAGAAGAAGAAGAAGAAGAAGAAGAAGAAGAAGAAAAGAACAAGAACAAGAAACAAGAACAAGAAGAACAAGAACAAGAAGAACAAGAAGAACAAGAACAAGAAGAAGAAGAAGAAGACGACGACGACGACAAAGAAGAACAAGAACAAGAACAAGAAGCACAAGAAGAAAGTAGACGAAAATCAATCAAAGGATATATATTTTCTATCGTTTAAGTGATATACTTTAGCAGAAAATTTGCTAGCAAAACTAGATATAAACAAACAGCATTTCATAATAAAGAATTGAATGCATTAAAAGTAAACAGAATGACAGAATTAATATTGGCAAATGCATTGAATAGTAATGGATATTGTAGGATCTCTTTAAGTGAAAAAATGAAATACCAATATTAAACTACCTACATAATAATTTGTAAAAACAAACAAACATCAAACAGGCAAGCAAAAAACTTAATGTGTGGATCAAGACCAAGTATCGAAAATGACACAGTTTTCATAAGCTTAATTGTTACTGTATCTAAGAAGGAGGGTGGCAGCATGGTTAAGACGTTTGCCTTCCCAAAAGTAAACCATGAGGTTCCAGGTTCGATTCCCAGCCTCGCCCTTTCTTCACAGTTTGACCCCCCCAAAAAAAACGAACTCAATGTTAAGGTCCTTCGGATGAGGCTAAAAACCGAAGCTCTGTCTGCAAACGCATGTAAAACTCCAAGAAAACCAACTTGAAATCATTCAGAAGTGCAAAAACTGGGTTTTTTTAAAAAAAACTTCAGACTACCGTAACGAAAAAAATGTCAGATGTGTGTTCATATTATTGTACCATTTTGCTCCGTAAAAACACAAGCCATATGCTCATATCAAGTTGGAATCTTACAACAAAAGGTAGTCAACGCTTCAATCTACCTAAAACATCAAACTCTGTCGAATTGCTGTGAGTGACTGTGGCCTGTCTAAACAGTGTGGTACAGTCTTAAAACAGCACAACTATCTAACCCGGTATTGGTAAATGCATTTACCCGGTCAGGCTAACTTTCTCCTATTACTAAGTCCTATTACAAAAATCTTTCGGGTGAGACTATAAACCGAGGCCCCTTGTGCGAACGCATGCAGAACATCTTGCGCACACGTTAAAATCCTGTTCCGCTTTTCGTAAGAGTCGGCCATTGTGTGCCGGTGGGAACAGATGACAATTTACAAAACTGCATACACACGGGGATTAGACGTAAAAAAAACCACATAAGTGCTTATTCCATTATCCTCGATATAAAAGAATATTACTTCAGCGTGTTGCTTTTCCGTTCCTCTGCTAGAGCTCCCAGGTGAGATGGGTTTTGGTTTTTTGGTATGCTACTGTTTTTGCTCACCGTTAAGGTGACCGCATCAGACTTGGAAGAAATTTCCGTTTTTAAATGTTAACCGATTCCACAGTAGATACTGCAGATAATGTAAACACTACTTAGGACTCTACGCCTTTCCTCAGATGCAGTTCACGTCTAAGTCAGTCGGCAAGGAACGACAGTAGAGATGCTTTTAATCTGTATAGAGTTGCACAGCTTTATTCTGAGATTTAAAGTTGTATGAGGTGACAACACCCGGATATGGCATGTGTGGTCAGTGGGACTATAAACAAGACTGGATTGGATTGGATTGGATTAGATAGCTATGATTCATGCCCAGTTTTTAAAAGGGTGTAGACCAGTGGTCGTTGCACCCGGAGTCAAAAGTATTCTGTGCTTGCCGACTTCAGGGCAGTCTCGTGACTAAATAAATGGCGCTGTGTATGCGGAATGGTACTTTGCTCAGATTCTTACGAAACCCTGACTGTCAAACGAAACTCACCTGTTTGCCATCAGCGCACTGGTACTCGGTCCTGCTCTCACAGGCAGGAAAATCACAAAAGTCCTCGTCACTTCCGTCACAACAGTCGGACCGGAAGTCGCACACCAATGTGTAAGGCACGCGCTCCATCTGGTTCCTGCACGTGAAGAAAGGGACCGGGGGAGAGAACTCTTGGCTGCACGCCAGGGCTTCCTCCTGACTCCTGGCGGAGCAGTTGGTGCTGACGTCACAGGCAAGGAAGGTGTGGGCGATGTGGTGGTGGCGACATGTCGTCATGCTGTGCAGGGTGTGGGTGGAGGGAGTGGGCAGGGTGATGGGGGTGCTGTTCATGGCCTGGTTAGGGGTGAAGTCCGTCTCGCACATGAAGGCCGCATCCACCTTCTTGTCGCAGGTGACCATGGTCATGTGGAAGGAGTCGAAGACGGCACAGTAGGGCGCGTCTACCTTGTGGAAGATGATGGGCAGGTAGACAGCCAGGGTTTTGTCAGCCCAGGACCATGTGTTCTGGTACCTGCGAAGAGAGCGTGAAATTCAACGCCAGTGACTTCGTGGAAACGTTGTGGGGTTTTTTTTGCAAGACTATGAATGCTCTGAATGAAGTGATAAGCTTCTGTTCGTTTTTTTGGAAGTTGTTTGTTTCTTGTCTTACATCTAACTTTTTGGAAGCTGTTTGTTTCTTGTCTTACATCTAACTTTCAGATTGATTGCAACGATTTTTTTGTATATCCAAAGTGATCATCTTGAAGTGCCCCTTCTGATTCAGTACGGTGGTAAGTCTTATGATGGCTGAAAAATCAAAATAATCTCTGTGTTATTTTGGTCTGTAAATGTCTTTACGCAGTTTTGAACTGAGCTTTTCTTTCTCCACTGTGTTCAATATGTGCAGTATATAGTGTATTGGTCTAAGGGACAGCTATGCACGTGGACTCAGGGGTGATTGCATGGTGTAGGATCGGCAGCTATGGCTGAAAAACAAACATGTCAATGAAACAGGACCAGATGACGAATGAAAACATCGTACCAGTAAACAGAATAATAGTGGAAAGCAGCAAGCAACCATCAACTGCAGGACTCTCTCTCTCTCTCTCTCTCTCTCTCTCTCTCTCTCTCTCTCTCTCTCTCTCTCTCTCTCTCTCTTAATATATATATATATATATATACTTGTTTGTTTGTATGTCTGTGTAGGCATACAGATGTTTTAATATAAACAGAAAGGTCCATAAGCAAACACAAACACTCAACCTCTCCCCACACACACTTCAGGCAACTGTTACATTTCCAGCAGTGTGGAGGACGCGGTGATCTGCAGGCCGACAAAGACAGGTTTGTACAGCTGGGTCTGCCGGATGAGCGCGGCCGTCTTCTGCCGCTTGAAGGCGGTGTTGAGGATGACCAGATTGCCCCGGTAGTTGGCGCAGGTCTCTGAAGCCTTGTTCCAGGTCGTGGCATCCTCAGGCTGAAAGAGACGGTAGCAGCTGCCAGCGAACATCACCAGGTTGGATCCACACAAGTTCGTTTCGGGGCATCTCACCTGGAACCCAGGGATACAAGATATGCTGAGATAAAGTGTATGTGGTGTTGTATGTTTTTTGGATGTTACGGTTTATTGTCTATGTTCAAGGCAGTAGTTGTTTGCTGGTTATCATGAACATACATGCACGCGTGCGCGTGTATGCATGTATGCAGACACCCTTACACACACATGCATATACACGCACACATCCTCTCACGCATGCCTGTACTCTCTCTCTCTCTCTCTCTCTCTCTCTCTCTCTCTCTCTCTCTCTCTCTCTCTCTCTCTCTCTCTCTCTCTCCATTCCCTTGCTCTCTATAATAATAATAATAATAATGTATGGAATTTATATAGCGCTGAATCTTGTAAAGCAACAAATCAAAGTGCTTTTTTTTAATTTATGCATGTGTATGCGGTTTGTTTGTTTTTCTTAATTTTGTCATTTGTTCCCACCGGCACACAATGGCCTACTCTTTGGAACAGTGGAACAGGATTTAACGTGTGCGCAAGATGTTCTGCATGCGTTCGAACACGGGGCCTCGGTTTATAGTCTCATCCAAAGGACTTTGACATTCAGTTCGATTTTTTGGTTAAACTGGGAAGAAAGGGCGAGGCTGGGAATCGAACCCAGAACCTTACGGTTTACTTGTTGGCAAGCAAACGTCTTAACCATCCTGCCACCTTCCTCTCTAGTTGGCACTACCTATCTCATCACTCTACCAGCACCCAGAAGGGTTTCATTTTTCTCCCAATCGCTTCTCTCTTACCTTGTCCCGTTTGTCTGAACAGAAGGACCGTTCAATGCAGGTGAAGTGCTGCTGAAAGGAGCTGTAGTAAGGCACAGTGCAGTCCCACGTGCCGTCCGACAGCTGCCGTGGCTGCTCGTCCTTGGTATGAAAACTGTACAGGACACGGAAGCCTGTTTTCACGCTGCTGTAGTCGCTCCTGAAGCGTAAGGACAAACCCTTGCTGCCTCTGATCACCGTCGGAGGCAGATCTTGAGCTCGGCACACGAAGGATTCGTATTCGTCGTCGTGGTCGTGGTCGTGGTCGTGGGTGTCCGTGGTGCGCGGGCAGCTCTCGTCCTTGGAGAGCAGAAGATAGTCGTAGCAGTCTATCTGGTTGCGTTGAAGTTCCACGTCCATGCTGACCAGACTGACCATGGTCACGTGGTTGTCGGGCACGTGCAGCGTCACGCAGCTGTCCATTTGGTTCAGGTACTTGTCCCCTGCGCTCCAGCCGGGCGTTTCTATGATTCCTGTCGGTAGAATGACCATTCGCTTTGTACACAAGTATAAGTATGTTCTTTCGAGCCAGTAGGCCCATAGAGCCGGAGCTTATCCCGGTTTCTGTAGCGTTAAGCGAACTGATGGTTTTTCACCACCCCTGTGACAGGACGCTAGTCTGTCGCCAGATACTTCCCCAGCAGAGTGTCTTTCCCAAGGACACAACACCGAGCCGAGCGGGGATCGAACCCGCGACCTCTGGATCACGAGTTGACCGCCTAAACCACTCGACCAGTATTAGGGTACATTTTATTAGTGTGTGTGTGTGTGTTTTGTTGTTTGTTTGTTTGGTGTGGGGTGTTGTTGTTGTTGTTGTTTTTGGGGGGGTTACGGTTGGGGGGCGATGTAGGTTTGTTGTAGGGTTTATTTGGGGTTTTGTTTTGTTTTTGTTTGAGTTTTTTGCTTGGGTTTTTTTCTTTCTTTTTCTTTGGGGAGGGGGGGAGTTTTTGGTTTGTTGTAGAGTTTATTTGGGGTTTTGTTTGGTTTTTGTTTGGTTGGTTTTTGTTTTGTTTTGTTTTTTCTCCCTTTTTCTTTGGAGAGGGGGGATATTTGGGTTACGGTGCTGTTGGGTTTCTTGTATGTGTTTTTTATTTTCTATAACTTTTTTCCACACCAGTCTTCTGTGGTGTTCCTACTCGGTGCTCCATGCGGCACACACTGACACGGGTTTGGCAAACCGTACAACCTACACTAACTATTAATAATAATAATAATAATAATAATAATAATAATAATAATAATAATAATAATAATAATAATAATAATAATAATAATAATAATAATAATAATGTATGGAATATATATAGCGCTGAATCTTGTAAAGCAACAAATCAAAGCGCTCAGATGACTTTTTTTTTATCGAGGATAATGGAATAGGCACTCAGGTGCTCTTTTTTACATCCAGTCCTCGTGTGTATGCGGTTTTGTAAATGTTGTCATCTGTTCCCAGCGGCACACAATGGCCTACTCTTTCGAAAAGCGGAACAGGATTTAACGTGTGCGCAAGATGTTCTGCATGCGTTTGCACACGGGGCCTCGGTTTATAGTTTCATCCGAAGGATGGGGAATTCTATTCGCCGCGTAATCCTTTACTGGCTTTTACATCATATTGACATGGAAATGTGACAACTCAAAAAAAATGTAAGTTTTGCAAAACAAAACACAACAAAAATGAATGTTTCTTCAGTCTTGAAATACAAAAGCATCGCCACATTTGGAATGTGATATTAGGCTGTGGAAGTGACTTAAGCATAGAACTGCCTCTACGCATCCAACCACAACATGCGCACACGCTTGTGCTGATGCACGCGCGGGCGTATATACACACACATACACACACTACACTACACTACACTACACACACACTACACTACACACACACACGCACACTACACACACACACACACACACACACACACACGCGCGCGCGCGCGCGCGCGCGCGCGCGCGAGCAAAGCATTTCGGACCATTAAATGAATCATTTGTTCCTTTTTTTTTGTTCCTAACACAATAACAACAGCATAACTGCACACAGGTCACACAACACCAAACCAAACGACACGAACTCACCACTGGTATTGGACAGACACTTAACCTGCAGCTGCCTGTGACACTCGGGGAAAGAATCGAAGCGAAAAGAAAAGGACATGACACTGACATGATTCACATTCACCGTCATCTCGAACGTGATGTTGTTCCCTCGGGTCATAACCGGCTTTTCGTCCTGATAGCGAAACATGGTCTTTTCAGAACCTTCGTAGATTTGAACGTCAAACCAGTAAAGGTACACATTCACATACTCGGTGTAAATCTTGAAATAGGTCAGCGGCGGCGCGGTCAGGACCAGTTTACACGCGCATCTCTCATACGGACAACTGAAGTTGTCCTCTGGCCAGATTCGGCCAAAGAACTGCACGGAGAGCTGGAGAGGGGAGGGGACGAGGATGTGGGAGGAGTTTTTGAAGCACTCTTTCAAGCGATCCGTGCTGATGACCTTGTCTGCTCGCTTCAGTGGGCCGTCTTCCATCAGCTGCTGGAAGTGGGTCAGGTTGCATTCTGGGTAGGAAATGTCGGTCAGGTTTGGGGAACTCTTGCAGCCAGGGTGAACGTGCTGCACGTGCATGCGATCGTGGCAGTCTGAGTCTTCGATCTGGTTCCAGACGCTGAGAGCGCCGAGAAGGAATATGAAGAGTACCCTGTCAGACGTTTCCATTGCTGTTGTTCAGGTCTGGAAAAAAAAAGATGGCACTGTCGACCTGATGTTGACAGGTCAATCACATAAGTGCTTATTCCATTATCCTCGATATAAAAGATTAAAATAAAAAGTAAAAATAATAAAACAACCAGCCGCCATGGCGCAGTGGTTAGCGCCTTGGGTTACGGACTGGAAGGTCGCGGGTTCGAATCCCATAAGAGTCATAGGGATTTTTCGGACTCCGGCCGGCTCCTACCCAGAGTGAGTGTGCTGTGGGCTCAGTGGGAAGACTGGGACCACACAGTCGAGCTTCATCCACTTAACGGATGCGAGTTTGAGAGTGTTGCTCAAATTACCTGACCAACACTGCAGGTGTCTGTATCTCTCGGGCCCGGTTGACGCCGGGATATATTATGATAGTAAGCGTAGAGTACAGCCCTGTCAAGTAGTCTCAAAGCATATGCACTTCCACAGCAGCATAATTACGTCATCCTCATTGTCATTGATCATCATGCAATTTTAAAAAATTGCCTCTGATTCGGTGGTTCCAGTTTCTCTGGTCTCATGGTGGCCTCAGATTCGGTTTGCCCATACACTTCTGTGCCTGTGGTGAGTTTGTGTCAAAGCCTTTGGGGTTGGAGGTTTGCAGGGGACGGTTGTTGGAGGGACGTTGTGGTGGTTGCTACCTCGGGTGGGCAACTCACTCAGTCTGGCTCCGCGACTGAGCTAATACTGTCGTTAGTAGGGGGTTTAGTAGGTGGTGTCCTGCGTATGTTAGCTCAGAACAGGCACCACTGAACACCGCCAAAGTGACCCAGCAGCAGTGCAGGGCCCCTCTGGCTGGTGGCCCCACGGCGGCCTGATAGTGATTGGCTCCCTGTGGACCTCCGACTCTGAGGATGAGACAGAACAAACCTGGGTATGGTTGTGGCGGGGAGATTGGAATGAGCGGCGTGGGAACAGCAGGACGGGGGACGTCACAGAAGATGAGGCAGCAAAAAAAAAAATTAAAAAAAAAAAATAATAATAATAATAATAAAACTGTTGATGTTGAATTCAAAGCTTCTGCTTTCACAAGTTTTGTTTTGATCATCATCAACCATGGTAGCCAGTGTTACAATTTCCAGCAGTAGCAGCAGCAGCAGCAACAGCAATAATAGCAGCAGTAACAGCAGTAGAGCAGCAGTAGCAGCATTACCATCTCTCACTGGTGAAAGGGAGAAAAACACAGGTAAAATAGTATCATGAATCTTTGTCCAACTCGCTTTTGTAATGCAACACACACGTGCGTACGTGCGCTCAGTTCCACTTTCGATGTAATTATCCAATGCGCCATCATACAATATCATTACATGTGAAACAGGCATTCAGTATCATCAGCTCAAGTCATCTTCTTCTCTTGTGCCATTAAAGATCTCAAATGTAACATGAATCAACAAAGTAATGCTTTGAAAAGGCCAAGCTAAAGAACAAATTTAAAAGTCTCCCTTTCACAATAAGAAAGAAAGAAAGACAAATCCAGACATGTCGGGCAAACAGACAAGCAGGCAGACAGACTGACAGACAGACAGATACTGAGAGAGCCCAAACAGGTTGAATTCTCAGCTTTTTGCTAGAAACTATCACAGCATACAAAACACTTTATGTTTGCTACATGCATCCCTTGGAAATACTGGGGTGGGGGAGGGGGGCCTCTCAGTATAAACAGCATCCCCACTTTCTGGAAATTCTGTGCTAGAATTTTTCCCTTTTTTTTTTACTCCCTCTGTTTCTGCCATTTCCTCTCTCTCTCTCTCTCTCTCTCTCTCTCTCTCTCTCTCTCTCTCTCTCTCTCTCTCTCTCTCTCTCTCTCTCTCTCTCTCTCTCTCTCTCTCTCTCTCTCTCTCTCTCTCTCTCTCTTTCTCTCTCTTGCTTACTTTCTGCCTACCCAACCCTCTTACTCTCTTACTTTTTTTCATGCAAATCTGAATGTTTTCCTGTAAACTTCTTATTGAGCTGCCCTGAAGTCAGAATGTGTCGTCTGAGGCCAGTGGGCAGACCTCCTGCAGAGTCTCAAGCACAGGAGAAGACCAGGCACTACCCACTCTACCGAATATGGAAGGGAACACACCGAAAAAGAAAGAGAAGAGGATGTGCTTTCTTTTTTTACATCCAGTACCCATTTGCATGCAATTTTGTAACATTTTGTCATCCATTCCTACCAGCACAAATGGCCTACTCTTCCAAAAGGTGGACAGGTTTTAACAAGTGTGTGAATGGTGTTCTGCGCTTGCTTGCACACGTGGCCTTGGTTTCTAGTCTCATCCGAAGAAAACCAACATTAAAAAAATAAGTATTCAGCATGCACACATAACCCCATCCCATCACCAGGAAAGTGTGTGCATTGTGTCAACAACTCTGCAGGAAGTTACAGTGAAGTCAACACAGTGAAACAGAATCAGTGATGTAGCTAGTAAATCCCGAAAGGGTGTCGGAAAAGTTAAAAGAAAAATAGGGATAGGAAAAAGGGGTGTTGCTGGACAAAATTGGCAGAAGATGTTATGCTAAACAGACAGATAAAAGAAAGAATAATACAAATCTTTTTTTTTACAAAAAACCAAAAATGACACACAAAAAACCCATTTGACTTCACGAGGAAGCATTCTATACTGAGCTCTTTACGATAATCATTATCATTATCACCGTCATTATAATTATAATCAATGGGGAAAAAGAAGAGTAATGAGTGGGGGAAAAGTATGCACATAAAAGACTTTTTAAAGTACTAAAAAGGATTTCAATAAAGACTCGCATACAAACGTAATATCAAACATATCACAAATCAGAAAAAAGCTAGATTTAACATGAAAACGGTTCTAAATTTTACCTTTAGGTAACATAAATTAAAAATTCAAAGAATCTAATTCTCATTAGTTTTTCGTATCTTTACACCATTTCTAAACAAGCTGGTTACCTATTTGTGCTCTGAGGTCTGAAAGATGTTGTCATTACAAGATTAAAGCTCGTTGACTGACCAGTTAAGAATCCTGCAAAACATATGGTCAAAACTACCGTTAGATGCACTGCGCTTGTTCCCAAAGCAAAATTCCACAAAAAGAAAAGGAGAGGAAACGAAACCCTCTGTACAGGAACAAGACAAATAAACAGATCGTAGTCTGTATCTTCA
>CM054147.1:40857851-40885351 GCA_028751875.1 Rapana venosa
CTAACAAAATAAAAAATAACACAACAAACAAGTTTCACTGAGATGACAACAATATAACACGAAAAGGTGTCATTGGCAATACAACAGCATCATACAAACAAGTTCTACTACCAATTCAATGATATAACACGAACAATTTTCACTTGCAAGAATCGATAATTAGCACACTTAAGTTTCACTAGCTATACTCAGTAATCAACACAAATTAAATTTTAATTGCAACAGTACAATTGTAACGGGAAAACAGCTTGACTAGCGAAACCTTCGACTTTCGTTTTTGAAAACTCATTGATTTTCATGTCAAGTATTGACTTCCAATCTGTATGTTTCTACAGTACTACCTTAAACTATTCAAAGTAGTCTGCGGATAGTTATTGAGGTGAATCAGAGAAAAACATCGAGTCATTTGCATACAATAAAATAAACTGTTTAATATAAACACACAACACACACACAAACACAAAAGATACACACACGCGCACACACACACACACACACACACACACACACACACACACACACACACACACACACATACACACCGTCCTTCAGATGAGACTATAAACCGACTTTTTTTTCTATCGAGGATTATGGAATAAGCACTCATGTGCTTTTTTACATCGAGTCCCCATGTGTATGCGGTTCGTAAATGTTGTCATCTGTTCCCACCGGCACCCAATGACCTGCTCTTTCGAAATCGGAACAGGATTTATCGTGTGCGCAAGATGTTCTGCATGCGTTCGCACACGGGGCCTCGATTTATAGTCTTATCCGAAGGACCCGTGTGCGAACGCACGCAGAACATCTTGCGCACACGTTAAATCCTGCTCCACTGTTCGTAAGAGTAGGCCATTGTGTGCCGGTGGGAACAGATGACAGAATTTACAAAACTGCATACACAAGGGGACTAGATGTTTTTTTAAAAAATTTAAGCACATACCCGCTTATTCCATTATCCTCGATATAAAAGAATTTTATTTTTTTAATAAAAAATAACACCGTCTCGTTTATTAAGCCGAAAAGTGGATGACAGTCACTTTCATTTAGCCGCGTCCCATTAAGCCTGCTGTGATAAAACTGCCGTCCTTGAAAGTGAACACAAGCCCAGGGATGAATAATGGATTGGTTTTACCAGTGTGAAGGGGCGGGGATGACTGATGCGTGAATTTCCAGCGTGACGTTACTAAACCTGATGGGGGAGAAAATGGTAACAACAACTGCTGGAGTGTGTTTGAATTATAGATTAATGATATATCGCAACCTTGGTACGGTGAAAAAACAAACTTGTTTTTAAGAAGATTTTTTTAACATTCGTTTTGTTGTTACAAAATACGTAATGATATGCACGACAAGCATTATCAATAGCGATAAAACGTTAAACATTTGCAGTCGCATGTTCATGAATGTACATCAATTTTTGTACATAACAGAAATAGATGACGTGCATATTACACGCATTCATGCATGCATGCATACATACATACATACATACATAAATACATACATACATACTTACATACATCAATACACACATACATACATACATACATACATACATACATACATACATACATACATACATACATACATACATACATACATACATACAGATAATTATCATCTACATATGCTATCTTTTCTTCTTTTTTTTATTTCTTTTCTTTCCAGAAATCATTTTGGACTTTTGGAGAATGACGTTGAAGAGGATGTGGCGGTTTTTTGGTCAATGTGCTTGCTTCTTGCTTGCTTGCTTACTCGCTTGTTTACTCGCTTGCTTGCTTGCTTACTTGCTTGCTTGGTTAAGGGTTTATTTGGCTTTCTTTTGTTTTTGTGTTGTTTTTTGTTTGTTTTTATTTTTGCTTTTCTTTGAGAGAGAAAAATAGACAGAAAAGGAAAAGAGCCAAAGAGAGACGGAGACAAATTGAGAAACAGAGAGGCCTATTCTGAGCAAATAAAATATTAGTCCAGATGAATGATGTTTAGGCGTGCTTGACAGCAGCCTCTCTCTCTCTCTCTCTCTCTCTCTCTCTCTCTCTCTCTCTCTCTTTCTGTCTCTTTCTCTCTCTCTCTGTCTCTCTCTCTCTCTCTCTCTCTCTCGCTCTCTCTCTCTCGTCTGTCTCTTTCTCTCTCTGTCTCTGTCTCTTTCTTTCTCTCTCTCTCTCTATCTCTCTCTCTCTCTCTCTCTCTCTCTCTCTCTCTCTCTCTCTCTCTCTTCTAGCTTTCAGAACCAGCATGTCTATCTGTCAGTGTCGGGCCGCAATGAGGCCACCAGTCTCAGGAGACTCTGCCCTGCAGCTGTGTAACCTTGGCAGTGTTCAGTGGTGCTTGATTTGATTTATGAAACACAAGACACTGCTGACAACAAATATTCTGTTTGTTATACTACAGTCAGTGACAGTCTCTTGTGAGAGCAGCAGACTTGCTTGCAAGTAACACCGGTACTGAAATTGAGGGCCGTGTGCTAATGAAGCTAAATTCTAAATCTTCTTCTTCTTCTTCTTCTTCTTCTTCTACTTCTTCTTCTTCTTCTACTTCTTCTTCTTCTATTTCTTCTTCCCCTCCTCCTCATCCTCCTCCCCTTCTTCTACTTCTTCTTCTTCTTCTACTTCTCCTCCTCCTCCTTCTCCCCCTCCTCCTCCCCCTCCTCCTTTTTCTTCTTCTTCTTCTACTTCTTTTCCTCCTCCTCCTCCTCCTCCTCCTCCTCCTCCTCCTCCTCCTCCTTCTCCTTCTTCTTCTTTAAATTCTTCTTTGAATTCTTCTTTGAATTATTCTTCGAAAGCTCAGACCAGCAACTATTCTTGTCTGTCATATGAGCGAAAATGTATTACGCTGCCGTTAAGCGCCTGACAAATCAGGCTCAGCGCATCCGACTTCGGCATAGCAGAGAATTGCTATTTATGTTAAGTCTTTCTGGGGGGAAGGGGGGGAGGGGTAGGAGAATGGACCAAGAAGGGAAAAAAATAGACAAGAAGGAAGTGATTTGTATGAACGCCGTGTGAGAGATAGAGCGAATTAGATTACCGAGTGACAGTACATATGTGCTCGCTTAGATAGATGGCTTGAAGAAAAGCAAATGCATTGTTTATTCAATGTACCATCTGGTCATAAAAATTTGACTTGACTTGACTTGCTAGATACTTTGAACTTTTTCTTTCTCAAAAGTGGTACAGAGTACCTAAACTCAAAACTACGAACTGAAACACTTTTAATCCCACCTCAATTCTGCTGCTCACCTAATAAGGACATCGCAAGAACGAATCTACATCAATCAAACACAAGAGAGAGAGAGAGAGAGAGAGAGAGAGAGAGAGAGAGAGGAGAGAGAGGAGAGAGAGAGAGAGAGAGAGAGAGAGAGAGAGAGAGAGAGAGAGAGAGAGAGAGAGAGAGACTTTTTTTTTAATTAATTCTTTTATATCGAGGATAATGGAATAAGCACTTATGTGCTTTTTTACTTTCAGTCCCCGTGTCTTTGCGGTTTTGTAAATTCTGTCATCTGTTCCCACCGGCACACAATGGACTACTCTTACGAAAAGCGGAACAGGATTTGATGTGTACGCAAGATGTTCTACGTGCGTTCGCACACGGGACTTCGGTTTATAGTCTCATCCGAAGGACTTTTGGGCAAAGTGACAATCAATCAGAAAAGACAGACACATTCCGGCTTCAGAGCAGCTCATTCCATCGTACATGTTGCATGCTGGGTATGTTCGTGATTCTGTAACCTATCGAATGCTGACATGAATCACCGGGATCTTTAACGTGCATATTCGATCTTTTCTGCAAACGCACATACACACATTCATAGATTCGCTAATTAGCAACCCTATCCCCATTTATTTTTTAAAAAACTGCAGTGATCGATGCGAACAGAGCGTGTCTCTGATCAGTGGGTTTTTTTGTGTGTGTGTGGAAGTAAGGCTGCTAATTATCTAGTATATGAATGATAACTGGTGTGTTGTGGTGGTAGATGCTTTAAGGGGTGAAGGTGGGGGGGGGAAGGGGGGCGACCAAAGAACATAATCATAATGACCATTCCAAACTTTATTATCATCACTAAGTTCGAAATGGGATTCTAAACACTAAAGACCGTTAAATAAAATAAGAGTATGGTGCCAGTTTTCTCTGTAAGTAGTATAGTTTTAGTAGTAGTAGTAGTAGTAGTATAGTAGTTAGTATATAGAGTATAGTAGTAATGTGTATAATGTAGTTTAGTAGGAGTAGTAGTAGTAGTAGAGTAGAGTAGTGAGTAGTAGTAGTAGTAGTAGTAGTAGATATGTAGTAGTATAGTAGTTAGTATGGTAAGTGTAGTAAGTAGATATGTTAGTAGTAGTAGTGTAGTAGTAGGTAGTAGTAGTAGTAGTAGTAGTGTAGTAGTAGTAGTAGTAGTAGTTAGTAGTATAGTAAGTAGTAGTAGTAGTAGTAGTATAGTAGTAGTAGTAGTAGTAGTAGTAGTAGTAGTATAGTAGTAGTAGTAGTAAGTAGTAAGTTAGTAGTAGTAGGAGTAGTAGTAGTAGTAGTAGTAGTAGTAGTAGTAGTAGTAGTAGTAGAGTAGTAGTGTAGTAGTTAGTAGTAGTGGTAGTAGTAGTAGTAGTAGTAGTAGTAGAAAGTAGTAGATAGTAGTAGTAGTAGTAGTAGTAGTAGTAGTAGTTAGTAGTAGTAGTAGTATCATATATTATTATGTATATATTAGTATTATATTATATATTATCATAGTAGTAGTAGTAGTAGTAGTAGTAGTAGTTATTAGTATATACTATATATATAGTTATTATTATGATAGTAGTAGTAAGTAGATAGTAGTAGTAGTAGTAGTAGTAGTAGTAGTATATTATTATTATTACTATTATTATCATTATCATTATTATTATCATTAGTAGTAGTAGTAGTAGTAGTAGTAGTAGTAGTAGTAGTAGTAGTAGTAGTAGTAGTAGTAGTAGTAGTAGTAGTAGTAGTAGGAGGAGGAGGAGGAGGAGGAGGAGGAGTAGTAGTAGTAGTAGTAGTAGTAGTAGTAGTAGTAGTAGTAGTAGTAGTAGTAGTAGTAGTGTTATTATTATTGTTGTTGTTATATCATTATTATTGTTGTTGTTATCACTTCAACGAGAAAAATCATACCCGTACGCGTTTATGTAATACCACAACATCTTAACTTAATTACCTCTCTCCCCTCCTTACTTACAGATACACCCACATACTTGTACATACACTTGCACACATATGTGCGTGCGAACACACACACACATACATACACACACTTACATGCACACGCATACACACACACACGCACGCGCGCACGCACGTCTGCACACACACTCTTACATGCATGCGCGCACACACACAAACACACACACATACGCACGCACGCGCGTATGCATACACACACATACACACGCCGCGCGAAGAAGAAGAAGAGGTAGGAGAGCAAAGAGGAGAAAAATAACGTGATGATGATGACGACGACGACGATGGTGATGATGACGACGGCGGCGCGACGACGACGACGACGATGATGATGATGATGATGATGATGACGACGACGACGACGACGACGACGATGACGACGACGACGATGACGATCATGACCACGACGATGACGATGATGATAAAACAAACGCACAAGCAAACACATCTACTGGGGTTTTTTTTTTTAAGTAAATAAAGAAGAAGAAGAAAAGAGAGAAGAAGAAGAAGAAGAAGAAGAAGAAGAAGAAGAAGAAGAAGAAGAAGAAGAAGAAGAAGAAGAAGAAGAAGAAGAAGAAGAAGAAGAAGAAGAAGAAGAAATCCTGAAACCCTCGTGTTCTGTCTCTTGGAGACAAAGCAAACAGCAGTCCCATCCCTAAACATTTTTTTTTATCTTTGCGATCAACACTGCCCTCAGATTGTTGTTTTTGTGTGGATTTTCTTTTTTCTTTTGCAATACCTAATTTTTACATTGGAGTTTCCAATTTCTTTCCTTTCTGCATTTTTTAAGGTAGAATGCAGCTTGAATTTACCATCAGTTATCTATAGGACATCTCGCGCACACGTTAAATCCTGTTCCGCTTTTCGTAAGAGTAGGCCATTGTGTGCCGGTGGGAACAGATGACAGAATTTACAAAACCGAATACACACGGGGACTGGATGTAAAAAAGCACATAAGTGCTTATTCCATTATCCTCGATATAAAAAATAAAATAAATAAAATAAGTAAATAAATATGATAGTATATAAAACAAAACATGGTTTTTCCTGCTTTTATATATGTTTGAATGGTTCGTCCTCAAAAATCCCCTCGCTCAACATTCATGAAAATGCGTGACAATTTACCATCTTTACTGGAGACAGTATTATATTCAAACAGCACGTCAATCTTTTTTCATGACAAACCTCGATGTTGCTTTGACTCTTTTTAAAAGATAAAATAGTGATCAGCAAGAGGAGTGACGGTTACTAAACGGTTTATGCAAGCAGCTTCAGCTACAACCGCTAAGATCTTCTGTCCACAGAGGAAAGCTGGAGATTGCGTCAGTGGTTAGAACATCAGACCTTTCATCTGAATGGTGCAGCAGCAGGTTCAAGCCTGAGTTGCGAGTAAAACTGCTCCTGGCTGAGACAATCCACTGAGATGCCGTGTGCTAACTTGAACATCAAGCAGCCGACACGCTATCCTTTTCAACCCTGCGGTTCAGACGGACCGTTCCAACCTGTTCATTCCAACCTGGAAACGTTTGAAAGCTGTTCCATTACCGTGTGGTGTGCACAGTCCTTTGTCTTTTCCTGTGCTTGTGACTTTACAGGAGGCCTGCCTGCTGACCTCAGCTGACACATTCTGACTTCAGAGCAGCTCGTTTCATTGCATTGTACATACAGGTTGCATGCGAGTTATGTCGTGTTTCTGTAACCAGTTCAATCCAATCCATTCTTGTGGTTGATAGCCCCGCCGACCACACGGGCCGTATCAGGGCTGTCACCTCGTCAACTTTTGAATCTCAGATGAAAACTGTGCAGCTTTATACAGAAATCGAGTATAAACCCAACTCTACCGTCGTTCCTTGCATCAACATCCATGGCTGAGACAATACACCTATAGGTCAACCCAGGACTGGCAAGGACCGTGTTGAAGGAAAACCCCATCAACCAGTCGGACGCTAACATCAATTATGGGATCTTTAACGAGCATATTTTATCTTGTGTGTGTGTATACACATAACAGAGCGAAGGTATTGGCAGGTGCAAACTTGAAGCTGGCCTGGGAGGTCCTAAAAAGTCCCTATTCTGTCACCAGTCGCCACCGCCGGGATTCGAACTCAGGACTTCACGGGCCCAGAGGATTGAAATCAAACAGTCTTAACCATTCAGCTACAGTGCCTGTCACCTTTTTTTTAGCATTCTTTCTTGTCTATCATCTAGCAAACATAAACTATAACAACACAATTACAAAGCATCCCTGTACTTTCACTTTAACCCTTGAACACCAACCCGCAAAGTCGGGAACTGCCAGTACGTGCATAGCAGGGGAACACAGCGACGTGAAAGACTAGACATACAGCAATCATCGCTGAAAGTTAAATTTTTGCTTTTTCTATTACTGCATCTTGAATGGTTTGGTAGGTACATCAAGCTTGCAGACTTGGCGCAAGCTGCAATGTCCCTGTATGGTCATCATGACGGCATGGAAAATGTTGACTACAATCCTGCTCGATTTGAATCTTTCCTCCAGTGGTCTGACAGCGGTTAACTATGCTGGTTTACTAGGTTTGGGAGGTGGGGGGGAATATTGCAGGGTTTTGTTTGCTTTAGGGTGGTTAAGCCGGTTTTTGTTTGTTTCGTTTTCCTCACTTTTGGACATTACCTCGTGTTGCAGTACAGTGAATCAGGAACGTGCATATTATAGTCTCTTCACCACAAAAACGTGTGTACATAATTAGGTGTGTGCTACGATTCAAACACTCAAACTCACAAACACACACACACACACACACACGCGCGTGCAGAGAGAGAGAGAGAGACAATGCCAATGACAAAGGTTTATTGTGTTAGGCAAATATGCCCATTCACCAAAAAAAACAGCAGACAATTTACTACCATTACTGGGATGGGGACTGGGCACAAAATACACATATAATTGATAACACAATCAGTCATACCCTGGAATCAACAACAACAACAACACAAAATTAGATTGCGTAAAGCTTTCGCCCATTGGAGAGGGACGCGGGTGGGGGAAGATGGAGATACACTAAACATACAATCCATTGACAGAGAGGGAGAGAGAGAGAGAGAGAGAGAGAGAGAGAGAGAGAGAGAGAGAGAGAGAGAGAGAGAGAGAGAGATGAGAGAGAGAGAGAGAGAGAGAGAGAGAGGGGAGCAAAAGAATATGACGGTGGTAATGATGATGAAGACAACTACCCAAACACACCTGCTCTTTTGGGATTGGAACACAATGTGCACAACCATCTTGTTCTGTTTGCTTGCAGACGAACTAAACAGGAATGCTTTTCCAAAGCCCAATTTTCAACCTCACGATAGACACAACCTCCTGATGTTGTTTTGCAATGCCGGCATGTTTGTATTGCAGTATCCAACTCATCTCCTTTCCTCTCTGCGTATTTGACGGTAGAGAGTAGCATCCATTTTCACATCAGTTATCTGCATTGGTGAAAATACTGTTGTTTTTTTCTTGTTGTATGTATATCTAAGCTAACAGCCGTCACACTCATTACCTTCACACTCATCAAAATGCGCGACATGCTTGAAACACAGCCGACAGTTTGCCTCTTTCAATTGGGAACTGATCATGTTCGACCAGCACTAGTCTTTCGGACGAGACTATAAACCTAATCGCTGGGTGCCAACACACGCAGAACATCTTGAGCCTTTCGGAAGAGTAGGTCATTTCCTTGGCGGTAGGAACGGATCACAAAATTTAAGAAGAAAAAAAAGACCGCATGCGCACAGACATCATGTGTAGACAACGTCCCCGAAGTCGGAATGCGGCTACAGTGATAGTGGGTTAAAACGGTTACATATTTACGCGTCAGCGCCTGGGCTTTATCACAGTTCTTGATTAAACCATTGACGCTGGGGGCAACAGCAAGGTGAGAGGCTGTATGACCAGTGGCTTTCCCACTCATTGAATTCCACTTTGCAGCTTAGTCTTTAGTGATCGACTATGACTCTCTGACTAGGAGGCTTGACTCGCACAGTCCTTATGTGCTGCAGCCCTGGGGGCTGGTTGGCCTTTGGAGAGCATCTCCAACGCTGACTGTCCTTATGCCCACTTGGCCGAGAGAGTGGGGATGTGCTGTGGGCAAGGCATCTCCACTATAATCAAATTTCTGCCCAGTTTCCAAAACAGCAGCTGCCTCCTCTGCTGGGTGGTCATCGTCGGACACGACGGACAAACATACATATATGCAAAAAGAAAAACTCACCACTGGTGAACCTTGGACCTTTAGCCGAGGAACGAAAACAAAATCAATAGCTGTTATCTGTGAAAGCAAATATAAGGTGGGGGGGTTTTCCTGTTTAATGAATGTTTAAACTTATCAAAATCCCTGTCTCAAAATTCAATAAACTGCATGACCTGTATGAAAGCACAGCAGACAGTTTACTATCATTGCTGGGAAAACTCGTTGTATTCAAACCCTACTGCAAACGTGTCCATGGTAAACAGTGTTTTTGTTTGACTGTCTCGATGGATAAATATTCATCTGTGCCATAGACTTCGCGGTCGCTGAAGAGTGTGTACACCACCTCCGATCACTGCCTTGGGATATAGCATTCACGGAGGAAAGAAGAAACGGTCCGTGGTTAGATCGTCAGGTCTATACTGTAGATGGTGTGGGTTCAAGTCTGTGTTGCAGCCGACACGTGTGTCCTGGCTCTATCTTCGAGCATATTGGGGGACGGGATAGCCTAGTGGTTAGAACATTGCGCTCGCAATCTGACGACCTGGGCTCGATTCCCGTTCAAGGGGGATATTTTCCCCTGGGGTTAACATCAGTGCAGACTCCACTTTCCCCAAAAGTCCTTCGGATGAGACTTTAAACCGAGGTCCCGTGTGTGAACGCACGCAGAACATCTTGCCCACACGTTAAATCCTGTTCCGCTTTTCGTAAGAGTAAGCCATTGTGTGCCGGTGGGAACATATGACAATTTTACAAAACCGCATACACACGGGTACTAGATGTAGAAAAAAAAGCACATAAGTGCTTATTCCATTATCCTCGATATGAAAGTATAAAATATAAAAATATAGCATGTCCTCCAGATGAGACAATAAACTAGGGTCCCTTGGGAAACACATCAATACCTGATAAGTAATTGAGGCCAGTATATCAATCTTTCATATTTGTCAACACTGAAACCCACTTGTCCATAATCGCCACTTGCACGATTAACAATAGGCGCACAACCTGTGCATGTTCCCCTGTGTCCCAAATGCTCTGAACGATGTCAGCAGCTGATAGCAGCCAGGCTGCAGTGTAGGTGGATCTGTTTTTATAGCACTTGCCTTCATTTGTACCTTTCCTTCTCTGTGTTAAACATAACCTACTGTTGCATTACTGTAGATCAGGAACGGGCAAACATCCACTTCCAAACAAACACTGGAATGTGTGTGCACGCACACGCACACACGCTCGCATTCACACATATGCACACACACACACACACACACACACACACACACACACACACACACACACACACACACACACAGCTATTATTAAGAGAACAAGAAGAAGAGAACAATGACAATTATAGCAACAGCAACATCATCATGATGATGATGATGATGATGATGATGATGATGATGATGATGATGATGATGATGATGATGATGATGATGATGATGATGATGAGTGGTGGTGGTGGTGGTGGTGGGGGGGGGGAGAGAGAAAGAGAGAGAGGGAGAGAGAGAGAGACAGAGAGATATAGAGACAGAGAGTGACAGAGATAGATAGAGAGACAGAGAGACAAAGTGGTGGTGGTGGTGGTGGTGGTGGTGGTGGTGGTGGTGGTGGTGGTGGTGGTGGTGGTGGTGGTGGTGGTGGTGATGATGATGTGATGATGATGATGATGATGATGATGATGATGATGATGATGATGATGATGATGATGATGATGATGATGATGATGATGATGATGATGAAAAAGAAAAGGCACAAGCAAACACATCAAGTTTGTCTGGATTAGAAATTAATCAGGCCAACCAATTCTGCTTGGTCTTTGGAGACAAAGCAAACAGCAGCAGCAACAGCAGCAGCATCCAAAATGCAAACTTTCATCTTTACACTCAACACTGCTCCCTGGTGTTGTTTGCAGTACTATGTTTGCAGCGGATATTTCAGTTCTTCTCCTGTCCTCGCCATTGACAATAGGGTAGGTGCTTGAATTTCACATCAGTTATCTGTGATAGCAAGAGCATGGTTTCGTGTATATTTGAACTACTAGTCATCAAAATCCTTATCTCAACATTCATTAGAACCTGTGACAGCCATGAAAACAGCAGTGTGCCATCTTTACTACGAACTGCTTTGTTTGTATAGGCAGCGCCGGACAGCTTTACACGGTAAACAGGATTTTATTTGACTATTTTGATAGAGAAATGTTATTGACTACAGATTTTATTTGGATATTTTGTGACAGAGGAGTGTTATTTAGTGCACTTTCTGTTTGGCTATCTTGATAGAGAAATGTTATTCCATTCCGTTTTTATTTGAATACCTTGATAGAGAAATGTTATTTAGTACAATTTTTAATTAGGCTATCTTGGTGGAGAAATGTTATTTAGTACAGTTTTAATTAGGCTATCTTGATGGAGAAATGTTGTTTAGTACAATTTTTAATTGGCTATCTTGATGGAGAAATGTTATTTAGTACAATTTTTTAATTAGGCTATCTTGATGGAGAAATGTTGTTTAGTACACTTTTTAATTAGGCTATCTTGATGGAGAAATGTTGTTTAGTACAATTTTTTAATTAGGCTATCTTGATGGAGAAATGTTGTTTAGTACGGTTGTTATTTGACTATCTTTATGGAGACATGTACAGTCTTTATTTGGCGATCTCGAAAAGGACATGTTCTTCAGTGCAGTTTTTATTTGGCTATTTTGATACATAATGTTATTCAGTAGGATGCGTGACAGTTCCAGTTTGTCCACCAGCTCCAGTTCCTGCCTCTGAGACATTCCACCCACGAAGTAAAGGGAAAACTAGTCAGTGTGTAGAACGTGCCATTGATTCTGAAAGGTCTGGGGGTGGAGCCAATGCTGCAGTTGACATTACTTTTTCCGGGCTCCATTTTCCAGCAAGTTTTCCAAATGAGACAATACACTGGAGGTCCCTTTGTAAACACACAAATAACATCCCGCAGTTGTGTTATAAACCTACCCCACTCTTTTGTGGTAGAGTGTGACAGTTTAAAAGTTGATCACAGTGGTAGGCGGGTACATTGAAACAGGAAAATCCGACAACAATGTCCCGGTACACGCTAAATATTTCAGAAAAAAAATACAATAGTTATTATAGGAATGCTTAGTAAAGTAGTAGCTGTGCGAACAAATAAGGCTTCTGTTTAGGAAGAAAACGTCTGTCTCTCTGCACCCATCATTACTTGTGATCTAGTTTTGTTTGGGTTTTTTAAAGCAACTGTTTTACCTCACCTCAGTATGTATCAGGTAAAAGTACTACCAAGACCAAAGTTTTGTGCAATGTGATTTTGCAAAGGGATGCATAAAACAGCACCAACCCTAATGTCAATTAGTTTATCTGCATCAATTTTTATCATCCTGTGGTCCATCTAACATAAAGTACGATAGACAACAAAACCTAACGTGGTGCCTTATATTTTCTATTGACTTCCAATCCCTAGCCGGGGCAAATCGTTATTCTGCTGCTGGTGATGTGTACACGGCGTGAGAACACGGATACACAGAAGCGCTCTACAGCAATTACCGCTGAAAAGTTCTCGCTTTCTCATCAAGACCTTATGAATGATTAAGGCCAATACACCCGATTGCGGTCAAGTCGAAATTAAAATTTCTCTGCTTCCAATCACCACTTGCACGATTAAGAATAGACGCACAGCGTGGGCATGTCCCCCTGTGTCCCAAATGCTCTGAACGATGTCAGCAGCTGATAGCAGCCAGGCTGCAGTGTAGGTGGGATCTGTTTTTATAGCACTTGCACTTCATTTGTACCTTTCCTTCTCTGTGTTAAACATAACCTACTATTGCATTACTGTAGATCAGGAACGGGCAAACATCCACTTCCAAACAAACACTGGAATGTGTGTGCACGCACACACGCACGCTCACATTCACACATATGCACACACATACGAACACACACACACACACACACACACACACACACACACACACACACACACACACACACAGCTGTGATTAAGAGAACACGAAGAACAAGAAGAAGAACAATGACAATTATAGCAACAGCAACATGATGATGATGATGATGATGATGATGATGATGATGATGATGATGATGATGATGATGATGATGATGATGATGATGATGACGATGACGATGATGATTATTATGACGACGACGACGACGACGACGATGACGATGATGATGATGATGATGATGATGATGATGATGATGATGATGATGATGATGATGTTGATGAAAAAGAAAAGGCACAAGCAAACACATCAAGTCTGTCTGGATTAGAAATTAATCAGGCCAACCAATTCTGCTTGGTCTTTGGAGACAAAGCAAACAGCAGCAGCAGCAGCAGAAGCATCCAAAATGCAAACTTTCATCTTTACACTCAACACTGCTCCCTGGTGTTGTTTGCAGTACTATGTTTGCAGCGGATATTTCAGTTCTTCTCCTGTCCTCGCCATTGACAATAGGGTAGGTGCTTGAATTTCACATCAGTTATCTGTGATAGCAAGAGCATGGTTTTGTGTATATTTGAACTACTAGTCATCAAAATCCTTATATCAACATTCATTAGAACCTGTGACAGCCATGAAAACAGCAGTGTGCCATCTTTACTACGAACTGCTTTGTTTGTATAGGCAGCGCCGGACAGCTTTACACGGTAAACAGGATTTTATTTGACTATTTTGATAGAGAAATGTTATTGACTACAGATTTTATTTGGATATTTTGTGACAGAGGAGTGTTATTTAGTGCACTTTCTGTTTGGCTATCTTGATAGTGAAATGTTATTCCATTCCGTTTTTATTTGAATACCTTGATAGAGAAATGTTATTTAGTACAATTTTTAATTGGGCTATCTTGATGGAGAAATGTTATTTAGTACAATTTTAATTAGGCTATCTTGATGGAGAAATGTTGTTTAGTACGGTTGTTATTTGACTATCTTCATGGAGACGGGTACAGTCTTTATTTGGCGATCTCGAAAAGGACATGTTCTTCAGTGCAGTTTTTGTTGTTGTCTTCAATTTAACGTCTGTTCACACTCAGTTTTTATTTGGCTATTTTGATACATAATGTTATTCAGTAGGATGCGTGACAGTTCTAGTTTGTCCACCAGCTCCCCTTCCTGCCTCTGAGACATTCCACCCACGAAGTAAAGGGAAAACTAGTCAGTGTGTAGAACGTGCCATTGAATCTGAAAGGTCTGGGGGTGGAGTCAGTGCTGCAGTTGAAATTACTTTTTCCGGGCTCCATTTTCCAGCAAGTTTTCCAAATGAGACAATACACTGGAGGTCCCTTTGTAAACACACAAATAACATCCCGCAGTTGTGTTATAAACCTACCCCACTCTTTTGTGGTAGAGTGCGACAGTTTAAAAGTTGATCACAGTGGTAGGCGGGTACATTGAAACAGGAAAATCCGACAACAATGTCCCGGTACACGCTAAAAATTTCAGGAAAAAATACAATAGTTATTATAGGAATGCTTAGTAAAGTAGTAGCTGTGCGAACAAATAAGGCTTCTGTTTAGGAAGAAAACGTCTGTCTCTCTGCACCCATCATTACTTGTGATCTAGTTTTGTTTGGGTTTTTTAAAGCAACTGTTTTACCTCACCCCAGTATGTATCAGGTAAAAGTACTACCAAGACCAAAGTTTTGTGCAATGTGATTTTGCAAAGGGATGCATAAAACAGCACCAGCCCTAATGTCAATTAGTTTAGCCGCATCAATTTTTATCATTCTGTGGTCCATCTAACATAAAGTACGATAGACAACAAAACCTAACGTGGTGCTTTGTATTTACTATTGACTTCCAATCCCTAGCCGGGGCAAATCGTTATTCTGCTGCTGGTGGTGTGTACACGGCGTGAGAACACGGATACACAGAAGCGCTCTACAGCAATTACCGCTGAAAAGTTCTCGCTTTCTCATCAAGACCTTATGAATGATTAAGGCCAATACACCCGATGTCAAGTGGAAATTACAATATATATGCTTCCAATCACCACTTGCACGATTAAGAATAGACGCACAGCGTGGGCATGTCCCCCTGTGTCCCAAATGCTCTGAACGATGTCAGCAGCTGATAGCAGCAAGGCTGCAGTGTAGGTGTGATCTGTTTTCTTAGCACTTGCCCTTCATTTGTACCTTTCCTTCTCTGTGTTAAACATAGCCTACTGTTGTATTAATGTAAATCAGCAACAGATAAACACTCCCAAACAAACACTGGAATGTGCGCACATGCACACACGCACGCACGCGCGCGCGCGCGCGCAGGCACGCACGTATGCACACACATACACATACACACACACACACCTGATTGAAGAAAAAGAAGAAGAAGAAGAAGAAGAAGAAGAAGAAGAAGAAGAAGAAGAAGAAGAAGAAGAAGAAGAAGAAGAAGAACAACAACAACAACAACAACAACAACAACAACAACAACAACAGCAGCAGCAACAACAACAACAACGACGACAACAACAACGACAACACCAACAACAACAAGAACAAGAAGAAGAAGAAGAAGAACATCAAGAAGAAAAACAAGAAGAAGAACAACAAGAAGAAGAACAAGAAGAACAAGAACACAAGAAGAAAAACAAGAAGAAGAACAAGAACAAGAACAAGAAGAACAACAAGAAGAACAAGAACAAGATATAAAAAAAAGAAAAGAACAAGAACAAGAAGAGGAAGAAGAACAACAACATGATTCACAACAAGAACAAGAACAGAAGAACAAGAAGAAGAACAAGAACAAGAAGAAGAAGAACATCAAGAAGAAAAACAAGAAGAAGAACAAGAAAAGAAGAAGAAAAGAAGAAGAACAACAACAACAACAACAACAAGAAGATAGAGAGAAGAAGAAGAAGAAGAAGAAGAAGAAGAAGAAAAGAAGAAGAAGAAGAAGAAGAAGAAGAAAAGAACAACAACAACAACAACAACAAAAAACAACAACAACAACAACAACAACAACAAGACGAAGAAGAAGAAGAAGAAGAAGAAGAAGAAGAAGAAGAAGAAGAAGAAGAAGAAGAAGAAGAAGAAGAAGAAGAAGAAGAAAAGAAAGAAGAACAACAACAACAACAACAACAACAACAACAACAAGAAAAAGAGAAGAAGAAGAAGAAGAAGAAGAAGAAAGGAAGAAGAAGAGAAGAAGAAGAAGAAGAAGAAGAAGAAAGAAGAAGAAGAAGAAGAAGAAAGAAGAAGAAAAGAACAAAACAACAACAACAACAACAACAACAACAAGATGGTGATTGTGATGGTGAAAGAGATGGTGATGGTGAGGAGGAGGAGGAGGAGGAGGAAGATCCCTAAGAAAGCTATTTTACAATGTCTGAATAAGTAAAATAGTCATCATTATCATCATCACCATCATCACCATCATCATCATCACCATCACCATCATCATCATCATCATCATTATCATTATCATCATAACAATAATAGTAATGAAATCTACATAACCTATTTCTCTCGTTCCCTTGGGGACAAAACAAACAGCAGCGCCATCCCAAATCACACACACACACATTCACACGCACACACACACACACACACACACACACACACACACACACACACAACAGCTTTAATCTTCGCAAATCAACGCTGCCCTCAGAACTTGTTTTGCAATACCATATTTGCATTGGAGATTCCAGTCCCTGTCCTGTCTCCAAAGCTTGAAGGTAGGACAGAGCTTGAATTTCACATCAGTTATCTGTGATAGCAAAAACTTGGTTTTAGGCATACTTGAACCACGAGTCGACAAAACCCTTATCTCCACATTCAATAAACAGTCTGACGTGCATTAAAACTGCAGGCAGTTCGTCCTCTATATTATCAGAAAGAGATTTCTATTTGTATAAAACTGCAAACCTTTCGTGGGGGGATTGACTATCTTAATGGATGAATATTAATCAATAAACAAGGGACGACTACTGAACAGTTTATGCAGTAGCCCCAGATTTATTTTTTTGCTGCTTCAACTTCTGTGACATTCCTATTCCTGATGTTCCCACACCAGTCATCTCAATCTCCCCGTCACAGCTTCGCTATATCACATCCTCAGGGTCGGAAGTCCACAGAGAGCTCATCAGTCTTAGGCCACCACCGTGGGGCCACCAGCCAGAGGGGCCCTGCACTGCTGCTGGGTCAGTTTGGTGGTGTTCAGCGGTGCCTCTTCTGAGCTAACATACGCAGGACACCTCCTACTAAGCCCCCTACTAACGACAGTATTAGTTCAGTCGCGGAGCCAGACTGAGTGAGTTGCCCACCCGAGGTGTAGCACCCAGATATTGTCTCGGAGTTTGTCTACAGGGAACAGTGAAAGTAGTCAGTGGTTAAAGCATCAGACCTGCAATCTGAGTGGTGCAGGTTCAAGTCTGCATTACAGCTAACACTGATCCAGGCTAAGACAATAAACTGAGTTCCGTGTGTCTACTTGCAAACAAAACCTTCTCATCAATCCATAATCAGGAGGGACGGGAAAGCCTAGTGGTTAGAACATTGCGCTCGCAATCTGACGACCCGGGCTCGATTCCCGCTCAAGGGGGATATTTTCCCCTGGAGTTAACATCAGTGCAGACTCCACTCTCCCCAAAAGTCCTTCGGATGAGACTATAAACCGAGGCCCCGTGTGCGAACGCACGCAGAACATCTTGTGCACACATTAAATCCTGTTCCGCTTTTCGTAAGAGTAGGCCATTGTGTGCCGGTGGGAATAGATGACAAAATTTACAAAACCGCATACACACGGGGACTGGATGCAAAAAAAGCACATAAGTGCTTATTCCATTATCCTCGATATAAAAAAGAATTTGTAAAAAATAATCTGGATGCAAAATAAACCACATTAGTGTTTATTCCAATATCCTCGAAAGAAAGAAAGAAAGAAAGAAAGAAAGAAAGAAAGAAAGAAAGAAAGAAAGAAAGAAAGAAAGAAAGACAGAAAGAAAGAAAGATAGACAGACAGACAGACAGACAGACAATAATCTACCTCCTCTTGACCAGAAGAGCAGGCCAGGTGAAGACAGGTTAGTTGAGTTTCATGGAGGGTGGGTATACTGACAAATGGAAAATGCCACAAGAAATTCTTGGTCGATACAGTTTCTAAGCTGCGGCTCTGTTCGACCACAAAGTAAAGAAATAGCGCTGTGAAGAAGGAAACCTGCTTTATAAGGAAGAAGAATTTCTGTTTGTTTTCTTGTTCCGCTTGTTAGTTGTTGTTTTTTTTCACTTGCAAGCTGTTAATTAGGCAGCATAAGTATTATTTGTCAGTAGCTTTCTTCTATTTCTTATAGGCAGAAGCAAAAAAAAATTACCTGTATGAAAATTCATTCCCTGCCCTCACCCTGCCATGTATTAACTGTACACCATGCCAAGGGTCAAACTTGATTCTGCATCATTTCGCAAATCGAGTCAGACTAGAAATTAGACAATCAGAAACTTGCGCTCCTTCATCTGCAATTTCCTCTGGTCTGCCAATCAGTAAAACGTGGGCAAATAAAACGACAGGAAATGACGTCATTAAACAACAGGAAATGACGTCACTAAACAACGGGAAACGATGTCACTAAGCAACAGGGCATAATAATGTCTGTCTCTTCTGTTCAATATTGACCCCTCTGACCCCCAACTAGCAAACCCATGAACCGTCAGAGCGTGCATGGCATAGAAACACATCTAGAGCGAGGAGAGAGGAGGGGGGGGGGGGCACTCTACAGCAATCAACGATAAAATGTCGCTGCCCCATCAATACCCTATGAATAATTGAGGTCTGAATATCCAATAGCGGAATAGCGCAAAGCAAAGCAAAGCGCCCCTGTTCATCATCATGGCTTGGGACAATTCATAACAGCAACACAGCCTACACATTTTCCTCCCATTGCCAAAGTGCTGCTGACCATGTGTGTCGACACAGATATATATATAATGATATGAGTCAGGCCGTAAGTATGACTGTTCTTTTCTCTCATAGGACTTGTGTCGGTCGGACTTGCTCCTTTCTCTGCACTATTTCAATAGAACAATTATAGTGTTGCACAGTTGTAAAGCTCACTTCCAAACAGGCTATTGGTGAATGCATACACACGCATACAAACACACGAGCAAACACGCGTCTCACAAGCATTCACGCATGCAAGCACTCACGCATGCACGTACACACACACACACACACACACACATCTCATATCTCCGATTTAAAATAAAAACATAAGGCAAAGAAATGACAAAACAGAAGAAGGAGGGGAAGAAAGATAATACTGATAATGATGACGTCGATAATGACAATGACGACGATGACGACGACGATGATGACGACGACGATGATGATGAGATAGATAGATAGATAGATAGATAGATATATAGATAGATAGATAGATAGATAGATAGATAGATGATGATGATAGATAGATAGATAGATAGATAGATAGATAGATAGATAGATAGATAGATAGATAGATAGATAGATAGATAGATAGATAGATAGATAGATAGATAGATAGATAGATAGATAGATAGATAGATAGATAGATAGATAGATAGATAGATAGATAGATAGAACTCAAACTCGAACTCGAACTCGAACTCGAACTTTTTATTGAGAGTAAATGGATAAGCTCAGGGCTTTTTTACACCATGCTCTCAACAAAAAAACACACACACACACAAAAACCCCCAAAAAATGATAATAGATAGATAGATAGATAGATAGATAGATAGATAGATAGATAGATAGATAGATAGATAGATAGATAGATAGATAGATAGATAGGTAGGTAGGTGGGTAGGCAGGTAGATAGATAGATAGATAGATAGATAGATAGATATAGATAGATAGATAGATAGATAGATAGATAGATAGATAGATAGATAGATAGATAGATAGATAGATAGATAGATAGATAGATACACACGCACACAATCACGCACGCATGCACAAAAACATGCACACATACATATCATACACACACGCTAAAGACACACACACACATACCATACACACACGCGCACACACACACGCGCGCGCACACACTCACACATACACATACAAACATACACACACACAACACACACACATATACAAAGTATACACACATACACACACGCACGCGCACACACACATACACACACAAACATACACAAACATACAACACACACACATATACAAAGTACACACACACACATACACATACACATACACATACACATACACACACGCACGCGCATACACACACGCTGCAGCAACCAACTCATAAATGTTGCAGCCGTAACTGTTCTGATTTTTCAGGTAGTGGATGGCAACATGGCAGGAAATCCATCAAAATAATATGAGAGACACAGAGAGACAGACACAGAGAGACAGACACAGAGAGACGGACACGCATACAAACAGACAGACATAGACAGACAGAGGGAGACAGGGAAAGAGAGAGACAGAGACAGGGGGAATAGAAAGAGGGAGAAAGACAGGGAAACACAGAGAGAGGGTAGAGACAGAGAGGGAGAGGGAGGGAGAGAGAGGGAGACACTGAGAGAAGAGACAGAGGGAAGGGAGAGAGGAGACGGAGGGAGAGAGGGAGAGGGAAATACAGAGAAAGAAAGAAAGAGGGAGAGAGAGGGAGGAGACGTTGAGATACAGAGAGAGAGGGGGGAGAGATGGGGAGAGACAGACCGACGAACAGTTCTAGTGACAGACATAGCGAGAGAGAGAAGAGAGAGAGAGGAGAGAGAGAGAGAGAAGAGAGAGAGAGAGAGAGAGAAGAGAGAGAGAGAGAGAGAGAGAAAGAGACAGAGCCTGAGAGACAGGCTGACCGAAAGAGACAGTCACGGA
The DNA here is from genome assembly GCA_028751875.1 of Rapana venosa. Classification (NCBI taxonomy): domain Eukaryota; kingdom Metazoa; phylum Mollusca; class Gastropoda; order Neogastropoda; family Muricidae; genus Rapana; species Rapana venosa. The sequence continues at coordinate 40,879,083 of CM054147.1, forward strand.
ACTAGATTGAAAAAGAGACAAAAGAGTCTGACAGAAACTGCAGAGACAGATACACACAGAGAAACAGAGAGACAGGGACCAACAAATGAGAGAGAGGGAGAGAGAGAGATTTAAAAAAATTCAAATCAAATCAAATCAAATTCTTTTATATGGAAGATAATGATTAAGCACTCGGGTTTTGTTTTTGTTTTTGTATCCAGTGAGAGAGAGAGAGAGAGAGAGAGAGAGAGAGAGAGAGAGAGAGAGAGAGAGAGAAGAGAGAGAGAGAGAAACACACACAGAGTTAAAGACAGACAGAGACAGATATACAGCTAGAAATAAAGAGATAGAGACAGACAGACAGACAAACAAACAAACATAGAAACAGAGAGAGAAAAACAGACAGACAAACAGACAGACAGAGATAGATGGAGACACAGAAAAGAAAACACAAGATTTTTTTTTAAAAGCGCAGATACCACGTGCGCGAGACAGACCACCATCCAGCTGGAAAAAGAAAAGAAAACAGAAGAAAAAAGAAACAGACAAACAAAAGAAGAAAGTGACAGACAGACAGACAGTCCGCCAGACACACATAATGATATTATTATTATTTTTATTATTATTATTATTATTATTATTATTATATCTTTATTATTATTATATCTTATTATTATCTTTATCTTTATTATTATTACCTTTATTATTATTATTACACTATAAAAACGGGATGCTATGCACCTAAAGCGCTGGCTGCTCTCGAGTGCAATGACTTTGGCGGCAGCGACACAAATATATTCACTCCTCCCCCCCCCCCCCCCCCCCCCCCACCCCCACTACCTACAGGTCGACGGTGTAGACAGATACCAGGGTGTGGCAGGAATTCATCCTATGCCTCTGGCTCTGTGTGTGTGTGTGTGTGTGTGTATGGGTGGATGCTCTCGCAGCTTCCACTTATTCCACAGAAGTGGGGAAAAGATGATTCTCGGTTACTACTTCTGCCTTTATTCACGCAGTGCCTCTTGTCTTGTGCTGATTTAAAGGATAAAATCGTTGTGGGTGTGTGGTGTGGTGGGTGTGATCATCATTCGTCGTGTGTGTGTGTGTGTGTGTGTGTGTGTGTGTGTGTGTGTGTGTGTGTGTGTGTGTGTTGTGTGTGTGTGTGTGTGTGTGTGTGTGTGTGTGTGTGTGTGTGTGTGTGTTGGGTGTGTGTGTGTGTGTGTGTTTGTGTGTGTGTGTGTGTGTGTGTGTGTGTGTGTGTGTGTGTGTGTGTGTGTGTGTGTGTGTGTGTGTGTGAGAGAGAGAGAGAGAGAGAGAGAGAGAGAGAGAGAGAGAGAGAGAGAGAGAGAGAGAGAAACAGTTGTAAGGTGGGTTTTGTTTTTTGGTTTCTATTTGGTTGTTGTAGTGAGAAATCGTTAACAGGTAGGTCTCTGATGCTGATGGTGTTGTCGAGTTGTGGTGATAGTAATGAGATAATCGACTGTTCGTATCGTTGATTGTCTGTGAAGGGTTTCGAGTTTTACGTTTACAATAATCGTCGTTTTGGTGCAAGTGGGTGAAATGGAATCTTTCTTTCGAAAGAAACGGGGAAAAAAAAGATTTGTTATTACATGATTGTGTAGCTTTCATTATCTGCATGACTGACTTTGTTCCTTTTTTCCTAGTATTGATACCTTTTGTGATGGTTTTATTTTTACTAGTAGATCTGTTGTTCGTATATTCTGTTTTGATCTTATTTACTTTTCATGTTTACATATTTTTAAACAACTTGTTTTTTCAATCATACACATACACACTTACAATAGAACAACAACAAGCTAAAAGCTTATAATGTGTTCAATGCTTGTGTGTAGCGTGTGTTTTGATTGTCGTCTTCAATTCTCTTTTCTTATAACTACATAACATCATCCTTAGTCATTCTTATTTCCATATCCATAAACGAACATCAGCTATATCTTGTGAGTGGGTTTTTTTTCTTCTTTTCCAAGTGAGCTGAAACAAACTTGAGGTGATCATAACACGGTGAGCAATGCTGCGGAGACTGGAGCACTGATGAAAGACCATTGCCCAACGTTGTCATAGTTACAAGTGGAGATGCAGAAGCTATCTCTTCATTTTGTCATTCATTACGTCACGAGCTTTGTTCAAGGCAGTTTCGTTTACCGTAGATACCGCTGGACCTTTGAACTAAAGGAAGAAACTAAGGGTCTACTATACCACCCCAGGAGCAAAAAGACATCGCCGAATGATATGATATCTGAAATCACGTTCGCCAAAAGCTACAGCCAAGTTGTTAACACCATTTGATTTCAGTTCCATGGGTCCATGTACTCCTCGATTCGAATCTTGGGATCTGATGAATTCCCCAGCAAACTTAAACTGCTGACCTGCCAGTGCCTTATTTACTTTGTACATATAAAATTATGCAGAAGATCAAAATGTGCGCGTTCAACTTCCCACAATTTGTGCCAGCGGGTTACAGAAATACAAAGCTGCCTAGCATGGACCCTCAGCAAAACATGAGTTTCTCTGAAGTCGGAAAATGTCAGCTGTGGGGCAGCGGGAAGACATTCTGCAGAGTTACAAGTACCAGGCACGACGCATCCCATACCCAACAAAGGAAGGAGCACAGAGAAAAGAACAGAAATAAAGAACCAATCATGCTATCCTGAAACACACGTTATCATTCATATGCACACACAGCTTTGACCCCCCTTTGAAAACCATTTAGCGGACCAGAAAAGTGTTTACGTGTAAGGAACTACAGGACTGTAGTGAGATCCAAAGCCGTTTTACAAACTGAACAAGAAGAAAGAGTTGACAAGGTTTAGGGTTAGGGCCAAGCCAAGCGTGGCAAAAGAATGTAGCTAGCTGAGATTAATCTCACTACAAACGGTTCCAAAAAATAACTACCACGTTTAGATTGGCTGCATCAAGGAATACAAGAGACAAGAGCCCGGAGGACAAAGAGTCTGTCTGTCTGTCTGTCTGTCTGTCTCTCTCTCTCTCTCTCTCTCTCTCTCTCTCTCTCTCTCTCTCTCTCTCTCTCTTTCTTAAAACTGGTATAAGTCTATCATTCTGACACAAACGTTTTAAAGACACTTTTAGAGCCATTTCTCTGCCAGATCTTTGTAGGAAAGTGTTCAGTGTTGTCATTAGCAGAAGACTCATAAAACTTTCGAGCATCAGGTTTGATGTAAGCGAGGCTGTTCAATAATTGATCATATGTTTACTTTTGTCCTTCATAGCAGAACAGCTTGCCGTTCAGCAGAAATTTTTTGTAACACTTACAGATTTTGAGAAAGCTTTCAGAATATTCGTTTTTGACATTCAAGGATCGCAGCTTCTGAAGGCAGTTTAGTATTGGATGGTATTTCTCATGAATAAAAGCAGTGTTTGCGATAAAATGTAATTCGTTATCTAAGATTACACCCAGCTTTTGCATTCTTTCAAGTCTTGCCTCAATGAACAAATCATAAACTGTGGATGCATTTGTACAAACGTCTACTAACAGGGTGTTTTGGGTTTTTTTTATCTTGCTAAGATTTAGATCGAGACAGTTATGTTTGCATCAGTCAGCGCTTTGATTTGTCTGTGCAAGATAAAGCGTCATAATTATAAATTCCATTTATTCTTTTTATTATTAAAATCTTGGCACTTCTTTAAAATAAGCGGCATCTGTGTTTGATAAATCTGCAATAGCAGAGTCATCAGAATATGTTATTGCAGGGGTGACAAAGGTGCCAGTGCAGCCATTGGTATAGAGTGTAAACAGAAAGAGCACAGGGACTAGAACAGTGCCTGGTGGTGCACGAATAGAGCTATGTGGTTCTCTGCAAGAAATTGGCCCCTTCAAAACAGACTTGCTGGAATCGATTAATAAGAAAGCCTACCATCCATGAAATCAGTTTTAGTTGGACTTGAAGTGTTCCAAGGTTTTGGGTCATGATATGTGGCTGTATGGTGTTAAAAGCTAAACAAAGTCAGTACAAAGAATGCCAACAAATGAATCTTTATTTTCAAGATATCTATGAATATGATTAAGGAGAGCAGTCAATTGTTGCATCATTTGTGAGTTTGTCTTGCTTGCAAGCAAACTGACAAGGGCCAAGGGTCTCTTTAGCTTGTGATAGGAGATGCTGAAGAACAATCTGCTGGAAAGTTTTCTTCACTATGGATGTTACGGTGAAAGGTTTGTAATCATTCAAGACTTTGGGATTTTTTGTTTCAGAACAGGGCAGATGGTGGATTTCTTCCAGGTAGAGGGAATAACTCCAGTCTTTAAAGAAATGAGAAAATGTTTATTAAAAAAAAAAGAACGACTTATCAGAACACAATGTCAAAACCTTTTATCAAGAGGTAGACAATGATAAAAAAAAATTGTACGAATTCTTCTCCAGCAGTTTGTAGTTTGCAAATGGTGAGTGAAGTCTGAAAACTCACACTCAGTTTAGTGGCAGTTCTGACATACACAGAATTCAAACACATAGTTTTATGAAGAAATATCTTTTATCCACTATGACCTGATATTATACGACAAGTTTATTAAAAATTATCCCTACTTTAATGGAGATAACTCCTCTTTCCCAGTACAAGTGCACTGTTTAGATTTGTACGCTACCGCAGCCCAGCAAAGAGTGATAGGGAGGGAAGGGTTGGTAGAAGTTGGTTACCCTATAGTGGGTTACCCATAAGGTAACGGTTAAGATACTGGTTTGTTCTGTCTGAAACTAATGTGCATGCCCATTGCGAGAGCTTTTATATGTGAAGTTGATCGGCTGTGTCCGTTAAGCGAGAATCCTTTCAAGATGAAGCCAGGCTCAGTCCTCTTTGATTTCAGAGCAAAGTTTATTTTACCAAAGTGCTGTTGGCAGCTGTGCTTATTCAATTTTGTTTTGATGTTAATGTTGTTGTTTTAATCATTGGTACTAGATAATGAGAATATGAAGAGTGTTTAGCACTGTCCTTGTGTAAAGCTCTTCACTTTTAAGAATCACTCGTGTCTTCATCATTTCTGTATGCGTTCATGTTGTGAGGACTTATGATGTCTTTTATATACCAGTAGTTTTGTTTATGCCAAGTGTCTGCTCCCCTTTCACATGGGCTATGGCCTTACAAATAAAAATAATCTGACATCTGAAGTCTGAATCTCTCTCTCTCTCTCTCTCTCTCTCTCTCTCTCTCTCTCTCTCTCTCTCTCTCTCTCTCTCTCTCTCTCTGTGTGTGTATCTATCTATCTGACTGATAAAGATCACTCAAGAGGATGCCCACAATCTAACCTATAAAAAATCCAACTATTACTACTACTACTGCAGTGATGATTTGACACTGATGACGATGACAAAGATGCTGACAGTACGGTAGATATTCTAATCATAAACAAATAGATAGTGGTGGTGGTGATCTCGGGAATGATTTGGTGATAGGAGTGACAGTTAAATGCACCATGAGAATGTTGACGGTGGTGGTGATTGCTTTTGATTGGATTTTTTGTTTCAGATATGGAGCGCAGCCCTGCAGTGAAGATGCACCACACCATGCTGTGGCTGGTTCTTCTGATCATCCCTTGCGGGTCCAGCCAACAGGTCGGCACCTCGCTCTATCACCAAACTGTTTACCCTGGCTGCAAGAACTCATCAGATCAACCAGACTTGTCCTATCAAACATGCAACACGACAATCGATCAGTTAAACTCCACAGGCGTCTATGTTGAAAGTTTTATCGGAATTGAAACCCTTACTAGCTGTTTCATAAATCAAACTGAAATTGCTATTCCTCCAGTTACTGCTCTGACGTTAGTTTTTGATCGTACTATTTTTCCCAAGGAAACTTTCTGCCAGTATAGGAAGTGTTGGTGTGAAGTGGCTATATCAGGACCGCCAGGGACTTTTTTCCAGATCGCTGTTCTTCACGCCGGTAGAGGAACTTCGGAGCTAGAAGTGGAGCTCAAGGATGGTTCAACTAAGCAGCAATATAAGTTCACAGAGTCTACGATCTTGGCAACTAGTCACAACGATTTAAAGTTCGAAATGAGCTTTGATCGAGATTTTACCGGTCGTATGTATGCTCGTTTTTCTTTTAAGGCCGTTCCAATCTGTGAAAGGCAACTGACAGTGAACTGTACTGACAATACGACTGGTAAGTACGTTTTAATGATGAATCATAGTTCGTGATAAACAACTTTAAAACTTAAGACACTTTGTGATAACTAACTTTAAGACCGTATTACTAAAACAAAGGATAGCCACTTTTTTCCTGATCTCTGATAGCTCCTGACAAATGACCGTAGC
>CM054147.1:40900351-40947851 GCA_028751875.1 Rapana venosa
TCTGGAGATGTCAATGTTGCCATAGCCATCTTCGTCCTGCCCTTCAACTCTGCGCTGAACCCTTTTCTGTACACTCTGAACGTGGTCATGGAAAGGCGTCGGAAGCAAGCTGGGGCTGAAAAGTCTCACGATGGAAGGGAAACAATGACCACTATGAACCGATCCAAAGTGTTTGACGTTATGTCCGTAAGCGAGAAAGAAAAGAAATCGTTCAACAAGGAAGAGGCCTTTCAGCTTTTTGCCAAGTTTGTGGACGATGGTCTGCTGACGCCAGACGAAATTCGGCGACAAGTATGGGACATCTATGAGGGCTAAGGGCTGCTCGCTTTGCTCGAGTGGACAGTCTCAGCTTTGCTAGCATCTTTCCTTCATTCATTCCGTCCTTTTGTCCATCCGTCCTGCTTTTTTTAAACTTTGCTGCTGTACGTACTGTTTTGTCGATTTGTTCGTTAAGTCTTGATGTGATTGTCTTATCATTAAAGGCTTTTTTGTGGGTTTAGGTATGTTGAAATCAGTACACGTTGGTGTTCCTTCTTTCTGTCTTAAAAAAGCTATTTATCTGTCATCATCTTTATGCCTTTGATGTATTTAAAGGCAGTTTTGATGTAAGTAACTTTGTTTGAAAGTATTTGTCCTTTTTACTGTTAGGTCATTACAAAAGTGTATTGCAAAGCAATACGCTTGATTTTGATTTCATTTAAAACGTGTTTTTTTTTTTATTTACACATTAATTATCTCTTTTCACGTTTTTGGCATTGTGATATTGGTCTTTATGTTAAATGCAGCCATGTAAATGTCAAGACTTGTAAGTTGTTTCTAACAAGATGATGAACACGATTCTGCTGCATTCAGAACTCTTCACACAGAAGCAAGAAACCTGTTTGCACCCATGGGGCAAAATCTGTATAAACTAACACACAAACCGCAACAACAACAAACAAACAAACAAAGAAAAACTCAGCTTGTCAAAACAAAGACACAGAGAAATAAAACAAAGAGTACTGGGTGGTGCTATACTATGGAGACCTACCCAGGTTTTCTAGATACCATTCACCCGTTTAAGAAGCTCAACGTTGCGGGTTCGACCCCCATTTTAACCCAAACTTCTTCTCTTATCCACTAGATTTTTAAGTGATGGCCTTGGTTGTAGTCTTTCGGGTAAGACGATAAATCAAAAACACATCTAGTGCACGTAAAAGATCCCACGTCACCAAGAGAGCCGTCCGTGGCAAAATAAAATAATAATGTGGAAGAAAACACGCTCATGGACAAACAGGATTTGAAACTCAGAAGAGAACCTAAAATTATGGGTGGCGCTGTTTTGATGGCGATGTGTTTTCCCTGGGGGAAAAAAAGCAACCAACTTTTATGCAGAGAGTCTGCCTTAAGTGAAAGTGGCACGTAATACGATATAATACAGTACAATGCAATACAATAAAATGTATGACTGAGTGAGACAAAGAGAGAGAGAGAGAGAGAGAGAGAGAGAGAGAGAGAGAGAGAGAGAGAGAGAGAGAATAGTTTATATGTATCTGATGGCCAGTTTTTAGATATATTAGACACTTGTCTAATTTGCAAAAAAATGAAGTCATACCGCTTTTTATTGAAACGCACATAATTTTCTTCAGAACAAACAACCATTGTGACAATGATTCGCGACAATATCACAGCCCATATATAATAATGGCTGGAAAAAAAATACTTCCAAGGTCTCGTTTCCAAAACTTGATATCTTTTTAATGAGTCAAACATGTGGTTATTTCCTAAGTTGGTATGTGGCTCCCTTAACGGTGGGCAAAAAACGATCGCATTGATAAAAACGTCACCATTGGTGAACCTCAGAGCTCTAGCCGAGGAACGAGAGAGAGAGAAAAAAAACATGCTGGTGAATTCTTGGCCCAGCTTGCAATATCTTCACATGCTGCAAAATAAACTCAACAACAACAACAATTTAGCCTTGTTGCCAAGAAGATCTCCCAAATATATAAATTTAGAATTGGTATAATTTCTCCATTTCGTCTCCTGTGATCCCTGACCATTCACTGTTAACCTTTTCTAAACACGATTTATATATATATATATATATATATATATATATATATATATATATATATATATATATATATATATATATATATATATATATATAGATAGATAGATAGATAGATAGATAATAGATATATATAAGATATATATATATATATATATATATATATATATATATATATACCATTCAGTGTTAACCTTTTCTAAACACGATTTTATATATATATATATATATGTGTGTGTGTGTGTGTGTGTGTGTGTGTGTGTGTGTGTGTGTGTGTGTGTCCCTTCTTATATATTTTTCTTTAATTACAGCACTGTCACAGCTAGGTGTACTCTATATACACTACACATTTCTGTATAAGTGTCAGCAGCTGTTTCAGACGCCAAAGCAACATTATCCCACAAAAGCAAAAAATAAAGAATTGTTAAATTTCAATATAAAGACGTAAATGGGGGAGGGGGGGGCCCGGCTTTTTTTTACTACAAAAGTATTGATTAATGAACAGAGAGAAGAAAAAAATAACTACACACATCCTCTTGTTTAACCCCACAAGTACATTGAACAATCTGCCATTGTTGCACCACCTAGAATTTTAGTTAGAGCACACACTATACACACTTATTATGCGCTTACAGAATTTATCTCGAATTCTATGTTGAATAACATAAGCATCAAAGTGATTCTGTTTATCTTGAACCCTTTCAAAGTTCACTAAGAAAAACTCAGCTTTTAAGATATCTGTAACATAAGTGAAAATATTTTCACTGCGTATTTTGAAAAAAAAGATGTTGTCATTGTATGTCATAATATGCCACTGCAATTTTCATGACCTGGTGAATCAAAATTTCTATTCCGTTTTTAATATCCTTTTAAACGGTAAGGTGTTAGCGTTGTTTCCAATTTGAAGAAGGTTTTAAACTCAAATCCTTCAATCATTTTGTTCGAGAGAAATATTTTGCGATTTAAAAATAAACAACTTTGTTTATATTTGTCATTAATGGTGTGGTTTTGTTATTGATTTTTTTTACATTTTCGTTAAATCTTACGATGTTGTGTTGAAACTAATTAATTATGCGTTTCCTGTATAATGCCTTAAGAAATAGATCGTGTGTTAGACAGGTTTGTTGTTGACTATGTGGGTTGGCGAATGGTCGGCTGACTAAAACTTTTTGGTTCGTTGGCTGGCTGGTTGGTTGGCTGGTTGGTTGGCTGGTTGGTTGGCTGGTTGGTTGGCTGGCTGGTTGGTTGGCTGGTTGGCTGGTTGGTTGGCTGGCTGGCTGGTTAGTTGGTTGGTTGGCTGGTTAGTTGGTTGGTTGGATGGTTGGTTGGCTGGCTGGCTGGATCTCCATCCGTTTTGTCTCTTCATTGATGAACTTATTGTTTTTGTTTTCAAGGTGTGTTGTTGTAAATCAATAAGCAAATGATGTTTTTAAAAAAATGTATATTTGAAGAAAAAATTTAAAGTACTCTCCAATTTTTGTACAGACTTAGTTTTAGCAATAATGCATATCGTGTCGACGACAAGCAGTTTTCAGCCAGCACGTCTGTGTGGACACAGCACAAGGTGCGGCCACTGCTGTTTCCTTGTTTCTGGACAGTTTTCCTTTCATCACTCCCAGGGAGTCTCGCTTCGTGTAAAAAGGCAGCGAGGTTGTGTGTGCTTTTTCCTTTCAATAAATTTTTGCAAAGTTACTGCATTGGTTGGTGTGTCGGGGGGGAGGTGTGTTTGTATGGGTGTGTGTTAAATGTGTGTGTGTGTGTGCGCGCGCGCGCGCGCTGTGTGTGTGTGTGTGTGTTTCATTTAAACAAAAGTGAGACGCCACAGGCATCGGACCTGGGTGTGTGTGTGTGCTTTTGTGTTGTTTGTTGGGTTTCTTGTTTTGCCATGAATCAAATCAAACTGCGTGTGCTCCTGTGGAGATGCCGAAGTTCTTTTAATATTAGCATGATCTACACCTTCTGGAAATAGTGTACTTCAAATGTCTACATCTCTCTTCTCTCTCTCTCTTCTCTCTCTCCTCTCTCTCTCCTCTTCTCTCTCTCTCTCTCTCCTTTTATTGCTTTTACATTTTGCTTGTATTGTCCTGCTCTGGAATTCCGTAATCACGCATTTGTAGGGGCTTTTTGAAGTGTTTGGTATGTTTTTAAGGCTTCTTTTTGTAATCTGGACATGATTAAGTTTAAATGAAGTAGCTAGCGTTCATAGCACAGCCTTATTATATCTGCCTTAAGGGATGAAATAATCAAGACAATCTGTCTCTTAATGTATAGGGGTTTTTTTCAAGTTGAGTGTGTTTGATATTAAAATAAAAAATGGGGATGGGGAGCGGTAAAGCCTAGCGGTTAGAACCTTGCACTCGTGAGTTGAAAGCCCAGGATCGAGCTACCAGGGAGATGCCCGTTTCAGCGGATTTTTCCCCCTGAAGTAAACATCAGTACTGACTCCACTCCTTTTAAAGTCTTTCGGATGAGACTATAAACAGAGACCCTGCGTGAAAATGCACGCAGAACATCTTGCGCACATGTTAAAAACCCACCCCTCATTTCCGAAGAGTAGGCCATTTTGTGCATATAGGTAGATTTTTTTTTTAAAGCATTTAACAACTCTACATGCGTTTGTACACGAGATTTCGGTTTGTTGTCTCATCCGCAAGAATTTCGGGGGAAAGTGGAGTCCGTAGTGGTGTTAGTTCCAAGGGAAAAATATATCCTCGGACGAATGTTTTAGTTGAGGCTCAAATCTGGGCCTTCAGATCGTGAGGTCAATATTCTAACCACTAGGCTATCCTGCCCCACACACTGCCATTTAAAGGAAGGTCGCAGGATGGTTAAGACGTTCGCCTGCTAACAAGTAAACCGTGAGGTTCTGGGTTCGATTCCCAGCCTCGCCCTTTCTTCCCAGTTTGACCCAAAAAATCGAACTGAATGTCAAAGTCCTTCGGATGAGACTATAAACCGAGGCCCCTTGTTCGAAAGCATGCAGAACATCTTTGGCACACGTTAAATCCTGTTCCGCTTTTCGAAAGAGTAGGCCATTGTGTGCCGGTGGAAACAGATGACAAAATTTATAAAAACCGCATACACACGGGGACTGGATGTAAAAAAGCACATGAGTGCTTATTCAATTATCCTCGATATAAAAGAATAACTAAATAAAAAATAAAATAAATAAATAAATAAACAAAATAAAAACCAGTACAGCTCGTTCCGCTCAACGTTGAATATATTTACATTAATTCAAACATGAAAATGGTGATGTCAGCTGCCATTCAAAGCGCTGCCATGTTTGTAATGCCCATTCTTCTCTTAGCTATTTGGAACGACTCTCATATCGTTTTATTCACGTCCTGTTTCCAGACTTGATGATTATTGACAAACTACGTTAATGTTGCATTCCTTGTAACGACACAGACCGGTGTGTTTTGTGTGCATGGAGTTGTGGGTTGTTTTTTTTTATTCTTTTATATCGAGGATAATGGAATAAGCACTTATGTGCTTGTTTTACATCCAGACCCTGTGTGTATGCGGTTTGTAAATTCTGTCATCTGTTCCCACCGGCACACGTGGCCTACTCTTACGAAAAGCGGAACAGAATTTAACGTATGCGCAAGATGTTCTGCGTGCGTTCGCACACGGGACCTCGGTTTATAGTCTCATCCAAGGGACTTTTGGGGATAGTGGGGTCTGCACTGATGTTAACTCCAGAGGAAAATACCCCCTTTAACGGGAATCGAACCCGGGTCGTCAGATTGCGAGCGCAATGTTCTAACCACTAGGCTATCCCGTCCCCCTGATGGAGTTGTCTGTCCCCTAAATTTGGTTGCCTTACCCTCCCTGCTCGATTCAAAATTCAAATGCTGCACTTAGAGACAAGAAAGAAGAAAGAAAGAAAGAAAGAAAGAAAGAAAGAAAGACAGACAGACAGACAGACAGAGAGACAGACAGAAAGAAAGAAAGAAAGAAAGAAAGAAAGAAAGAAAGAAAGAAAGAAAGAAAGAAAGAAAAAGAAAGGAGAAAGAAAGAAAGAAAGAAAGAAAGAAAGAAAGAAAAGAAAGAAAAAAATAAAGAAAGAAAGAGAGAGAGAAAGAGACAGACTGATTGAGAGAAACACAGACAGACAGACAGACAGAGTGTAGGATGGGGCGGGATAGAGACAGAGGTAGACTATGGGATAGAGAAAGAGACAGGCGGACAGAGAGGCAGATTCTCAGACACACAGGCAGAGGAATGAACATTCTAGTGTGCCGAGGGGCGCCCGTCTGTCCTGTCTGTCTGTCCGTCCGTCCGTCTGTCTGTCTGTCTGTCTGTCTCTCTCTCTCTCTCTCTCTCTCTCTCTCTCTCTCTCTCTCTCTCTCTCTCTCTCTCTCTCTCTCTCTATCTATCTATCTATCTATCTATCTATCTTTCTATCTATCTATTTATCTATCTCTATTTCTATCTCTCTCCACCTCCCGTGAAGTTCTGTGGATGAAATCATGAACTGAAGCCCCTGTGTGCAAATCCATACAGAACGTCTTGCTATACTTTATATGTAGGCCACTTATGGCCCGTGGTATGGATGGTTTGAGCATGCCCAGCATGCACCCTGCGACAAAGAGAGGGGTGGACTCCGGTTTGCCTATTACACACAGCCTGAAAAGTTCAGTGCAGAGTTGGCCTCCTTTAGAAGCGAAGAGAGAAAATGTGATGAGGTGACAACGAAATTCAGCAGCCAAAATCAACAAAGAGGAGGTGTAATATCCTGTTTAGATAAACGTAAAGGAGTCCCATAACCTATAAGGTCGTAGGGGAGCGAGGCGTCAGAGACCTCACTTCTCTAGGGCCAGCATATTGAGGGCGGCGGCGCCCATCTCCTCTCCCTCGCTGCTTTACCTTCCCTGACCCTAAAGAGGGCAGGTACCCATTTACAGCTGGGGGAACTGTACTGAAGCCAAGGCGCGCAAACGGTCACCCATCCAACTGGTAAACACGCTCGACGCTGCTTAACTTGGCTCCGACCACTGAGCTATCCCCGTCCCCGTTTAGATATAATGAGGGTATTTATTTATTTATTTATTCTTTTATTTCGAGGATAATGGAATAAACACTCATATGCTTTTTACATCCAGTCCCCGTGTGTATGCGGTTTTGTAAATATTGTCATCCGTTCCCACCGGCACACAATGGCCTACTCTTCCGAAAAGCGGAACGGGTTTTAACGTGTGCGCAAGATGTTCTGCGTGCGTTCGCACACGGGACGTCGGTTTATAGTCTCATCCGAAAGACTTTTGGGGAGAGTAGAGTCTGCACTGATGTTAACTTCAAGAGGAAAAAATCCTCTTGAACAGGAATCGAACTCGGGTCAGCAGATCACGAGCGGATCACGCTAACCACCAGGCTATCCCATCCCATCCCCCGAGGGTAGATATGGGTGGAGGGGCTGAGAGGTAGAATGTTGACCTCGCAATCTGACTGGCTTGAGTTCGAGTTACCCCTGAGACCACATTGTTAAACTATTTCTTCATTTCGATTTAAAGTTGTTTTCTTCATTAAAATGTGTACCTACGTGTAGAAATTAATCTATAGATCACAACCAACTAGACTTACATACACTAACCCGTGGGAATAGAGACAAGGGTAGACAGGAAGGGTGGGGTGGGAGAGGGGTGGACGTGTTTTTCGTTGTTGTTTTTTAATAGGTTGTGCTGCTTCAGAGGTGTCGTGCGCATATCTCAGAGAGAGAGAACAGCGGAGTATGACACAGAGAAAGGTGCGGGGACTGAAAGTGGTGAACACGAACACCTCTATTCATAAGCAACTTATGACAGGTACTTGAGGCTTGTCCAGCAGTTGTTGGGTCAGGAAAGGGTCAAGTTCTTACAGAGTTAGCTTTTAGAGGACTCTTAGGTGTGGTCAGTTTTTGCCTTACACTGTCCGTCCTATCACCTCCCTCCTCAAGGCATGAGTGTCCTGTGTGTGTGTGTTCGTGTGTGTGTGTGTGTGTGTGTGTGTGTGTGGTGTGTGTGTGTGTGTGTGTGTGTGTGTGTGTGTGTGTGTGTGTGTGTGTGTGTGTGTGTGTGTGTGTGTGTGTGTGTTTTCTGTCATTTCGAGGATAATGGAATAACCTTTTTTTTCCAATCAGTCGATGTGTCCATGCGGCTTTGTAAATTTTGTCATCCATTCCCACCGGTAAAAATAGTCCACTCTTCCGAAAGGTGGAACAGGTTTTAATGTATGCACAAGATTTTCTACGTGCCTTTTAGCAGAGGGCCTCGCTTTTTATTCTCATCCGAAGGACACTGTGTGTGTGTGTGTGTGTGTGTGTGTGTGTGTGTGTGTGTGTGTTGTGTGTGTGTGTGTGTGTGTGTGTGTGTGTGTGGTGTGTGTGTGGTGTGTGGTGTGTGTGTGTGTGTGTGTGTGTGTGTGTGTGTGTGTGTGTGTGTGCGTGCGCGTGCGCGCGTTTGTGGACAGGAGGAGGTGGCAGCTGGCAGAGAAATTGTTCTTTCACTGTGTAATAACTTACCAGAGACGTCTTTACATTCACCATAAATCACTTTTCTTTTTAGATATGCGTTTCATGCTTTATCAAACAAGTCGACATGATTCTTCTCCTAATGGTATGCTTTATCAAACAAGTCGATATGGTTCTTCTCCTAATGGTATGGTTTATCAAACAAGTCGATATGATTCTTCTCCTAATGGTATGGTTTATCAAACAAGTCGATATGATTCTTCTCCTAATGGTATGGTTTATCAAACAAGTCGATATGATTCTTCTCCTATTGGTATGGTTCATCAAACAAGTCGATATGATTCTTCTCCTAATGATATGGTTTATCAAACAAGTCGATATGGTTCTTCTCCTAATGGTATGGTTTATCAAACAAGTCGATATGATTCTTCTCCTAATGGTATGGTTTATCAAACAAGTCGATATGGTTCTTCTCCTAATGGTATGGTTTATCAACCAAGTCGATATGATTCTTTCTCCTAATGGTATGGTTTATCAAACAAGTCGATATGATTCTTCTCCTAATGATATGGTTTATCAAACAAGTCGATATGGTTCTTCTCCTAATGGTATGGTTTATCAAACAAGTCGATATGATTCTTCTCCTAATGGTATGGTTTATCAACAAGTCGATATGGTTCTTCTCCTAATGGTATGGTTTATCAACCAAGTCGATATGATTCTTTTTCCTAATGGTATGGTTTATCAAACAAGTCGATATGGTTCTTCTCCTAATGGTATGGTTTATCAACCAAGTCGATATGATTCTTACTCCTAATGGTATGGTTTATCAAACAAGTCGATATAATTCTTTCTCCTAATGGTATGGTTTATCAAACAAGTCGATATGGTTCTTCTCCTAATGGTATGGTTTATCAACCAAGTCGATATGATTCTTACTCCTAATGGTATGGTTTATCAAACAAGTCGATATAATTCTTCTCCTAATGGTATGGTTTATCAAACAAGTCGATATGGTTCTTCTCCTAATGGTATGGTTTATCAACCAAGTCGATATGGTTCTTCTCCTAATGGTTCTGAAAGTCATCAGTTGCAGGTCCACCTTTTGGTGACATTAATGACGCACTGAGGATTGGGATTTCTGCGATGTCCAGCTCCGCTTAAGTGCAGACCTGCTAGTGCCTCTCTCCTCTTCTTCGTGTGTACGCACCAGCAGAAGATGAAGCATCTACGTGAAAGATCCCCTACTTCATGTCCACCCTGGGTGGACTGTAAAAACACACATAAATTATACCAAGCGTGCACCCAAAGGTTTACCAGCGCATTGAGTATGGAGTTGGTCAGTCATCTGCTGGTTGGTTTTGTAAGCAAATGTGATGTAGCGTGTATGGAACTTTCTGTCCGAAAGGAAAATTGAAAACTGAAAGAAAAGCAAAACATCGCTCAGTACGATTGCTCCTTTCAATTCAACTCAATTCATACACTTTTATTATCTCAGAGACAAAGCAATTCACGAGTCCTTGATTGTCAATATAATTATGTAGTCTTTCGGATGAGACAATAAACCGTAGTCCCGTATGTAGCAAGCACTTAGTCTATGGTAAAGTAGCCAGGGGACGGGATAGCTCAGTGGTCGGAGCACTCGCTTTCCCCCAGCCAAGTTAAGCAGCGTCGAGCGTGGTTACCAGTTGGATGGGTGACCGTTTGTGCGCCTTGGCTTCAGTACAGTTCCCCCAGTTCACCCAGCTGTAAATGGGTACCTGCCCTCTTTAGGGTCAGGGACAATGACAATGACAATGACAAATTCTTTTATTTCGAGGATAATGAATAAGCACACATGTGCTTTTTTACATCCAGTCCCCGCCCGTTAGGGATACATCTTAATAATAATAACCCAATACTTATACAGTCTCACAATAAAAACAAGGGGAAATAACCCTTTTCAAAACAGCTCCCCCCCAACAACCCTCCCCCCCCCCCAAAGCAAGCAATTAAAAGAAAATCCTAAAAATAACCCCACCCCTACCCCCACCCCCCAAAAAACCGTAACCAAAACAAACAAACAAACAAAAGAGAAGAAAAAACCAAACCAACAAAAGATGATAAAAAAGAGAAAAACAGACAAACAACAACAACAAGAACAAGAACAACAACAAAGCCAAGAAAAATAACACAACCAAACTTAATAAGTCATAAAGATAAAACTCTACACATTGTCAAATGGTACACATACTTGTTATACATAATTATAAGATATTGAAATAGGGCACTCATTAAAACTTAAGTACAGAGGCAAGTCCAATAAAGTATTGAAAATATAAAAATATGAATCCTTCATCAGGATATACTATGACTATAAGCAGGACGATAAAAGGTGAGAGAGACAGAGACAGAGAGACAGAGAGTGTGTGTGTGTATTTCAGAGATAATATCCAATATATAAATCCCAAAACAGTATGCCATCCCATCAACACTCATTTTAGATTATACTCGTTTCAAATTATATGTCATGATAATGAAATAAATTTAATACCCATACATCCACACAATAAAAACAAGAAACAAACCAAGAAGAAATTTAAAACTATACAGTCGTTGAGGGAGAGAATATGAGTGGGTGAGTGGGTGAGTGAGTGTGTGTGTGTGTGTGTGTGTGTGTGTGTGTGTGTGTGTGTGTGTGTGTGTGTGTGTGTGTGTGTGTGTGTGTGTTTTGTGTTGTTTGAGCGTGTGTGGGGGGGTGTGGGGTGGGGTGGGGGTGTTTCAGGGATAATACTAAATATGTAATACTCACATAGCACACGATCAACACAAACACTTTTTAATTATGCTCCTGCAAATTGAATGTCATGGTAATAAAATAAGTGCAATACCCATACACTCACATAATAAAGAGGGGGGAAAGCCAATAAAGTCATAAAAAGAACATCTACACATTGTAAGTAATAGAAACAAAATATTTTTTTTCCAGGATAATGAATAAGTATTCATGTTCTTTTTTACATCCAGTCCCCGCCCATGGGGTCACATTTAAAAATGCACTCAGTACTCATACTTTCAAGCAGAAGAAGCAAAGGAAAAAAACTTTTTTTAAAGAAAAAGAGAGAAGAAGAAAAAAACAAACAAACATACAAACAAACAAACAACCCCAGACGAGCAAAAGACAAAAACATACCCCCAGAACCCCCCCCCCCCCCCCCCCACCACCACCACCACAAAAAAAAGACAACAACAGCAACCAAAAAGCAGACAAAAACACCCTTCCAAATAAACAAACAAAAAACAAGAAAAAACAACAACAACAAACAAACAAATGAAAAAAAACAACACCATAAGACCCCACAAAAAAAACAAAAAAAAACCAACAAACAAACAAACAAAAACAATTTTTTTTTTAAAATAAGCACCTTCCCCCCTTCACACACACACACACACACACACCACACACACACACACACACACACACACACACACACACACACACACACCACGTGCATACACCAAAACAAAAAACAAACAAGCGAAAAACCCAAACAAATTACCAACAAGAAGAAAGTAACAACCACAGCAATAACAACACAAGAGAGAGAGAGAGAGAGAGAGAGAGAGAGAGAGAGAGAGAGAGAGAGAGAGAGAGAGAGAGAGAGAGAGAGAGAGAGAGAGAGAGAGAGAGAGAGTAAGCCAAACTTATAGATCATAAAATTGAACACCTTCATATATTGTAGAATAGTACACATAGTTGTTACACGTGGTAATAAGATATTAAAATAGGAGATTCACTGGAGCTCAAGTACAGACAACAAGTCCAAAATAATATTGAAAATCGAAAGTATGAATATGCCCTTTATTAGAATACACAATAACAATAGAAGGGAGAGAGAGAGAGAGAGAGAGAGAGAGAGAAGAGAGAGAGAGAGAGAGGAGAGAGAGAAGAGAGAGAGAGAGAGAGAGAGAGAGAATGAATTATTTGCATATCGGTCTTAGGCCACAATACAAGAGAGAGAGAGAGAGAGAGAGAAGAGAGAGAGTGTGTGTGTGTGTGTGTGTGTGTGTTGTATGTGTGTGGTGTGTGTGTGTGTGTGTGTGTGTGTGTGTGTGTGTGTGTGTGTGTTGTGTGTGTGTGTGTGTGTGTGTGTGTGTGTGTGTGTGTGTGTCAGAGATGGTACTAAATATATAATTCTCAAAACAGTACACGATCACCTTTGACACTTATTTTGATTACTTAGACAAAAAATATGTTATGATAAAAAATAATAATAATATAAAAAAAAAAATAATAATAATAATAATAATAATAATAATTAAATAAATAAATAAAAACCTCAATACCCATACTCTCACACAATAAAAACAAGGAAGAAAAGAAAGAAAGAAAAACAAAAACAAAACAACAACCAGCCAGATCTATAAGGTCATAGTGAGAGAGAGAGAGAGAGAGAGAGAGAGAGAGAGAGAGAGAGAGAGAGAGAGAGAGAGAGAGAGAGTGTGTTTCAGTGATAACTCTAAAATATATAATTCTCAAGACAGTGCACATCACTGTCAACACCAATTTTGATTATACTCATGCAGATTATATGTCAAGATAATGAAATAAACTCAATACCCGTATACTCATACAATAAAAATAAGGAAGAGGAGAAAAAAGAGGGGGGGGGGATAAAAGCCAATTATATAAGGTCAGGGAGAGAGAGAGAGAGAGAGAGAGAGAGAGAGAGAGAGAGAGAGAGAGAGAGAGAGAGAGAGTGTGTGTGTGTGTGTTGCGTGTTTCAAGGATAATACTAAATATATAATTCTCGAGACAGCACAGGATCACCATCAATATTCTTTTCGAATATACTCGTACAAATTGAACGCCATGAAAAAGAAAAAGCCCAACGTCAATACACTCAAACAATAAGGAGAAAAAAATCGCTAAAGTCATAAAATGAACATCTATACATAGTAAGTAAGAGAGAGAGAGGGGGGGGGGGGGGGGGGGGAGAAATGATAGAGAGTGGGAGTGTGTGTGTGTGTGTGTGTGTGTGTGTGTGTGTGTGTGTGTGTGTGTGTGTGTGTGTGTGTGTGTTAAAGATTAATGCTTTTTGTTTGTAAACAAACAAAACAAAAAAGACAGGAAAAAAATACTGAATATCATTCTCAAAACAGCAGATCATCACTGTCAACACTCTATTTCATTATAATCGTACAGATTAACACATATTATTGTTATGATAGATATATTTCTTATAACTAAAGTGTAGTTAAAAAAATAGAAAAAAAATATATATTAAAATAATAATAATAATTTTATTTTAAAAAAATAAAAAAAGGAAAAAAGCTTACACTTTGCTAAACTCACTCTCTCAATAGCAATGAAATTTGAAAGAGAGAGAGAGAGAGAGAGAGAGAGAGAGAGAGAGAGAGAGAGAGAGAGAGAGAGAGAGAGAGAGAGGAGAGAGAAGGAGAGAGAGAGAGAGAGAGAGAGGGCAACAGTCCTGACATACATACAGGTGAAGGGAAAGGGAAGGGCAGATAGGTAGGATGGAAAGGGCAGGTAGGTAAGGGAGGATATGCAACTTTGTTTTGAGGCTATGGACTGTGGTTTGTTATTGTTGATGTATCAAGTGAGTTGATAATTGAGTTTTGTAGATTGTTATTGATTGATGTTGATTAAATGAATCTGGAGGGAAGGTAAAGCAGCGAGGGAGAGGAGATGGGCGCCGCCCTCAATATGCTGGCCCTAGAGAAGTGAGGTCTCTGACGCCTCGCTCCCCTACGACCTTATAGGTTATGGGACTCCTTTACCTCCTTTTCCTTTTAAAGTAGCCCAGGCAACATGAGAGTTGTCCCAGGAAAAATTCTGTTTTTAAAAAAATCTACTCTGATAGGGAATCAAACAAACATACACGCAGACAGAAAAAGTGGGTGACGCCTTCTCTCGTGGCGGCGACACGCTCTCCCCAGGGAAGAGCAGCCCGAATTTCAAGCAGAGAAATCTGCCGTGACTTAAAAGGGGTACACAACATACTACAATACAATTATATTCCACCACCCCTTTCCAAACTCCACTATACTCCCACACACCCTCCACCCCACTCTACTACTACTACCACCACCACCACCACACTTTTTTTTTTGAGAATATCAAGCCTGAAACCGTGTATATGAAAGTCTACGATTACCTCACTTCCCGGTCTCACAAGCTATTCATTCAATATGGGTATTATGATCGGAAAATCACAATACACTGTGTTCAATGTTTAAGTCCATGAACTTGAATTGCCAGTTGGAGCACTTGGGAGAGAAAGAAGCGGGTGGGAGAAAGAGGGACTGGGTGGGGTGGGGGAGGGGGGGTGGAGCAAGCGTAGGAGGGGGGAGGTGGAACGGAACCTTGGGGATTAGAATGGCCTGGGAACAAGTGGACAGTGCTGCTGTTTTTTGGCCGTGAAGCTGTCCTTCCTACCCAGTATGTGCTGACCCATACCTACTTTCCAAAACTGCCCAACAGCGTAAACTGTGTGTATGAGAGAACGCATGTCTCGTATGTTGGTCTTTCAAGTAAGCTGTGGTGGCTTGCTGGGAAAAAATTGTGTTTTGATCTTCTCTCTATTTTCCCAAGTTAAAAACGTTTCTGACGAGAGGGGAAGAAAAAAAAGGCGAAAATCGTGTTTACTAATCAAGGTTTCAGACCTACATTAAGATTAAAAGTAGAAGTTTTACTCTGTGTGTGTGTGTGGTGGGGGGGGGGGGGGTTACCATGAGGCAGATTACGAGTGATGTGCCAGGTGAATTTACAGAGTGTGCCTTACATCCAAAGCGAGGACTAGAACACATGGGGAAGGGGGGGGGGCGGGGGGGGGGGGCTATTACTACGTTGTTGATTCGAATTGTGATAGGGTTTAGGTTAATGTGTGTGGTAGTGTGTCAATCCTCAGTTCGTGTACAACCGTGTCACTGGATTCTGACTGGCTGTAAGTTATCTTTTATGTTTTATTTAGTGGGTAAGCATTTTGCTTCTGGTTTTTTTAACACTTGAACAAAACTTGTTTTTGTTATCATTCTTTCATAACCTTCTTTTTAATTCTACAGAAAAAAATACCTTTTAAAATACCTATCATCTTGTCCTTTTTTTTAAAAATTAAATCTTGAACAAGTAAGTGCTGTAAACAAATGCCCTGTAGTATATGGTTTGGGGTAATATTTCAAGGAAGGAACAAAGTTGACAGCCTTCATTTTCTTCTTTCTTTCTGGTTAAAAGAAATATAGTCTGCGTGTAAGTGCACATATGCATAGAAACACTCACAAATACACACGCGCGCGCTCGTACGCACGCACGCCCACACACATACGACCTTGCACACACGCACACGCGAACTCATACACACATGACGTATGCAAGCGTACTAAAATGAATGTGTGCAGGTATGTACATATGCACGCACACATGCATGAAGGCATGCACGCATACACACATATACACACACGCGCGCGCGCCGCACACTCTCACACACACACACATTAACACACACATACAAACTTGTACTGGTATCACTTAAAGTGGAAAGACGTTAAAATTGAATACAAACTTGCACACGTGCGCGCGCGAGCGCATACACACACGAAGTGTGCAAACGTACTAACATGAATGTGTCCACGTATTCACATACGAACGCACACATGCATGAAGACACACACATACACACACACTAACACACACACACACACACACACACCACCACCACCACCACCACCACCCACTTCACACACACACACGTACACACACACACACACACACACACACACACACACACACACACACACACACACACACACAACACACACACACTCCGACCAGTAAGTTACAAAACAGAATTTTTTTTAAACCAAGAACTATAGAAGAAACAAGATTTTTTTCCCCGACATTATTTGTTTTGTACGACATCAGGTTTGAAAGAGAAAAAAGGTTGGACATGGGTCACCCCTCACCCCCCACCCCCACCCCTCACCCCCCACACCCTCTTTAGAAGCCAGGCCTTTAGCTCTTAGATAAACATATTCAGTCAAGCATTGACAAGACCAACATAAAGGGCTCACAGGCGAACAGGCTTTAACGTGCTGTCCTTTCAAGACGGGTGTGGTTTGTCGCTTGGAAATAAGAATGAATATTTTTTTCACAGACCTGAGGTACACAACCACAGCACCAAGAAAAGAGCCATTCTGTGCAATGTTTGCTCTCTCTCTCTCTCTCTCTCTCTCTCTCTCTCTCTCTCTCTCTCTCTCTCTCTCTCTCGCTCTCGCTCTTGCTCTAGGTGTGTTTATGCATGTGTTTGTGTGTAGGGAAGGGGAGGGGGGGGGCGGTGTTGATAAGAGCTGTTGGCTTACGTCATTAAATCATCTTGTCTCCAGTCTCCAGTCTTCTCTCTCTCTCTCTCTCTCTCTCTCTCTCTTCTCTCTCTCCTCTCTCTCTCTCTCTCCTCTCTAAAAAAAAACCACAAAAAAACCACATGGGTGCTTATTCATTATCCTCGAAATAAAAAGAATTTGTCATTGTCATCTCTCTCTCTCTCTCTCTTCTCTCTCTCTCTCTCTCTCTCTCTCTCTCTCTCTCCTCTCTCTCTCTCTCTCTCTCTCTCTCTCTCTCTCTCGCGATCTGTGCTATTGTATAATTATCAAATGGTTTTGTGGGGGGGGTTTCTAAAAAGGTATGTAAGCTAGCTGCTTTTATTGATATAATGTTTTCTAATGCTAATCTTAGCAAACTACCGGGATTTTTATGTTGATACGAGTTTGTTTATTGACATGATTTTGTTTATATAACATCTAGATTGAATCCTTCTCTGTAATAGATAATATCATTCTCTCTCTCTCTCCCTATCCCTTCCTCCCTCTCCATCCATCTCTCTCTCTCTCTCTCTCTCTCTCTCTCTCTCTCTCTCTCTCTCTCTCTCTCTCTCTCTCTATCTATCTATCTATCTATCTCTCTCTCTCTCTCTCTCTCTCTCTCTCTCTCTCTCTCTCTCACACACACACACACACACATGTACACTTGACTTGACTTGACGTACACACGTGCATATCCACGCGCACACACACACACACACACACACACACACACACACACACACACACACAGGAGAGGAGAAAGAAAAAGAGATGGCAGGGCGAAAGGCAAACAGAAACAGTGACAGGATTTTAATAGAAAATTTCACGTTCAACACTAAAAAAAAAATTTTTGAAACAAAAACCCACACTATCACCACCATCACCACCACCCCAGCCACTCTCGTTACCATTACCACCACCCACAGCAAACAATAACAACAACAACCAATAACAATGAAGAATTTCGACATGGCGCTTTAATGGAAACACTATAGTGAATGACACCGATGATGCTGATGATAATGCTATAGCCCAAATAGTTTCACTGGTCACCGGCTGTTCTCACGCTGGATTTGAATGTGTGATAGGATTGAGTAGGGTGGTGTTGAACGGTTAAGTGGTGCTGACTGATCTTTTGTCTATCATATCAGTAAGGTAAAACGTACGGCAGGCAAGCAGGCACGCAAACAGACAGACAGGCGGGCAGGCAGGCTGGCAGGCAGACAAGCAGGCAGGCAG
Organism: Rapana venosa; assembly: GCA_028751875.1. Classification (NCBI taxonomy): domain Eukaryota; kingdom Metazoa; phylum Mollusca; class Gastropoda; order Neogastropoda; family Muricidae; genus Rapana; species Rapana venosa. The sequence continues at coordinate 40,918,450 of CM054147.1, forward strand.
GCAAGCAGGCAGACAGACAAGCAAGCAAACAAGCAAGGGCACACACACACACTGCACAAGTGCGTGCACGCACACACACACACTGCACAAGCGCGTGCACACACACACACACTGCACAAGCACGTGCTCACACACACATACACACACACACACACACACACACACACACACACACACACACACACATACACACACACAGCATTCCTTGTTCAAGGTACCATCTGGAATAAACAGTTTGACTTTGACTTTGACTTTCACACACACAAACACACACACACACACACAAGATTCAAGATTCAAGATTTCATTCCTTTCACCCCTTTTGGGGTATGGAAGATTACAAACAATTTGAACGGGAGAATAAACCTAACAGCAATACACCCCAAAATGATATGAATACTAACAAGAACTGAAAAGCAAGAGTTCACACACACACACACACACACAGATGCTATCAAAACTTGGTCGCCATTTTATTTTCAGAGGCAGGCAGCCAGTTTCATTGGTGCAGGAGGTTTGCTAAGGCCGCACACCGGTATTAATTTGGGGGTCACGTAGTATCTTGTATAGGGTGCGAGTGGAAAAAAATGTTGGCGATTTTCACAGATTTGTTTAAGCATGCAAAAAATGGACTGTGCACTTGTTTTGGGGATTGAGGACATACAGCAATACCAGGTAGTCACGAGAAAGTTAGAAATAACCATCAAATGAGGTTTGCCTGTATTCCTACAGCGTTGACCCCGTGCATGCATATTGTGGTAAGGAAGCTAGCAGACCACAAAGGACTGGGGGTGGGGGGGGGGGGGGGTACAGTGTTTGCTGAAAAATTTAAAAAATTCAAACCTACCAAATTTGTTCAAAATCACATGAGTTTTGAGTCGGAGGCTAGTCTTTCACAAAAAGTGGTTTTTATTTCTGTGGATGCCTTAGTACGTGTGCTATGAATATAAGAGTCACATAGAAAAACAGAAGAAAAAGAGTGATTTTTTTTAATACCGGTGTGCAGCCTAACATCTCAAGATGGCGGCGGAAGAGGAGGTACACGCTTTAATGATGGAGTCGCTGTCCGATTCGGACTCGGACAATGTCGAGATGTTGGCCATGCAAACACATGGACAGACCACAAATGGAAAATCAAGACTGAAGGTTTCTGTTTGGTTTTGGGGTGGTTTGAGGGGTGTTTTGGGTTTTGTTTGTTTTTGTTTTTGTTTGGGTTTTTTTTAGGAGGGTGGGGTGTATTTCAGATAAGGGGGAGTTGATTTTTGTTTCCTAAAGGGGGGAGGTGTGTGTGTGTGTGTGTGTGTGTGTGTGTGTGTGTGTGTGTGTGTGTGTGTGTGTGTGTGTGTGTGTGTGTGTGTGTGTTTGTGCGTGTGTGGTGGTGTGCGTGGTGTGTGTGTGTGTGTGTGTGTGTGTGTGTGTGTGTGTGTGTGTGTGTGTGTGTGTGTGTGTGTGTGTGTGTGTGTGTGTGTGTGTGTGTGTGTGTTCTTTTTCTTCAAATTCTATTTTTTCGAATTCTTCTTCTTTTAATTCTTTTCGAATTCTTCTTCAAATTCTTTTTTTTTCCTTCTCTTTACAAATTCTTCTTCAAATTTTTTTTGAAAAGCTTTGAATTCTTCTTCAAATTCTTCTTTTGTAAACTCTTTCTTCATTCTTCTTTTTCTTCTTCATTTTTTTCTTCTTCTTCAGAGCCTTCAAATTCTTCTTGGAATTATTCCCATTATTTTTCTTCAAACTCTTTTTGAAAGTCTTCTTCATAAACTTCTTCAACGTCATCATCTTCTTCATTTTGTCATGACCATCATCACATCCACAGACAAAGTCTTCTTCATAAACTTCTTCAACGCCATCATCTTCTTCATTTTGTCATGATCATCATCATAATATGCAGTCGATAATTATTCACAAAGTCTTTTTCATAAACTTTTTCAAATTCATCGTCTTCTTCATTTTACCATGATCATTATCACAATATCTACAAAGTTTTCTTCATAAACTTCTTCAACGTCATCATCTTCATTTTGCCATGATCATCATCATATTCACAAAGTCTTCATAAACTTCTTCAAATTCATCATCTTCTTCATTTTACCATGATCATCATCATATCCACAAAGTCTCCATAAACTTATTCAAATTCATCATCTTCTTCATTTTGCCATGATCATCATCATATCCACAAAGTCTCCATAAACTTCTTCAAATTCATCATCTTCTTCATTTTGCCATGATCATCATCATATCCACAAAGTCTTCTCCATAAACTTTTTCAAACTCATCATCTTTATTTTGCCATAATCCTCATCACTGCATCCACAGAAAAAAGTCTTCATAAACTTCTTTAAATTCATCTTCTTTATTTTGCCATGATCCGCATCACTGCATCCACAGACAAAGTCTTCATAAACTTCTTCAAATTGATCATCTTCTTCATTTTGCCATGATCATCTTCATATCCACAAAGTCTTCTCCATAAACTTCTTCAAATTCATCATCTTCTTCATTTTGCCATGATCCTCATCACTGCATCCACAGACAAAGTCGTCTTCATAAACTTCTTCAAATTCATCATCTTCTTCATTTTGCCATGATCCTCATCACTGCATCCACAGACAAAGTCTTCATAAACTTCTTTAAATTCATCATCTTCTTCATTTTGCCATGATCCTCATCACTGCATCCACAGACAAAGTCTTCATAAACTTCTTTAAATTCATCATCTTCTTCATTTTGCCATGATCCTCATCACTGCATCTACAGACAAAGTCCAACAGACGTCAGAGTGGAGGAGCCTGGTGCCATAGGTCAAAGGCAGCGGCATGCTGGGCTCTGGCCTTGTCCATTGTGGTCAACATCGCTCTGGTCATCGTCCTGCTTGTGGTCAGTAGAGCTGACCATGCCACATCGCCTTGTCTTCAGGTGTGTGTGTGTGTGTGTGTGTGTGTGTGTGTGTGTGTGTGTGTGTGTGTGTGTGTGTGTGTGTGTGTGTGTGTGGTGTGTGTGTGTGTGCGCGTGTGTGTGTGTGTGTGTGTGTGTGTGTGTGTGTGTAAGGGTGGGTGGTTGTGTGTGTGTTGTGTGTGTGTGTGTGTGTGTGTGTGTTGTGTGTGTGTGTGTGTGTGTGTGTGTGTGTGTGTGTGTGTGTGTGTGTGTAAGGTGTTTGTGTGTGTGTTTGTGTGTGTGTGTGTTGTGTGTGTGTGTGTGTGTGTTGTGTGTGTGTGTGTGGTTGTGTGTGTGTGTGTGTGTGTGTGGTGTGTGTGTGTGTTTTGTGTGTTCTTTAATTTAACGTCTTTTCCATATGAGTGATATTAGACAAGTGTGTGTGTGTGTGTGTGTGTGTGTGTGTGTGTGTGTGTGTGTGTGTGTGTGTGTGTGTGTGTGTGTGTGTGAGTGTGTGTGTGTGTGTGTGTGTGTGTGTGTGTGTGTGTGTGTGTGTGTGTGTGTGTGTGTGTGTGTGTGTGTGTGTTGTGGTGTGTGTGAGTAGTGTGTGTGCGTGCGTGCGTGCGTGTGTGTGTGTGTGTGTGTGTATTTGTGTGTGTGTATGTGGGTGTTATTAAGTATGTGTGCGTGCGCGCGCGCGTGCGTGCGTTCGTGCGTGTGTTGACTTATGACCGTAACTGTCTGAAAATTGTTCGTGGGTTGTATTATCTCTGAAGTACCCTAAGAAAGAAACATGGAGGATTGTGCATTCTCCAGATCAAATGATATGCGGACCTGCAACAAGCGTTCATCCTGTCCTTGTATACGCCATTCAGCGTATCAACTACCCATGTTCTAATCGTTTATACATCAGTTCTTGCTAAGTGTCCAGGCTATAACATTTGTAGTATGCTCCCACACTTTACCAATGCATCTAGCTGTGCGATTTGTCAAGCAACGGTTGGTTATGTCAGAATTTCTCAGAAGCTGCGGTTTGGCGAACATGTAATAGTCTACATAGGGTAAAACACTTTTTACAGTGAAAAGTGAATGAATACTTTTAAAAACTCAACACTGTAAAAAAAGAAACACTAGAGAATGAAATCTACATTGATTCTTTTCTTTCGCTTGATTCCAAGTATGTTTTACGCTTTACCTAACGGAATCGAAGGGGGTAGCACAGAGTCATTGTACAAACAAGACCTTTTTACATTTACTTATTCTTTTATACCGAGGATAATGGAATAAGCACTCATGTGCCTTTTTACATCCAGTCCCCGTGTGTATGCGGTTTTGTAAATTGTGTCATCTGTTCCCACCGGCACACAATGGCCTACTCTTTCGAAAAGCGGAACAGGATTTAACGTGTGCGCAAGATGTTCTACATGCGTTCGCTCACGGGGCCTCGTTTTATAGTCTCATCCGAAAGATTTTTGGGGGTTTTTTTACCTTGTTTTGTATGTACATGCTTCAGCGGTCTCTTGTTGCTTTGTTAACGTTCCTTGGCTAGAGCTTTGAGGTTCACCAATGCTGAGATTTTGCGTATGCAGCTGTTTTTGCCCACTACGAAGATAGCTGTATTCAGACATCGGGGATGTAGGCTGGGTATGTTCGTGTTTCCGTAACCGAAAGCTATTTTTACCAAAAGCTGGCATGAATTACGGGACTTTTAACGTGCATATTTGATCTTCTCTATGTGAAGGCTATATACACGAAGGGAGTTAAGGCACTGGCAGGTCTGTACTTGAAGTTAACCTTGGAGATCGTAAAAATTCCCACCTTGAATTTTCCAGATGCCGTCGAGATTCGAACCCACGACTTCATGGACCCATGGGGTTGAAGTCGAACGGTCTTAACCACTCGGCTATAGCGTCCTTCGTTCAGCGGTCTGATTAGGCGATGTGACTTGCTATATGAATTAAACACTGGCTGACCGACCGGTAGATAAAAACTAAACATTATTTGTTTTGTTACTACTTTCAGAGCGTCACTTCAAGCCACCAAGCATTTCAAGCCGGGAGTAACCCTTCGCGTTACACATCCGCAAATGTATCCCCGGTCGCGCAAGTTACCACAAAACCCTCCACACCACCACCCTCCCAAACCTTTACCACCAGCACATTACTACTACCCACACCCTTTACCCTCCCCAACCTCACGTGCCTGACGTCAGCGAGCACGTGCGGGAAAGACGCAGCGCGCGTGACACCTCCCAAGGACGTCGGCTACGTCAACCTCTTCCAAGACCTCACCCGAGACGAAATCGACGCCGTGGTCCAGTACATGTACCGACAAACTTCCCTCGATGTTCACGCCGGTCCAGGAGAGGACAGGAACAAAATCTTCGGGGTGGAGCTGTACGTGCCAGCGAAGGATTCGGCGCTGAACTTCTTAGACCGCTCCTTCAGCCGCCCAGCGAGGGAAGCTCTGGTGACTTTGACGATGTACGGAGAGAGGCCTCCAGTGATTAAGCAGTACGTGGTGGGTCCTCTTCCGACTCCTGCCTATCACCATCTGAACCCGCGGATGAAGGAGGCTGTGCGTGCGTCCTTGCTGGGTTGGACGGGCTATGCGGAGGCCAACTCGCACGTTCTTCGGGAGGTGGGTCGGGGCCTGTGGGTGGACGGGATGCTGAGGGAGAGCTTTGAGGTGACCTTCTCTGACTGCGCTCGTTCTCCTCAACGCTGCCTGTTTCTGGGCGGACAGAAGATCAGCTTCGGTCTGGGTAAGGGAGAGAGACCCGTGTAGTGTTAGGCTAGGGGTTGGGTTTGGGTTTGGGTTGGGGTTGGGTTTGGTTGGGTTTGGGTTTGGGTTGGGTTTGGGTTGGGTTGGGTTGTTGGGTGAGTTGGGTTGGGTTGGTTTGGGTTGGTTGGTTTGATTTGCTGGTTGGTTTGTTGGGTTGATTTGCTGATTGGTTGGTTGTTGGTTGGTTTGCTGGTTGGTTGGTTGTTTGTTAGTTGGTTTTCTTGGTTGATTTGCTGGTTGGTTAGTTGTTCGTTGATTGGTTGGTCGGTTGATTGGCTGGTTTGTTGGGTTGGGTTGGGTTGGGTTGGTCGGTTGGTTGGTTTGTGGGTTGATTGGCTGGTTGGTCGGTTTATTGGCTGGTTGGTTTATTGGCTGGTTGGTTGGTTGGTTGGTTGGTTGGTTGGTTGGTTGGTTGGTTGGTTGGTTGGTTGGTTGGTTGGCTGAATGGTTGTTTGTTGTTGGTTAGTCATTTCATCTATTAGTCAAACGACCAGTGGTTTGATTGATTTTGTTGATGTATACATGCATACATGTACACACGCGGACACATGCATGTACACACATACAACGCACACGCACACACACGCCCGCGCGCGCGCACACACACACACACACACATACACACAAACTCTCTCTCCCTCTCCCCTCTCTCTCTCTCTCTCTTCTCTTCTCTCTCTTTCTCTCTCTCTCTCTCTCTCTCTCTCTCTCTCTCTCTCTCTCTCCCCTTTTCACTAGGCAATCCAAAACCCACTTACCCTACCCCATGCTCTCACTCTCTCTCCATCCCTTACCCCCGCTCTCTTTTCTCTCTCTCTCTCTCTCTTCTCTCTCTCTCTCTCTCTCTCTCTCTCTCTCTCTCTTTTCTCTCTCTCTTCCAAACATGGGGAAGAGGAGGACAACGACGACGATGATGATGAAGACGACGTCGATGACATTGATGTTAATGAGGAGGAGGAGGAGGAGGAATACAACGATGATGAAGGTGACATCGACAACGATGATGATGATGATGATGATGATGATGATGATGATGATGATGATGATGATGATGATGATGATGATGATGATGATGATGATGATGATGATGATGATGATGATGAAACTGATTCGCACGAAAACAATGAAGACTTTTGCACGCAGGTTGATTCTGAAACTTCTGCCTTTTTTCCTTTTTTTTTCTTTTTTTGTTTTTGTTTTTTTGTGTGGGGACGCAGTCAACAGCACCTCCTTCATCTTCACCGCTTACTACAACGCCGAGTTTTCCATCATCCACCCCATCCCCTTCCAGATCCTCGTGACCTTGACCCCGGGTGGAACCTACGCCATACGCTCAGTCTTCTACGCTGGTGCCACCTTTCCCTCCCTACAGGACCTGGTACGCCGCTATCGCGAGGGCACCGTGTCCAAAGTCCAGATGAAGTACCCTAGAAATGCCCCAGGGGAAAATTCTGTTCTGGGGTCCATGAATCTCCGTGGGGAGCCGTCTCCCAAAAGCCCGCATCCTCCCCCTCGTCAGTTTGAGCCTGAAGGACCTCGTTTCAGCGTTGACCAGCAGCATGTCAAGTAAGAGGGAGTGGACTGGGATGGGATAGATAGCTCTGTTTAAGTCTCGGCTGATTTCTGTGCTTGAAATTCGGGGCGCTCTCTTTGTGGAGAGCGCGTTGCCACAAAGCCAGTGCCCCACCCATATAGATAGATAGATAGATAGATGATAGTATAGATAGATAGGGTAAGATAGATGGGTAGATAGATAGATAGATAGTTGATAGATTGATAGATGATAGAAATGATAGATGATAGAAGATGGATGGATTTGATTAGGTAGATAGATGGATAGATATATAGATACGATAGATAGAGATGGATTTGGGTGGATGGATGGATGGATGGATGGATGGATGGATGGATGGATAGATGATAGTAGATAGATTGATAGATAATAGATAGATAGATAGATAGATAGATAGATAGATAGATAGATAGATAGATAGATAGATAGATAGATAGATAGATAGATAGATGGTGAAAAAAAGTATATACAATTTATTATATAGTGTGAAAAACAAGTGCAGGTAACCGTCACAATTCATTCTCATTTGGTTTAAAATGATTTTGATTTTTTGTCAAGATTCATTTTCAACAAATCCAGTTCAAGATAAAACTTGAAAGGCAGCATGCTTTAAGAACTTTATTGAGTAGGATCATGCCTTGGGATTTTTTTTTTTTTTTTTTATTTTAAGGGATATTTGAATAAGCACTCGTGTTCTTTTTTCCATGCGTCCCCCTGTGTATTTCAGTTTTGTAAATTTGTTTATCCGTTTCCAAGGACACAATGGCTTACTCTCCGAAAAGCCGAACGGTTTTAACGTGTGCGCAAGATGGGTCTGCGTGGTTCGCACACGTGACCTCGGTTTATGTCTCATCCGAAGGCTTTTGGGGGAGTCAGTGGAGTTGGACTGATGTTATATGAGAGAAGTGGAGAGGATTTCGTTTGCAAGAAGTATTTCCTTTGGAGTGGCTTTTTCACGAATTTTTCAGAAAAAAACTCCCTTGTTGCATGTGCTCTTTCATGACGCTGATTTGCTTGATACGGACTGAGTTCATCGTTTCATCAAAAGATGTGTTTTGTGAGTGTGTGTTGTGAGTGTTTGCGGTTGCTTTGTGTGCGCGGAATGTGGACAATTTTTTTTTTTTTACTTTAAAGTGTTATATTCAAAAATTGCCGTACCTAAAAAAAAGATGCGAAAGATTTGAGAACCTCGCAAAATATCTTTGTTTTTAAAAAGGACATTTTTTTTTTCATTAGCTGGGTTTCTTTTTCTGTGAGGGGAAGGGTTGTTCTCCCTCATTTTGAATTTTTTATTTTAGGGGTTGATGAAACAGTTTAACCCTTAGCTCCCGCAAAAGCAACACGTCTGGTGGGTTCCAGATACCTCGAATGGTCCCTTTAATGTCCGGGGCTCCGTGGGTCTGGGCTCAGATATGGGACGTTGAAATGGTAGGGGGGAGAAAGTTAGGCTGAGTTGCAAGAGATTGTCGTCCTTTTCGCCGGCCCAACCCCTCGGCCCTGTTTTCCCCCCTTCGGCAGGGTTTGGCCCGGGGGAAAACGCCCAAACCCCTTTGGGACCGGGGTAGACTGTCCGGCCATGCCCGTTCATGTCGTGTGGTTTCTCAGCGCGGGGGTCCCTTAAAAATAAGGAGCTCCCCCAAAGTGTTGCATGTTTGGCACAACTCGGGTGGCTCTTCGTAGACAACGTGAGGTTTGCTGGTGTTTGTTAAAGTTTTATTGATTGTAGTAGATGATTTTTTGTCGTCGAAAGGTTTCTCTGCGTGTAAAACTCGGGTTAATCTTCCTGGAGAAAATGCGTCTCCATAAGAGTAGCGCCACGCATAATTATAGGCCTAATTTATATAAGGCTATCTCTCTTATATATATATATATATATTATATATATATATATATATATATATTATAATATATATATATATATATATATATATAATATATGCCGGGACCTCTGAAGAGTGCTCAACCAGGAGCCGAAACTCGAGTCAGGTCAGGCCAAAGGCATGGTCCTTACTCAAATATTTCCCTAATGCTGCCTTCAAAGTTTTATCTTGTAGTGATTTTTTTTTTTATCCTCGAATCTAGGACCTAAATTAGTTTATGATCAGAATGAAGTTGTAATTGGTTACCTGCACTTGTTTTTCCTCACTCTTTTGTCTCAGTTATATATATATATATATATATATATATATATATATATATATATATATATAAATTATATATAATATATATATATATATATATATATATATATATCTGTCTGCATGTGTAGCCCTAATCATGTCTTTCATTTTATTTTCCTATCTGTATGTGTATTTGTTTCGTGTACCTTGGCCTCGGTATAGTCCCCCCGTTCACCCCGCTGTAAATTGGTACCTGTCCTCTTAAGGGACAGGGAAGGTAAAGCAGCAAGCGAGAGGAGATTGATGCCGCCTTCAATATGCTGGCCCCTAGAGAAGCTGAGGTCTCTGACACCTGGCTCCCCTACGATTGCATAGGTTATGGGAACACATACCTTAAGAAAGTTGGTGTGAATTGACGACTGAAATACATAGCAGCAAACTGCCAATGTCGGTACGTCTGATCCAAATGCACAAAACTAGTTATGATCTTGATAGGCTTTGTCTGCTATGTGATATGTCAAGGAAAGGCAAAATTCATTATGTTCTTTGTTGTACCATCAACTAATCTAAGATAACAGTTGGATAACCAGCGTGATATACGGGACCTTGCTTGTATAGATGAAGTCTGTTGATGTCTTGTGCAAGTTCACTACATAATGCAAAACTGTTACCTTATTATTTTGTGTGTAGGCTTTATAGTTACTTGTGATGTGGAAAGTGGCAGGATGGTTAAGACGTCCGCCTGCCAACAAGTGAACCGTGAGGTTCTGGGTTCGATTCCCAGCCTCGCCCTTTCTTCCCAGTTTGACAAAAAATCGAACTGTCAAAGTCCTTCGGATGAGACTATAAACCGAAGCCCCGTGTTCGAACGCATGCAGAACATCTTGCGCACACGTTAAATCCTGTTCCGCTTTTCGGAAGAGTAGGCCATTGTGTGCCGGTGGAAACAGATGACAAAATTGACAAAACTGTACACACACGGGGACTGGATGTAAAAAGCACATAAGTACTTATTCCATTATCCTCGATATAAAAGAATAAATAAATAAATATACAGCATACATATACAATTCTACCAGTGTCTCAGTTATGTTTTCATTATATTTTGGGACAACAAGCATTGTATTGTTCACTTTGTTTCTTAAGGGGCTAAGGCCTGACTGACTAAAGTGTCTGTCTGCCTGTCTGCCTGTCTCTCTCTCCCTCTCTCCCTCTCTCTCTCTCTTCTCTCTCTCTCTCTCTCTCTCTCTCTCTCTCCCTCTGTGAATGTGTGGGGTGCGTGCGTGCGTGCGTGCGTGTTTTGTGGTGTGTGTGCGTGCGTGCGTGCGTGCGTGCGTGCGTGCGTGCGTGTGTTTTATCATGTTTCATTTATTCACCCTTTTTTTTTTTTTTGTATAGCGTACGCGATTTTGTGGGAAAGCAGTATTACGGGGGACTGATGGACCATCACCTGGTCGTTCGCGCCATCATTGTCGAGTTCAACTACGACTACATCCTGGACTTTGTCTTCCACGCCAACGGAGCTCTGGAGACGCGCGTGTACGCCACGGGCTACATCATGTCCCAGTGGTTCTACTACGGCGAGGATCCCTTCGGCTTCCAAGTGAAAGAGAACGTGGTAGGTTCTGTGCACCACCATCTCTTTCACTTCAAGGTGGATATGGACATAGGCGGAGTCTCTAACAGATACGAAACCTTAGACTTCAATACCGACAGTAGGGACTGGCCGTGGTTGTCCAATCTGAAGCGTTCAGCCACGTCTTCGTCATCGTCATCATCTTCATCGTCGTCCTCATCTTCATCGTCTTCATCATCGTCTTCATCTTCATCATCGTCTTCGTCTTCAGAGCGAAGATTTCAGCAGATTTCTTTCAAGCACCGCGTGAGAGAAACGGAGCAGGACGCGGTGTACCACTACAACTTTGATCAGCCCAAGTACCACATATTCTACAACGACAAGAAGAAGAACAGGCTGGGCAATGCTCGGACGTACCGCCTGGAAGCTAGAGGCTTCTCTAAGCAGCTGCTGCCTGCAGGCCACCCGGCCGTGCGGAGCCGGCGTTGGGCGGATTACTGCATGGCCGTGACAGCTCGGAAGGATGCTGAGATGAAGAGCAGCTCCATCTTCTCCATGTTCGATGCTGACGATCCCGTGGTCAACTTTGACGACTTCCTCGCTGATGATGAGAGTATCGTGGATAAAGTGAGTACTGGTTTTGCTGTCTGTTTGGCTGGCTGGCTGGCTGGCTGACTGGCTGGCTGGCTTGCTTGCTGGTTGGCTGGCTGGCTGGCTGCCTATCTGTCTGTCTGTCTGTTTTATTTATTTCTCTCTTTTTTTCGACGATAATAAAATAATCTCTCATGTGCTTTCTTTTTTAAATCTAGTTCCCGTGTGTATGCGTGTTGTAAATTTTGTCTTCAGTTTCCACCAGGTATACAATAGCCTACTCTTCCAAAAAAAAAAAAAAGCGGAACATGTCTTTAACGTGTGGGCAAGATGTTCTGCATGCGTTGGTGGTAAGGGACCTCGGTTTATAGTCTCTGTCTGTATGTCTGTCTGTGCCCCCCCCCCCCCCCCCCCCCCCCACACACACACACACACTAAGGATTATCACAGTTCTTAGCATGTTCCAGTATTGGTACTATTTTTGGCACCAGTTTTCTCTCTTGGTGAACCTTTTTTTTTTTTAATGCAGTTAATTCTTGGGGGGAGGGGGTGGGAAGCTTAGCGTTGCACCCGTTATATATCTGACGGCCCAGCATCGAGCCACCACGGAGGCGCCCGTCTTGAGGGATTTTACCCTGGAATTAACATCTGTAGGGCCTACTAACTCCACTCCCCCAAAATCCCTTCGTATGGGATTATAGACCAAGGCCCCGTGTGCGAACGCACGCCGAAAACCTTGTGCACACGTTCAAAACCCGTTCCGAGCTTTCCTCCGCACCATCATTGATCACTATGCAACAAAAAACACAAAATTGTTTCTAATACGGTGGACCCAGGTACTCTGACCTCAGATTGGGTTTCCCCCCGTACACTTCTGTGCCTGTGGTGAGTTTGTGTCAAAGGTTTTCGGATTGGAGATATATAAATAAGTGGGAGGTCGCTGAAGGAACGTTGTGGTGGTCACCACCTTGGGTGGCCGACAAACTCAGTCTGGCTCCGCGACTGAGCTAATACTGTCGTTAGTGGAGGGGTAGTAGGTAGTAGCAAGATCATGCTCAAAGTTATTTTGAATCGACTCAAGAAGGAGGCCGAAGAACACCTTGCAGAGGAACAAGCTGGGTTCAGGGCAGGCAGGAGCACAATCGAACAGATTTTTAACTGCCACATCATGATGGAAAAACATCTTCAACATCAGAGAGACCTGTTCCACAACTTCATCGACTTCAAGAAGGCTTTCGACAGAGTATGGCACGAAGGCCTGTGGCAGGTCCTCAGAATGTTTGGCATTGAAGAAGGACTAGTGCAAACCATTCAAGCACTATACAACACCGCAAGCAGTGCAGTCCTTCTGAACAATCAGGTCGGAGACTACTTCAAAACCACAGTTGGGGTCCGACAAGGATGCCTGTTATCTCCAGTCCTGTTTAATCTGTTCTTGGAAAACATTATGAGAGAGACCCTCCATGACTTCCACTCTACCATCTCCATTGGCGGCAGACCCCTCAACAACTTACGGTTTGCCGATGACATTGACCTCATGGGCGGAAGTAACACAGAGCTGCAAGATCTTACGACCAGACTTGAGAACAGAGCTGGAGCATATGGGATGGAGGTGAGCTCGGAGAAAAGTAAAGTACTTGTGAACAGCGCGAGCAACGCCACTGCTAAAATTTACATGAACGGCCAACAACTGGAGGAGGTAGACGCTTTTAAATACCTTGGCGCTACACTCACAAAGGACGGGCGATCGACGACAGAAATCAAAGTCAGAATAGCCATGGCAACATCTTCCATGACAAAACTCACCACCATATGGAAAAGTAAAGAGATCAGTTTCCCAATCAAACTAAAGCTCTACAAAGCCCTAATTCAGACGATCCTGCTGTACGGAAGTGAAACCTGGACATTGACTGCTGAAACAGCAAAGCGAATCCAGTCATTCGAAACAAAATGCCATAGAAAACTACTGGGCATATCCTGGAGGGAACGAAAGACCAATGAATTTGTCAAGTCAAATAACACGGCTGGCAGGTCCACAGGAACCCCTTCTCACCATCGTCAAGAAGAAAAAGCTGACATGGTTCGGCCACGTCACCCGCCACAACACTCTGCCAAAAACAGTACTGCAGGGAACACTGGAAGGTGGCAGAAGGAGGGGAAGACAGAACAAGTCATGGATGGACAACATCAGAGAATGGACCAGGATGAATGACTCGGCACTACTGCGCAGAGCCGAGGACCGAGATGGATGGAGGAGGCTTACCACGGCATCGTCTTTCGTGTCTCCCCCACGACCGCCAAGGTCACGGGTCTGATGATGATGATGAGTAGGTGGTGTGCTGCGTATATTAGCTCAGAACAGGCACCAGTGAACACCACCAAAGAGACCCGACAGCAGTGCAAGGCCCCTCTGGCTGGTGGCTTTGCAGCTGCCTGTCATTGATGGCCTCGCTGCGGACTACTAACCCTTCTCTTTTCTTTGTTGTGTTACGTATAATAGATCTTGAATCACTCGTGTATGTGTGTGTGTGCCTCTGTGTGTGTGTGTGTGTGTGTGTGTGTGTGTGTGTGTGTGTGTGTGTGTGTGTGTGTGTGTGTGTGTGTGTGTGTGTGTGTGTGTGTGTGTGTGTGTGTGTTTGTGCGCGCGCGTGGGAAGGAGAGGGTGGAGGAGGGGGGGGGGGTTAGTTATGATTCTGCCCGGCCATGTTGTATTTGACCTTGGTGGAACAATCCAAGTATGTTTTACTTTAATAATAATAATAATAATAATAATAATAATAATAATAATGTATGGAATTTATATAGTGCTGAATCTTGTAAAGCAACAAATCAAAGCGCTCAGATTACTTTTTTTTATATCGAGGATAATGGAATAAGCACTCATGTGCTTTTTTTTACATCCAGTCCCCGTGTGTATGCGGTTTTGTAAATTGTGTCATCTGTTCCCACCGGCACACAATGGCCTACTCTTTCGAAAAGCGGAACAGGATTTAACGCGTGCGCAAGATGCTCTGCATGCGTTCGCACTCGGGGCCTCGGGTTATATAGTCTCATCCGAAGGACTTTGATTGTGACTACTTGACCATCAATCCTTGAGGGTGAACTGAAGTTGCGCATGCTCTGCAACAGCCACCACAAAAATAAAAAACAAAATGTATCTTTGATCCTCAAGGACCTGGTCAGCTGGGTGACGCTGGGAATGCACCATATCCCCCACACGGAGGATATCCCCAACACCCCTACCGTGGGGACCGAAGCCTCCATCCTCCTCCTCCCCTTCAACTACTTCCCAGAATGCCCTTCCGTGCGCTCGCGTGACGCTGTGCGTGTGGAAAGGACATCCCACGTGACCCGCTTCCAGACGTATGGCTCGGAGAGAGATGTTGCCTGCCTGCCTCCTGTGTATGGCTGGCTGAGAGCGTCAAAAGCCAAGGCTTACCCTTGAACGAGTTAAGTTAGTTCACAGTTCATGTTGGTGGATGGGGGTGCTGCTCAGACTGTAGAGTGATGCTTGAAAAAATTGTGTATGTCTGTATGTGTATGTGTGTGTGTGTGTGTGTGGGGGGGGGGGGGGGGGGGGGGGGAAGGGGGGGACAGGGGGGGACGGTTTGTGTGTGTGTGTGTGTGTTAGGGAAGAGGTGCGCGTGTGTGTATGCACGGGTTTTTTTTTTATTTATCTATTTATTTATTCTTTTATTTCAAGGATAATGGAATAACCATTCTTGTGCTTTTTAAAAAAAAATTTACATCCAGACACGCGCGCGCGCGCGCGCGCGCGTGTGTGTGTGTGTGTGTGTTGGAGGTGGGTGGAGGGGTGGGTGTGCGTGCGTGTGTGTGTGTGATGTGTGTATATGTGTGCGAGTGTTGTGTGTGTGCGTATGCGTGCGTGCATGCGTGGGTGCGTGAGTGTGTGTGTGTGTGTGTGCGTGCGTGCGTGTGTGTGTATGTGTGTACATGCGTACGTGTGTATGTGTACGTTATTTTTTTATGTACTTATTTATCTATTCTTTTTTCAAGGATAATGGAATAAGCGCTCATGTGTTTTTTTTACATCCAGTCCCACGTGCATGCGTGCGTGCGTGCGTGCGTGTGTGTGTTGGAGGTGGGGGGAGGTGTGGGTGTGTGCATGCGTGTGAGTGTGTGTGTGTTGTGCATGTGCGTATGCGTGCGTGCGTGCATGCGTGCGTGCGTGCGTGCGTGTGTGTGTGTGCGCGCACGTGCGCGATGTGTGTGCGAGCGTGTGCGTGCGTGAGTGTGTTTGTATGTGTGTACGTGATTATGTGTACGTTATTTTATTTATCTATTTATTTACTTATTTTTTCTTCTTTTATTTCAAGGATAATGGAATAAGCACTTATGTGCTTGTTTACATCCAGTCCCACGTGCGTGCTTGCGTGCGTGTGTGTGTGTGTGTGTCTGTGTGTGTCTGTGTGTGTGTGTAACATCATTTGCATAGGTTAATAAATCATTGCAAAAAACATCTACAGTGCCTTCTCCATGAACCATGCAAAACGAATGAACATTATCACAAGAGATATGGTGAATTCTATAAACCCACTCTTGTAGTCAAGAAGCTCTCTTCGGATTGTTTCACTTTCCTGGCAAAGAAACCTAATCTCACTTTTCACATTTTTTCAAATAATATTCACACACCCACTCATTTGTACAATTCTTTTTTTTTTTTTTAATTTATTCTTTTATATTTATTTATTCTTTTATATCGAGGATAATGGAATAAGCACTCATGTGATTTTTTTTACATCCAGTCCCCGTGTGTGTGCGGTTTTGTAAATTTTGTCATCTGTTTCCACCGGCACACAATGGCCTACTCTTCCGAAAAGCGGAACAGGATTTAACGTGTGCGCTAGATGTTCTATGGCATCTAAATGGTGCCGCTCCCACCCCGCTCATCCCAGTCTTTCCACACCCAGACCTCCTGTCAAGTAGCATTCCTAGAGCGAGAGATTAATGAAGCAGCCTTCAAGGGTTGGCCACCTTGAAGCCACCAATCGAAAGAGACCCTGCACTGCTGCTTGAGGCACTTAGATGGTGTCGAGTCATTTCCAGCTGTGATTCACGGTAACCTGAATCAGCCAGCCCAAATAATAATAATAATAATAATAATAATAATAATGTATGGATTTCATAAAGCGCTGAATCTTGTAAAGCAACAAATCAAAGCGCTCATAGTGCCTTCAAAGATGATTTTGCTGGAGAGCCATGGTGATTAAGATGCTCATTCTGAAACGTTCACTGCACCATCACCACGTTTTCACTCTTCCAAACTCTCCCCAATGACATTCCCTCTTGAATCTGCAGACTTTGGAGATTGGTCTGGTTTTATGCAAGCCCCAGCAGAGTTATCCGATTTAGGGACTCTGTGTGTGTGTGTGTGTGTGTTGTGTGTGTGTTGTGTGTGTGTGTATATGTAGAGGTGGGGGAGGTGTGTGTGTGTGTGTGTGTTTGTGTGTGTGTGTGTGTGTGTAGACTTTGGAGATGTTGATGCCTCTTTGTTATATGCATGGCCGACAGGGGGAGAGAAGAATACAACTGATGTCACCTTACGGTTGAGGGTTATCGAATTTGAGATACTGCTTTCCTTTCTGAAGTGTCACTGTGTGTGATGGTCAAAGATGTTGAGAAAAAGTTCTGCGTTCCCTGGCCTTGCTAATATTTTTTAGTCCGGTCTGGATGGCGAAATCTGTTGTCTGGTTGTGTTTGAAGGGGGGTGGGGGGGGGGGGGGGGGGGGGGGGGGGGGGGGTTCTGCCTCTCTTAGGGATATAAACGCAAAATACAAACAGGAAAAGACCACAAGTGAGATCCCACAATATCAGTAAATGCATTTTCAAGGGAAAACAGCCTAACTTTCTAAAAATAAAAAAATAAGAAGAAAGGTGGCAGGATGGTTTAGACGTTCACCTGCCTAACAAGTAAACCGTGAGGTTCTGGGTTCGATATCCAGCCTTGCTCTTTTTTCCCAGTTTGACGGGAAAATCGAACTGAATGTCAAGTCATCAAAGGAGACCCTAAAACAGACATACCTGTGTGCTTACGGACTTGTGCACGTAAAAAGAACCCACGACGGTTGAAAATCGGAAAGAGCAGGGAGGTGTCTCCCAACTGTCCTGGAGAAAATTGGTAGGTTCAATTCCCAACTGTGTTCCCGAAGTTGGAAAGCAGCACCTTGTTGGGGGGAGGGGGGAGAGAGAGGGGGGGAGGACGGTCATATATTCAAAAATGACACAGGTAGGAGAGCTCTAGCCCAGAAACGGGGGGGGGGGGGGGGGGGGGGGGGGGAAGGAATGGTGGAGGGGTGGAATAGCCTAGTGGTTTGAGCATTCATTGCGCTTGTGATCTGATGGCCCAGGTCAGAGCCACCACCAGGCAACCTGTTTTCAGGGATTCTGTTTCCCTGAAGTTAACAGCAGCACCGACCCCTTAAGTCCTTCAGATGAGACTATAGAGATCTAAAGATAGAAACCCCAGTCCTGTGAGTGAAGGCATACAGAACATCTTGAGCACACGTTGAAAATCCATTCTGCCTTTCGGAAAAATGGACCAATTCCTGCCAGTAGGAACGGATGACCATTTCTTTAAAAACATATTTTAAAAAACAAAGCAAAACAAAAACAAAACGCATGAACACAGGTGTCATGCTTAGATACCATCCCCAAAGTCGGAATGCAGCTAACTTAATGATGGGTAGAGGGTCACATATACCCCCAGTGAGGGTGCTGGGGGCTCTTTCAGTATAAATAGCATTCCCTCTTTCTGGAAACTCTGTGCTAGAAATTTCTCCTATCCTATCGCTCCTTTTCTTTCTGCCTTTTCCATTACCTCTCTCTCTCCCTCTCTCTCTCTCTCTCTCTTCCTCTCTCTCTCTCTCTCTCTCTCTCTCTCTCTCTCTCTCTCTCTCTCTCTCTCTTGCTTATTTTCTGCCTGCCCAGCTCATTCTCCTGCCTTTTTTCAAACAAATCTGAAATCTTTTCTTATAAACCTTTTAATGAGCTGCCCCTAAGTCGGACTGTGTCGGCTGAGGCCAGCGGGCAGACCTCCTGCAGAGTCACAAGCAACAGGAGAAAGCCAGGCACTATGCATTCAACTCAATCGGGTCATGGGGATCACATACTCAAAATCTCATCATCGATGAACCTTGGAGCTCTAGCCGAGGTAAAAAAGATTAGAAGAAAGAAAAAAGAGATGTATGACTTCTGTTATATGAACAATACAGTGCAAAACCCCTCTTGATTGAGTATAGTATTACATATTGCTATCAACATCCTTGAAACGATGACATAGCGTATCTGATCTATGCATCGAAACATCATGATAAATCCTCAATTACAGAACGCACAGAAATCGTTGATCTTTCTAATACATTCTTTTGTTTTTGTTCCTTGGCTAGAGCTCCAATGTTTGCCAAAGGTAAGATCTTGCGTATGCAGCCACTTAAGCACAATTAAGGTAGCCATATTTCAACTTTGGGGATTCTAATACATTCACTTTTATTAAGACTTTCAGATAAGAATTGTTACCAGAACAAAACAAGAACACTGTGTCAGAGATGATTTTTTTCTTTGTACAGAGTCTGATTTGTCATTTCCAGGAGAGAAAAAAACAAAGCACACAGTCATCACCAACAGAAGCAGTGCTTATAGAAAGTGTGTGCTACTACTGTTACAGATTATGTCTAGTCCCCTTTCTCCCTCTTCCTTGTATACATGCACTCTTATGCACATGTGCACACACACACATACACACACACATAACTTCTCATCCTTCGGATGAGACTATATACCGAGGCCCCGTGTGCGAACACAAGCAGAACATCTTGCGCACACGTTAAATCCTGTTCCGCTTTTCTAAAAAGTAGGCCATTGTGTGCCGGTGGGAACAGATGACAAAATTTACAAAACCGCATACACACGGGGACTGGATGTAAAAAAGCACATGAGTGCTTATTCCATTATCCTCGATATAAAAAAATTTTTTTAATAATAACACTGTCATGCATGCATGCGAAAAGGAAGGGAGGGGAGTAAAAGGGGGGGAGAGATGAGAAAAAAAAGGAAGATTTTTTTTATAGAGTGACAAAAGTAAGACAAAATACTATGAAAAGTTTCCATATATATTATTTATTCAAAAAAACAAACATAACCCTTCAAATAAACCCTAGTATTGCTTAGTAAGCTACCCCCCCCCCCCCCCAGTCTCTCTCTCTCTCTCTCTCTCTCTCTCTCTCTCTCTCTCTCTCTCTCTCTCTCTCTCTCTCTCTCTCTCTACTTACTTACTAACTACTAACTAACATTCATGCCCGTAAATTGTTTTTTCAAGCACACATTCAGTCGATTATGGACTTTGCCTCTACATTGTGGGATTCTGCAAGTGCAAATGCTCTAAAACCTTTATTGAGGCTACACAAGCGAGCTCTAAAATTAGTTCTTCTTAAGTCAAGTTCATTGACCATAAATGATTATAAAACATTGGGTATTTTACCATTAAAGCAGAGATGCTGCTACAACAAGGCACTGTTGATGCATAAGGTAATTAATGGAGCGGCACCTACTTCCATTTCAGATTGTTTCCATATAAATAACAACAGGCATCATTTCAAAATAGCAGTGCCTCTCCCAAGAGTTGATATCTTTAAAACAGTTTTATCTACAGTGGTGGTTCCTTGTGGAATCAGCTTCCATCATCTCTTAAAGAGATTTCTAGCCATAACTCCTTTAGAAGCTCTTTGAAAAATCACCTTTTTGATGTAATGAGTGTTATATGACAAAACATTGCAAATGAAAAAGTAACGTATATTGTGAAGTTTTCACGGCATTGTTTTATCAATAACTTTCTTTACAATTGCACATATACTCTGTGTGTGTGTGTGTGTGTGTGTGTGTGTGTATGAGTGTGTGCTTGTGAGTTTTGTGTGTGTGTGTGTGCGTTGGCAAGCAGGCAAGCGCGAGCGTGCACGGGTGCGAATGTGTAATGTATATGTGTTAGAGTATGTATGAGTATGATATGTATTATGTACGAGTATGTATTATAATTATATTGTATTGTATGCCGTTTGGGGTCGCGGCACGTTTCTCTGCGTGTGTTTCGGGCTGCTCTTCCCAGGGGAGAGCATGTCGCCACAGGAGCAACGCGCCATTATCATTATTTTTCATATAAGCATGTGAGTGTATGCGACCAAGTGGCGTGCTCGTGAATTGTGCGTACGTGATGGCGAACGTATGTCCCTGTATGTGTGCGAGCTTTATGTGTCCATGGGAGAAAAATGAATGAAGTGGATGCAAGCAGAGCTCTCTCTCTCTCTCTCTCTCTCTCTCTCTCTCTCTCTCTCTCTCTCTCTCTCTCTTTCTATACATTTATTGTCATAGATTCCCCCCCCCCCCCCCCCCCCCTTTCGAAATTGGTTGTGATTTGTGATTTTTGGTGGAAATTGTATGATTTGTATTTTTGATGCAAGTATTCTTCACATGGGTTTTTGGAAGCTGTGAGTGTGTATTTGAAAGGGGATTTTTTTTTTCCTCCAAGGGCAGGTGGAAAGCAGGATTCACGAAGATATTCATTCCTATGTCCATAATGAAAAATAATATGATGTGCCTTTTGCCTTGCCTTGATTTCTTCCATCCATTCTCTCTCTCTCACTCTCTCTGTCTCTGTCAATCTATTTGTCTGTCTGTCTGTCTGTTTGTTTGTCTGCCTGCCTGTCTGTCTATCTACCTATCTATCTATCTATCTATCTATCTATTTTCGCTATCTGTCCCCCTCTCTCTCTGTTACTCTCTCTCTCTGTCAGTCTCTGTCTCTGTGTCAGTCTGTCTCTCCCAATGTCTCTGTCTCTGTTTCTCTCTCCTGTCTGTCTGCCTGTCTGTCTGTCTCTTTCTCTCACTCTCTCTCTCTCTCTTTCTCTCTCTCTTTCTTTGCATTCCTTTTCTTCTATTTTCCATTTACATTATTGAAATAACTTTTCTTGAACTTCATCATTTTGTCTTTATTATATGTATGTGTATGTATATGTATATGTGTGCGTGTATGTACATATATGTATATATATATATGTATGTATTTATATATATTATATATGTATATATGTGTATGTTTATATATGTATATATATATGTGTGTATGTGTGTGCATGTATGTATGTGTATGTGTGTATGTATATGTGTGTGTATGTATATGTATGTATATATATATATAAAAATATATATATATATATGTGGGGGGGGGGGGGGGGGGGAGGGTGTGCATTATGAAATTAATTAGCAGTGCCTATCCATGTTTGGCTTATTCCTGTTTATGTTTACTTAAAAAAAATTATGTTTTTCATGTATGAAATTAGATTGGGATGAATTTGCATGGAAAGTCCATCATCAATGTATGTATTTTTTCTTTCTTTATATCATTCTTCATGCTATGTATTGCACATTAATTACTTTCGATTTTTTTTTTTTTCAGAGGGCTGGATGTAAAAAAGCTATTGTTATGCTTATTCTATAACCCTCTATAAATAAAATTTGTTCATTTGTTCATTTGTTCTCTCTCTCTCCCTCTCTCTCTCTCTCTCTCTCTCTCTCGCCCCCCTCTCAATTTACACACACACACACACACACACACACACGAACAAATTGTATTATGTACACATCATCACATGCTGAGATTTAATTTCAACTTTTTGCAACTCGTGGTATTCCACACAATAATTTTTTTTTTTAAGCAAAAATTTTACTTTGCAATTCACACTCACTGTATAGATCTGTATTTCATTGCGACAAGGTGTGCCTTGCTTTACACCTTTTTTTTTTCAATCCTTGGCTAGAGCACTAACGGTATGATTTGGCGTATGCTACCGTTTTTTCCCACCATGAAGGTAGCCACATTCCAACTTCAGGGATGTATGCTGGGTGTCTTTGTGTTTCCATAACCCACCAAATGCTGACATGAACTGCAGGACCTTTAACACGCATATTTGATCTTCTGCATGTGTATGTTACACAAAGGGATTTAAGGCACTGGCAGGTCTGCACTTGAAGTTCAACTGGGAGATCATAAAAATTCCCACCCTTCATTCACCAGATGCCGCCGAGATTCAAACCCACAACTTCATAGACACAAAGGATTGAAGTCAAATGGTCTTCACCACTTGGCTATATAGTATCCATTGCTTGACACCATTCAAAACTGATGATGATCATTTTTTGCAGAGAGAAAAAAAACTACAAGAAAAAAAAACTACTTCAAGTTCCAAACATATATATACTTGACAGGACTATGGTAAAGCATGATCACTAATGGCTGGGTAGTGGTACAGTCCCTAAACTGGACGACTCCACTGGGACTTAACACGATCACACCAACTTGACAGACTTCCTTTGACTTCTATTGTAACTCCCTGAGGAGTTGTTGGGACACTATGCTGAATTCTACAAGGGGTGTATCATGGGAACTGTACACCTGGCAGAACCTATCACTAGTTTACACTCGTTCTAACACATTAAATATTATTAGTTCAGAGACATGTATAAGTGTGTATACATCATTTGAAACGCAGGTAAAAGCTACTACAAGTGAAAGTCAGAACCATAGTAAGTGATCGGTGATCTAGAGGTAATGCACCTGCCTAGAAAGCAGAAAGTCCAGGTTCAAAGTGTGTGGTGGTTTGAACCTCATTTGTGCCACGAAACTTTTACCCCATCATCTAGAACTTGAGTGATGGTCTGGGTGCTAGTCTTTTGGATGAGACGATAAACCAAGGTACCATGTGCAACACATGTTTACTTGAACACATGTAAAAAAGAAAGACAAATGGTACGATAAGAGAGTAGTCCCTGGCAAAATTCTGTAGGAAAAAAAGCCACTCTGATATAGAGAAGCATATACACAGGCAGACAGGAAAAGAAAAAAAATAATGGATGGCACTGCTCTAGTGGGGGAGATCAGCCCAAATTTCATGCAGACAAATCTGCCTTGACTTGATGTAGTACATGTATACAAATACAATTACAGTACAAAGTGACAGCACGATTTGGCTCGTTAGACTTGCCTATGTTTGACATGACAGAGTGTTCTCTCAACACAATAATTAATTCTTCCCCTATGCAGAACTGCAGCATGTGTAACTTCTCTCTGCCCGTAAGCATCAGCAGCTGCTCTAGATGATGACCATTTTGCTAAACAATGTATTTGTCATGAGTTATAATTTCTTTTTACCAAATAATAATTGATAATTCTGGACAACCAACACAATCAATGTGTGTTTCAAACAGAATAAAAACAAGGCTAGGGCTGAGGCTGTAGATGTGTTGGTTTTGTGGTTTCTTGTTTTCATTTTCACCACCAACTTAAACTATATTAATAATATAAAATGATAAACTACTTCCACTTCAGCTTAAGTGGTTGGTTGAAGAAGAGGAAACAAAAACATCTTGCTCCTATTGAAATCATCAGTTTTTCAGCTCAAGCTGACACGCAATAACAACACTTTCTTGCTTCAGCAGTTTTGGTCACAAAACACACTGTACTTTGATTCACAAATCCCTACTCTCACTTCTCTCTTCTTTTCTAACACATCATTCAGAATCACCACACGGGCACAGCACAGCACAAGCTACTTTCTGGCTCTGTTTTTCATCGTCAGCCAGGCGTTGCCTTCAATCCTGTGAGTCCTGGGCCTCTCATAGTTAAAACCTGGCAGCTTCAGTCAGTGGAGGGCAGCATTTTGGTCATCAGTCCGGTGACCGCCGTCAGGTTGTTTTCCCGGATGGTGAAGCGATGACCTTCCTTGATGACCATGGGTTTGCGCAGCAGGACCTGTACAGTGGCTGTGTCACCCGGCATCAGCATGGGCACCTCAGCTGGCAGCTTCAGGCAGGCCGAGATGTTCCACGTGTTGCTGTACATCACCTGCAAACATAAGAGTTTGGTATTGAAACATCTGTTGAAAGTGACTGACTGATAATGAAAACTTATTCTGAATGTGTGATTGAAAAAGGTGGTTCGATGGATGAGAAATTAAGTCAGTCAGTCAGTAAATCTATCAATCAGTAAGTAAATGAGTCTGTCAGTCATTGAGTTAGTCAGTCAGTCCATCAGTTAATGAGTAAGTCAATCATTTAGTCAGTTCATCAGTGAGTAACTCAGTAATAAAACATTGAACAAATGAATACAACGAATGAATGACTGAGTGAACATAAAAATTAAGAATGAATGTAAATCAATCAATCAATCAAATGAATGATAAAGATCAACATTGACAACAATCTAATGAAAACTGTGTGAATCAATGAATTATCAATAAAATGTCAAAATCATAAACATTTTCAAACTTGATATTTGGTGAAATACAAATTACATGGAAAAACAAAGTTTCCATCACATTTTTTTTTTAACAAAAAAAGCATTTTCAGCATTATATATATGTATATATATATATATATATATATATATATATATATATATTTTATATATATATTATATTATATTATACATATAAATGAAAGAATGCCATCAATACAGTATACATTGTATCTGTATAACAGAGTAAATTTTTATTCAATACAATCAATCTTTAACTGATACTGTGATAGTGATACACATACAGTGAAAACAATGTTCACTGTCTAACTCTAAGTATCTAATCTTACTCGGTTACTGTATTACCTTGTGTGTGTGTGCATATATGCATGTGTGTGTGTCACTGTGTCAGTGTGTGTGTGTGTGTGTCACTGCATCGTGTGTGTGTTGTGTGTGTGTGTGTGTTGTGTGTGTGTGTGTGTGTGTGTGTGTTGTCTGTTGTCTGTCTGTCTGCTGTCGTGTTGTGTGTGTCACTGTGTGTGTGTCTGTCTAAGTGTCTGTCAGTGTGTGTGTGTGTGTGTGTGTGTGTGTGTGTGTGTGTGTGTGTTGTCTGTCTGTCTGTCTGTCTGTCTGTCTGTCTGTTTCACAGAGAGAGAGAGAGAGACTTGTTTCACAGAGAGAGAAGAGAGATCAGAGTAAGACTAAGAGAGAGGAGAGAGAGAGAGAGAGAAAGACAGAGAGAGAGAGAGAGAGAGAGAGAGAAGAGAGAGAGAGAGAGAGTGAGTTAAATGAGCTCTGACTGAGTCAGAATCACACTGTAAAATATCAGTGTTAAACTTAATGCTTACAACAGAATTTGTGGGGAAGTGTGTTGTGGAAGGGGAGAAAAGCTGTTAACATTATTCACCAAGACAAAAATCTACCAAGCCTCACTCATTACACTAATCAAACCATTAAAATACATCTTCAACATCGATAACCTATGCACTCACCTGTATGTATTGATCCATGACAGGTTTTGAGCGTCCTCCCTCCGCTTTTGTGAGAACATAGATCTGAGCTTCAAAAGTGTCAAACTGTTTCATGGAGTCTGGCTGACAGAGAAACATCCCACGCTGCACCAGATCTGACTTGACACCTCTCATCAGCACACCAACATTATCTCCAGCAGAGCACTTGGGGACAGACTTTCGAAATATGTGAATGTCAGAAGCAGCTGTCTTGATTGAATTCCCAAAACCTAGAAGCTCTATTTCTTGACTTTTCTTTAAATTCCCTTGTGCCACTGTACCAACAGCAACAGTACCTCTACCCGGGACTGATACGCTTGATTCAACCGGCATGTAAAATGGTCCAGACACATCACGCTGAGGAGTGGGTATAGTTGAGTCCACAGCATCCATCAGCTTCAGAATAGATTCTCTGCCTATTTCTGGACTTTCTCCTTTCAGTGCCATTAGAGCAGACCCACAAATGACAGCTGAATTCACGCCATCAAACCCATACTCTTCCAGCAGCTCTCTAGCTTCTATCTCCACCAGCTCCAACATTTCACTGTCAACCACATCAGCTTTGTTGATGTAAACTACAATTCTTTCAACCCCTATTTGCTTCGCGAGCAGTAAATGTTCTCTCGTTTGTGGCATTGTACCATCTGTTGCAGCTATCACCAAAATAGCACCGTCCATCTGAGATGTGCCAGTGATCATGTTTTTCACGTAATCGATGTGTCCTGGGCAATCAGTATGCGCGTAATGTCGCTCTCCTGTTTCATACTGAACGTGCGTAGAGTTGATAGTGATCCCTCTTGCTTTTTCTTCTGGTGCTCTGTCAATGTCATCGTATTTAACGTACTTGTTTCCTTCTGCATCTTGCTCGGATAATACTTTGGTGATTGCTGCGGTCAGTGTTGTTTTTCCATGATCAACGTGACCTATGGTCCCCACGTTGCAATGAGGTTTCAGGCTGCTCGCATCAGTCGTTGTTTTGGCAGCTGTTGATAAATTTCGGTATAATGCATGCAAATGTTTTACATTCACAAACCCTGACTTGGTTGGACAGCTCAATGCATTAGAAGAATACTTCAAAAGAGTAGACAGCTTCCACAGCAGACACCTTGACAAGGTGGTTGCCATCTTGATAAATACAGGAAGTGAATAGTAGCTATACACATAGAAGATGTTCAATATCCTGTTTCTCTCTGTGCATGATATTGTGTAGGGCTACGTTTATTTTTAAAAATCTCGCCAGTACTTCATGCCAAGACATCCGTGAACTTTCGAATGTCCTTGATTAAAAAGATAACAGTATAGATAATTCTGATTCTGTGTAAAAGCTAATGATTGTTTGTCTGCACACAGAGACAATGTTTAGTCAAGTTAGGGTCCACATATTGATTTTTTTTCATTGTCATTCTTTTATTTCGAGAATAATGGAATAAACAGTCATGTAATCTTCATATTCTATTATTATTATTATTATTATTATTATCATCATCATCATCATCATCATCATCGTCGTTGTTATCAGCAGCAGCAGCAGCAGCATCAACTATTATTTGTTGTTGTTGTTATTCCTATTACACAGCGACTACTATCATTACATCTATTGTCATATTGTCGTTGTTTTTATTGTTTGTGCTGTGTTGGTGGTGATGTTTGTACTTGGGTACGGTCTTCGAGGATTCGTGCAAGGGAGAGAAAATAAAGGGAGGGGGGGGGGGGGGGGGGTGCGCCTGCTATCTACTATATACATAGTCAAGGAAAGCGAAAGTTATGCCGTAATGCTTACCTACAACAGTGATTGGTTATATATTCACTGATAGACTGCGCATCATGAAAAAAGTATCCCGAGTGTTTAGACTGTGAAATTATATACATTTATATTAAATATATATTGCACTATTTTTTATTCTGTTTCTGTGTCATTTTCTGACTCCATCGAATGTCTTAAAATAGGCAAATATCTATTTCCGGCTTATGTGCGGAACTAGCCTAAACAGTGGTGCAATGCTGAGGCCAAAGGTTATCTATCGGCCTTGAACATTTCGATTTGGTGGTGCAACCCACCTGTGAACCCTTTATATTGTGATTGAGGAACGGGTGTTTCGGATCAGTCTCCCCTTCCTCCAGGGAAGTGGTTGCTTCAGTACTTTTCTTGTTTTAATTAATCCGAAAAGAGCTAGATCTACCCAGATTATTGTGCAGGCAACATCTACTAAGCCCAGGTGACTGGCAAGTTTTAGCCTAAGTTTCGACAAGTTTCAGAGTGTTCTTGGTTTCATTGAAAGCTTCGACCCCAGATTCAACCATATACAGGGAGGCTTCAAGCAAAGACATTCTACAAGACAAAGTGTTGGGTACATTTTCCAGCCTTCTCCCTGTCTTCGACAAGCTGTTGGACACACAAAGCACACCAGAAGGAACACTTACCAAACCCATGTCCGTTCCCACTTGCAAATTTTTCAGATCAGAACAAGGATGCAAGTTTGGTAATAAGTGTCGCTATAAACACTCCGATTTACCTCCTTTTCCTTCCCTTCAGCAGCCTGGTCATCAAGGTCAACATAACAATGGCTCAGTGAGGAGAGGTTATTCTGCTGAAACTTTCAATCCCCACGATCATTCTACAGCTGTTGGGCCCAGAGAAAATGAAGTCCCAGTAAGAAATCCAAGGTATACACCTAATTTCTCAGATCGCTTCTATCGAAGGCCTGCAAGTAATCATGAGGACCAATTGAGGATTTCCCAACCATCCTATATTGCAGACACTCATCTTGAAGAGAGGTTCCAAAAGCTTGGAACAACCAACAATGCTGAAAGAAGAGTAAGATCGAATGTTGGTGCATCTCCACAGCAGCCTACTCAGAGGAAAGTCTGTCACTACTTCATTCGTAATGGAAACTGCTGCTTTGGGAGCAGGTGTCGCTTTGAGCATGCCCAGCCAAGACGTGAACAACCACCAAGGTTTCAGCCAAGAAGAGGTGGCCCCAGATATGAAAAAGATGGCTATCGTCAGACATCAGTGTCTTTGGATGACAAAGGAAAAGAAGAAGAGGTGAAATATCCAGATGAAGACCTTGCTAAAGTTGCCTCCTACAAAGATCCATCAGAGTATGGGTCAGCTGCCCAGGCCTCCGAGTCTGCAGATGACAGACAAGGAAACCAAAATGCTAGAGCTGATCCTTCTCAAGAAGGATCTGGATCTGAAGGTAGAATGGGTGGAAGGAATCAAACGGCTCAAAATATCAAGCCAGACAAAATTTGTCAGTTCTTTGTGAGAGGATGGTGCGTGAGAGGAAGGCGATGCAGGTTTCTACATCCCCGTAAGGAGGCAGAAGCCACAAAGAAAACTGAACCTGAAGCAGAGCGTGAAGACCCAGAGGAAAAGGTGGCCTACGGCAGTGTCCAAGAGCAGAAAGAGCCAGAAAGTGTCACTCCAAGTCCAACTCAAACTGCATCAGAATCAAAGTCCTCTGTGACCGGGAATGCTTCACCCAAACCACCTAAGGTACAGAACTCCAGAGTAACATATGCAGCTCAGGGCAACAAGAAATATCGCCGAGATGAGGTGGATGATGTGGAAAGT
>CM054147.1:40952851-40980351 GCA_028751875.1 Rapana venosa
CAGTGATAGCAGGACAGCCCCAGGAGCAGTGGTGCCGAGTGTGTCACCACAAACTGAAGGTAGCCACAGACGGAGTTCGCTTCACTCAGCTGGAGCCCTCCAGGACACCGCAAAGTGAGTTAATTAGCTGACTTCATCTCCCTGTTGAAAGTGTCAAGATCTCATATGTGGCAGACTGAATCAATTTTTGCTCTTCAGAACATAAATATAAAGAACTCGTTGACTCAAGAATGTTTTTTTCTTTCTTATTAGTTTTTTGCTTAGCTGGATTTAGTTGTCTACAGGAATTTTTCAGGATAATCATTTGGTTAACTTAGTAGGGCGAGTTCTTTGTTGATCTTTTTTTTTTTCAAAAATGTTTCCTCTTATTCTTTTCGGTTCTTCAGAGATTGGGGGGGGTTAATTCATAACTTTTTGGGGGGGAGGGTCTGATATGAACATTGTTCCATTAACTTGCAGTGCCGATGTAGAATATTTTCAGTATAATATTGTGTATGGATCAAATGTTGGTTCTTGTGGTAGTAAGGGCCTTGCATTCTTTAAAGCAGTAGTAAGTGTCATACTCTTTTACCATTATCTGACAGACTGTAATTATGTAGAGATAAGTTTGGGGGGGTTTGTACATTTTTTCATTCCTCTGCTAGAGCTGTAAGGTTCACCAATGTTGAGAATTATGTGTATACTAACGTTTCAGACACACACACACACCATTTAGGTAGCCCCATTCCGACTTTGAAGATTTATTTTAGAATCTATTTTCTTTCTATAGCGAAGGGAAAAGACTAGATCACCTGTACTTCCCAAGGGAACAGACAGTAAGTGACTGTAATACTGATTACATGCCTGAAGGGGTTGGTCAAGGTGGCTTCCCAAGGGAACAGTCAGTCAGTGACTGTTAATACTGATTACAGGCCTGAAGGGGTTGGTCAAGGTGGCTTCCCAAGGGAACAGTCAGTGATTGTTAATACTGATTACAGGCCTGAAGGGGTTGGTCAAGGTGGCTTCCCAAGGGAACAGACAGTCAGTGACTGTTAATACTGATTACAGGCCTGAAGGGGTTGGTCAAGGTGGCTTCCCAAGGGAACAGACAGTAAGTGACTGTTAATACTGATTGCAGGCCTGAAGGGGTTGGTCAAGGTGGCTTCCCAAGGGAGGAACAGACAGTAAATGGACTGTGAATACTGATTGCAGGCCTGAAGGGGTTGGTCAAGGTGGCTTCCCAAGGGAGGAATGGACTGTGAATACTGATTGCAGGCCTGAAGGGGTTGGTCAAGGTGGCTTCCCAAGGGAACAGACAGTGACTGTTAATACTGATTACAGGCCTGAAGGGGTTGGTCAAGGTGGCTTCCCAAGGGAACAGACAGTAAGTGACTGTGATACTGATTACAGGCCTGAAGGGGTTGGTCAAGGTGGTGGTGCCCACGCGAAAGCGCATCCCGAAAGACCCAGCCATCCAGGAGGGCAAGCCTCTGCCCAACTTCGGCACCTGCAAGCACTACAAGAAGAGCTACCGCTGGCTGCGCTTCCCCTGCTGCGGCAAGTGCTACCCCTGTGACCTCTGCCACGACAGCAAGGAGGACCATGAGATGAAGTTTGCCAACCGCATGATCTGTGGCTTCTGCTGCAAGGAGCAGGTAAGGGTCTGTGTGTTGTGTTGTGTTCTGTGTCTGTGTTGTGTTGTGAGGATAATGGAATAAGCACTCATGTGCTTTTTTCATCCAGTCCCCGTGTGTATGCAGTTTTGTCATCCGTTCCCACCGGCACACAATGGCCTACTCTTCCGAAAAGCAGAACGGGTTTTAACATGTGCGCAAGATGTTCTGCATACGTTCGCACACGGGGCCTCGGTTTATAGTCTCAACCGAAGGACTTTTGGGGAGAGTGGAGTCTGTACTGATGTTAACTCCAGAGATCACGAAAACATCACTGTAACCACCAGGCTATCCCGTCCCCCTGTGTGTGTGTGTGTTGTGCTGTATGTGTCTTGAGAAGAATGTTCAAGATTTCAGTTTCTCAGTGTGTGTGTGTCTGGTAGTTGTGAGCTGGAATGGGGTTACCTGTTCTGTGTGTCCATTGTTCTCTGACTCCCAGTTTCTTGTCATCTTTTTGAGTTGTGGCGCTTATCTCGTGTTCCCTCTCGCTGTCTGATGTTTCTCCATGGGTTGGTGGAAGTCTTCTTCAGTGTGGTGGTGTTCATTCAGTTCATGGTCTGTGTGTCATACTCTTACTTCAGGTGGTACCTTTTGCATACAGCACATTCAGGAAGGTAGATTTTGGGATGGAGGGGGGGGGGGTGTTTCATGTATACTCACTGTTTTCTCTCTTATTTATGGAGTTACCTCTCCATGTCGTGTTTTGTTTATGTGTTCCATGCATTTAGTGTATGTAAAAGAAGAACCCTCATCAACAAGAGAGTTGACCCTGACAAAATTTAATAGCGAAAAACTTCTTAGACTGAATATAATATACAATACAGTACACAAAAAGTAAACAGAGATGTTGTTCAGTGTTTACATTTCTGGTTACTCTCATTGTCTTATCTTTTACTGTTATTGTCTAATCCTCCCTTTTTGACAGAGCTGCGGATTGGGGAAGGGATGATGTTGGGTCAGGCAGTCATTGGCAGTGTAGGTCTTCTGTCTTGACACTCACCTTTTGTTTGAAATTGCCTTAAGAAAGGAAAGTGGCATCTAGGTTTATTGCTGACAGGATTTTTTTTTCTCCAGATGAAAAGACCTTAGAGAAATTTTAAGTTGAAGTTTTCAGTCTTTTGGTGGTAATTTTGGAATATTCGTGTTTGTAAAAGCCCTGTTAAAACCTCTGAAAAAAATTGCTCATGGAGAATCATTCTTATATGATCACCTGATTTTTTTTTGCAGCCTTACGCAGCGGAGAGGCCCTGTAAGGGATGTGACATGAACATGACCAGAGTGCACACGAAGCACTGGGAAGGAGGTCAGGGGTGCCGAGATAAAATCTCCATGAGCCGGTCAGTGACTTCTTACTTCCTAGACTGCTCTCTCACACACACACGCCACACACACACACACACACACACACTCTTTGACTTAAAAATCTAAAGTGTTGTTGAGTGGTGCCCTGGTAAAATGTAGTATCTTGAATGGCAGGGATGAAAAGTTCTAAATTTCAATTCTTTTTCAGTATCTATTTTCTGAAAGTAAAGGGGAAGGGATTTTATTTGTTAAATGATATTTCCAGTGGTTTGTTTTCTTGAACTCTTTCCTCTGTCAACATGTTTATGCATCAGTTGTATTTCAGGTCTTTTGATAAGAGCGTCATTTTCATTAGGTAATAATTATCATTTAAGTTTCATAATTAACTGATCTTAATTTCTTTTTCCATTCATTGATGTCTTTCTGTTTTCAGAAACGACAAACACAAATACCGGAATGCGAGCAAAACAACATCAAAGCACTCCAAGAAGGTCAAGGACATGCAGTCTAAGAAGAAAACCAAACTGAGGCACACATAGCAACCTGCTTGTTTGGTCGGCACCAAGGATAGCATGTTTATTTTGTTATCGGTGTATTTGAAGTTCTGTTTTGGTACAGATTAGCATGTTTATTTTGTTAACTTTCAGTTATCAGTGTATTTGAAGCTCTGTTTTTGTAGAGATTAGCATGTTTATTTTGTGATCTTTCAGTTGTCAGTATATTTGAAGTTCTGTTTTAGTTATGAGTGCATTTGTCAAGTTTTCTGTCATCTGGCCATGTGTTTGTTAGAGTTGTGTTAGTTAACTGTGTTCATGTAAAAGTTATTTTAACTTACCATTATACTTTATAGGGTATCTTTTAGTCGCCAAATGTATTTTTCGGTGATCTTTTCTTTACCCCTACATCTTTAAGTATCCTTGATTTACTAGTGTATTTGCGGAGGAAATATTTGTTTAAAAAAAAGTTTTCTTGCCCCAAAGTCAATTTATTATTTTTGTCAACTGATTTCATGTTTGAATTGAAAAGAAATTATGCTTCATTTGTCAAAATATATAAGATTGTCTAAAGTTGTGTGATTAAGTAATATGCTACTTCTTGTTTGTTATAATTTTGCAATTTTGCTTCTCCTGTCATTATTCGATGTTCATCCTTTCTTCGTACCCAAAAAGGGCAGGAGAAATAAAATATGTAATTGTTGTATTGTACTGCTTCTATAGTTGACAACATTTTTTCTAAACTACCATTTATCTTCTTTTTCTTTTTTTTTATATTAAAGTGTTCAGCTACAAAAGCTTGTGTTGCAAAGGTTGTCTCAATTCTTTTGATGTTTCTATTGGACAGCTACAAAAAATTGTATATTATATGTATATATTTATATACGTGTATGTGTCTGTCTGTGTGTGTATGTTCAGTACTACTATTGTATGGAAGTATTTTTGTACATTTTTCTTTTTTGCGTGTTTAGTTTGACTTCAATAACTTTGCTTTGCTTTTAGAGTGTAAAATGTTTTTGGTATTGTCTTACACTGTGCAGAGAACTCTGTAGCCCATGCAAGATTTTTCACATTAACTCAATGAGATGACAGGAATCGATTGAGAAGTTTTATGCAGTATTCCCGTTGTTGTAGGAATTAGTGCCAGCAGTTTTTCTGTTGCTTTACTGTCATTCATATTGTTTATATTTTTAACCCCCACCCACCATCCTTTTTTTTATGTTGTGGTAAATTCCTAGCTCTTGTTAGCCATTTTCTTGAATCTGGATCAGTCGTCTGCATGATCTGTTCAGTTCTTGATAATGTGTAGGGTCGATGTGGTGTTTATGTTTAAATTGCTCCCAGGCAATGAAAGATGAGTGGTTTGATTCATGTACATTCATGTTGAATATCTTGTGTTACTCAGTCTACTGTATTCTGTTGAGATTTTTGGATTTGAAAATATGAAGAATGGAGGTTTCTTGTATTCAGTGCTTGATCATTTATTGAATCATGCTGTGCTGTATTGTAAAGCACTTAGTCATGGCAGATGTATCTATGTGCCATCTGGCTGATTTTTCCGAGGAGAGCACATCACACACAGTGATATTGTGTTATATGGAAGTTTGGGTTTTGCGAGGAGCTTAGACAGTTTTTCTTTTTATTTATCCTGCCCTCAGAGACAAAACAAAGAGAAAAATTATTGGAAGCAAGGGTGGTTTTATTAAGCGGGGTTGGTGGTGGTGTTTTTTTTTGGGGGGGGGAATAGTTGGGGAGGGGGGGGGGGGGGGTGGTGGGGGGGTTGGTTTGGGGGGAGTCCTTCAGATGCAAAAGGTTAATGCCCAAACTATTACTAAGTTTGATGGAACATGGAAACTTGTATGAAGTACTGTGGCTATATCTTGGAATATATATTTAATAAGGGAAAGGTGCCTTTCCAAAGCTGTGTGTATTATTGCTTGGTCTCTGTGTGTAATAAACAGATATGTAATTTATTTTTGACTGCATTGAGTGTACAGAGAGAGAGGTTGGAAATGAGTGTGTGGCTATTTCAAGAGCATTTTTTCTGAACATTTCACACAGCATGCTTCATTAGAAAATAAAATTTCGGTTACGAACAGATGTGTATTTACTCATTTATAGTGAAAAGGGCTTTTGGGTATCATTAACACTATCAGAGAATGACATTTTAATGTGAATTTTTCATAATGAATATAGAACAGTGGAAAAAGCTGCCTGTGTTGATCAAATAATTGCAAAACTTAGCAGTAGCAGGATGTTGGCTGAACTTGCTGACAGGGAGTTCTGGGATTCCGTTGGGTTTTGTTTTTTCATAAAAGGCTGAAGCTAAGGGAATAAC
The DNA here is from genome assembly GCA_028751875.1 of Rapana venosa. Classification (NCBI taxonomy): domain Eukaryota; kingdom Metazoa; phylum Mollusca; class Gastropoda; order Neogastropoda; family Muricidae; genus Rapana; species Rapana venosa. The sequence continues at coordinate 40,958,638 of CM054147.1, forward strand.
CTTGATGACTGATGAAGCCAATATCAACACTGTTCTTATTCTGCATTGCTTTCAGTTCAAGGTTGGGCTCAGATAAAGTCTTTCTTGTACAACTTAGTATTTTTTTTTATAATCTTAACATACAAGAGAAGAGTAAAGTGCCATTTCTTATGAGCCCACATTTACAGATTAAATCGACAACACAAAATCTTCAAAAAATGACGTACATGTCCAAAGTCATGTCTTGCTGTCAGTTTGTCGAAGGTGTCGCAGCATCAAAAATGTCCTGTATACATTTCACAAAAACCACTGGACACACTCATAAATTACAGGATCATAACTCACTTAATGGGGATGGGATAGCTCAGTGGACAGAGCTCTTGCTTTACCCAAGCTACAGTTAAGCAGCGTTGAGCGTGGTTACATCTTGGATGGGTGACCCGTTCATGCGTCTTGGCTTCATTACAGTCCCCCAGTTCATCCAGCTGATAATGGGTACCTGCCCTCTTTAGGGTCAAGGCAGGTAAAGCAGTGAGGGAGAGGAGATAAGCTGGAGAAGCTGAGGTCTCTGACACCTCGCTCCCCAACGACCGCACAGCTTGTGGAAAGACCTTTACCGACCTACCTTAACTCGCTTGGGACTGCAGTTATTCTATTTACGTTTCCCCCCCAAGATCAGAAGATAAAAAATCACATACACACAGAGAGGGGGGAAAAAAGTGCTAGTTATTTCCCTTTACTTTCCCCCAGGATCAGAGGAAGAAAAAAACACATACAGAGAGGAAAAAAAAGCGTCAAGATATCCAAATTTGTTCTCACAGACCAGTTCATTCAAAGACATGATTGATTTTTATCGTCTATTAACAGCAATTCAAGGGTTGCTATGTTCACTCTACATGCCGCAACTAGGCTACATTTCAAACAAAAAATATTACATTGAAGTTTTCTACACCCCTCCACTCCCATACACTAAACAGTTGAAGGCCTTAATCCATTCAGTGACATGTAAACCATAATTATGTGTGTTGATGTAAAGAAAAAAAATTAGAAACTTAAGAAAATGTCTGGTGATCATAGTACTTGTTGCAATATAAAGCAGTTTCGAAAATGTCTGGTGATCATAGTACTTGTTGCAATATAAAGCAGTTTCGTTTTAATTTGAAGATATCAAGCCATCCATACTGTCTGTAATCATCATGTGTTGCTGATTTCTTTTTCATTCCTTAGCTGGAGCTCCAAAGTTCACCAATGGTGAGATTTTGCGTATGCGACCATTTGCCCAGCAAAAATTAAGGTAGCCACATACCGACTTTGGGTTGTGTATTTATATGAGACTAAGTTCAAGGCGACAAAGGCTGGCGTCTCTCTCCCCTTTGTTTCTGAATACTTAACGTTTTTGTCTGGTGTGGGTGGTCACATGCGTGCATGCATTTGCTCTTTATCTGGATGTTCATGTGTGTATTACATACAATTACTATTATATTTTTTCCCAAAAACATAAACTGCTGGTGTGGTAGTGAAACAAGGCAGATTTAGATGAGTGTGCCTTATAAATTCCCTCTGAAGAAGCATTAGACACCTCTAGTTTGTTTGTTGTTGGTTTTTTAATGAACTTTGACAGTAGCTTGACCTGAAATCCTCCAATCAATTTGTCACATAATGTCTTTGACATACAAAAGTAGCACCAACTACATCATCCCAGGTTCTTTGACATGCTTATGTCTCAAGCAAATTTAGAAAAAAAATAACTAGCAAGCAACAACCCCCACCCCCCACCCCCCCTCTTTGAAAATCAACAACAAACAAACAAACAAAAACAAAAAACAACAATTTAAAAAACGAGTCTTGTCGCAGGTTCTCGTATACACAAAACGTGGATAACAATAATTTTTCAGAAGTGTATAATATGTGATAAACTCTAAACATCTTGTTCTGTGTCTGTCTGATCTAGATGATGATGAAGATTTTTTTTTTTTTAAAAAGGCCCCTGGTATTGCCAAGGGGTTTTCATGTTGTGTGTGTGTGTGTGTGTGTGTGTGTGTGTGTGTGTGTGCTAGACGTCCTAACTGACACCATAAGCTCTAGGGTTAATCATGAAGTATGATCATTATATTTTTGTTGTTCTTATTCCTCGGCTGGACGTCCAAGGTTCACCAACGGTGACATTTGTCGTTTGTGACTATCTGCCTGTCATGAAGGCAGCCGTATTCTGACTTCAGGAAAGATGTCTAAACCCGACAACAGTATGCATGCGTATTTTTAAATGTTGCCATCTGTTCCTATAGTCATACAATGGCCTACTCTTCCGAAAGGCGGGACGGGGTTTTAACATCTATGCAAGATGACCTGCGTGTGTTTGTAAAGGGGACTTCAGTTTACTTACTCATCTGAGGGACTTTCGGAGGTGCTGATGATAACTCTCCATGAACATGCGTCTTGGCGATGGCTCGAACCACAGCCATCAGATCACGAGCTCAACGCTCTAACCGCTAGGCTCTCCCGCCGCCTCCCCCACTTGTGTGATCTTTAAACTACAGGCGTCCTTTTCCCCAGTGTGTGACCGTGACTAATAAAATAATATCAAACCAGCTGATACCATAAACTTCAGGATAAATTGCGAAGAGTATTCACTAAGTCATAGGTACCCTGTCTCCAATATATCGCAACTGATGAGGTACAATATCGACCTATGATTCTGTGTAGCAATCATAGCTTGTGTTTTGCTGGTGGAGGGAAGGGGGGGGGGGTGTTGTTGTTTTTTTTGCCGAGGGCAGACTGTATCCAAATGAAAAAAACAGCGTATTTCTTAGATATGATAAGGAATAATTGAAAATAGATAAATTCAGCATCTTGTTTTGGCAAATTCAACAGCTTGTTTTGGCATAGCATTTGATGACGTTCACAACAAAAGCAGGGTAAATTAAACTGTGAAGCGTAATATCCAAACATAAGCACCTTTTCTCTCCCACGTATAATTATAGGCTACTGATTCTCACTAACTACACACAAAAAGATGTTTGATTTTGCTATAAAAAAATCAACCATACTCACAAAAAAGCGCATTGTATGTTTATGTACTGGTAAGATTTTTTTTAAAAAGCAACAACTACACACACAAAAACCGGTATGTTATTTTTGAGTGACAATCCACATCAGCAGCATCAGTAGACCAGTTCCAAACATGCTGCCTGAAAGACGAACAGCCGACCCTGAAAAAAAAGAAAGAAAGAAATGTAAAATTTGCTGTATACATGTACTTCATGAACATGTCAAATAATGATACGCAGAACCATCCTTTCCCCCCACCCCCAGCTACCTTGATTGAAAATACAAGAAGCTCAAAATCAGGCTGTCAAATTCTGTAGTTCAAGTGCAGATCTCATGAGCTCCTACAGATTCCTGTACAGGCACGCATACAATACAATATTTCACAGATCCTCTGTTGCTTGCATGCACAGAGAACATTTCACAGATCCTCTGTCGCTTGCACGCACAGAGAACATTTCACAGATCCTCTGTTGCTTGCACGCACAGAGAACAACATTTCACAGATCCTCTGTTGCTTGCTAGCACAGAGAACAACATTTCAGAGATCCTCTGTCACTTGCGCGCACAGAGAACAACATTTCACAGATCCTCCGTTGCTCGCACGCACACAATGCAACATTTCAGAGATCCTCCGTTGCTTGCACGCATACAATGCAACATTTCAGAGATCCTCCGTTGCTCGCACGCACAGAGAACAACATTTCAGAGATCCTCCGTTGCTTGCACGCATACAATGCAACATTTCAGAGATCCTCCGTTGCTCGCACGCACAGAGAACATTTCAGAGATCCTCTGTTGCTTGGGTGCACAGAGAACAGCACACACAGAGAACAACATTTCAGAGATCCTCTGCTGCTTGCGCGCACAGACAACATTTCAGAGATCCTCTTTAGCTCGCACGCACAGAGAACAACATTTCAGAGATCTCCTACCTAGTTATCCATAGAGACTTCGCTGCTGGCATTGTTCTAGAGTGTCTGAATGATCTTTGCCAGTCTCTTCTTTAACATTAAAAGTTATGAGGGTTTGCCACAGTCCACCCCGTCAAAATCTGTCAAATACTTTTTTGAAGTCAATGAAGCTGAGAAGTTGGTGTTGGTGAAAAAAAGTGGGTTTGTCCCAGAAGATAAGACAGCAAATAAACAATTAAAGTTCAATAACTGAATAGATAAATGGACAGATGAAGAGATAAATAACATTTTTACCTTTAAAAAAATCAGTGTAACACTGATACTGTGTGGCAAGGACCTGAGGGTGTTTCACCTGTAACCCTGTCAGCAAGACATCAGTGTAACACTGACACTGTGTGGCAAGGAACTGAGGGTGTTTTACATGTAACCCTGTCGGCAAGACATCAGTGTAACACTGACACTGTGTGGCAAGGACCTGAGGGTGTTTTACCTGTAACCCTGTCTGCAAGACATCAGTGTAACACTGACACTGTGTGGCAAGGAACTGAGGGTGTTTTACCTGTGACCCTGTCGGCAAGACATTAGTGTAACACTGACACTGTGTGGCAAGGACCTGAGGATGTTTTACCTATAGCCCTGTCGGCGATGTAGTCGTTGACGATGGTTTCCATCACTCTGAGAGGCATGGGGCCATTGGTCAACAGCAAGGAGTGGAAATCACGGATGTCGAACTTGCTGCCTGTGAACGACAGGTCAGCACTGTAGTCTACACACACTTTACAGATACGCCATTTACACTCCATTTAATATGAACTAATTTTGATTAAAAACCCAACATCTCTCAAAGTCTTCTTCACCATGTGTATGTGTTTCTTCATGAGCGCTGTAGTATAAGGTAGGCCAAAATCAGTATTAAGTTGGTGAGTGTACTTCGGCCATAGTTCTCACGAACCAGTCTTTTCAGTAACCTTAAATGAATGGTCTGGGTGAACAGATACCTACCCTCCAGACGAACACTCTTGAAACTAAGCTTTTCATTTTTTTTAACCTACCCTCCAGATAAACAATCTGGACTCAGAAATGGCCTGAATGTAACAGATGATGTTGAAACTAACACATGTGAAATTTCAGTATATCTCAAATATTAAATGATGATCTTGACAACCATTACCCTGGTTTAAGGATACAAAACTGTAATAAACTAAAACGCACTGTATCACCCACCACTGTCATAGAATGGTTAAGCGTTTGGTTCCTGAATGAAAGGTGTTCCCATGATCTATGTGGTCGTAGGGTAACGAGGCATCAGAGACCTCAGCTTCTTTAGGGGCCAGCATATTGAGGGCGGCGCCCATCTCCTCTCCCTCGCTGCTTAGAGGGAGGTACCTATTTACAGCTGGGTGAACTGGGAGGCTGTACTAAAGCCAAGGCTCCCAAACGGTCATCCATCCACATGGGGGGACAGGACAGCCTAGTGGTCAGACCACTGTGTTCGCAATCTGAGACCCGGGTTCAATTCCCGTTCAAGGGGATATTTTCCTCTGGAGTTAACATCAGTGCAGACTCCACTCTCCCACAAAGTCCTTCGGATGAGACTATAAACCGAGGCCCCGTGTGCGAATGCACGCAGAACATCTTGCGCACACGTTAAATCCTGTTCCGCTGTTTGTAAGAGTAGGCCATTGTGTGCCGGTGGGAACAGATGACAGAATTCACAAATCCACATACAAACGGGGACTGGATGTATAAAAGCATATAAGTGCTTATTCCATTATCCTCGATATAAAAGAATAAAATAAATAAAATGATAGCCACGCTCAGTGCTGCTTAATCTTAGGTTGGGGAAAGACAGTGCTCTGACCACTGAGCTATCGAGTCTTCACATGGCGAGTACAGTGGGTTAAAAAATGATGACTAAGATACAAGGTCTTTGTGTACGCACAGTTCGATTAGGAGACTGGGATACTCTGAGGAAGTACTACGTACATACCTATATAACATTTCAATTAAATGCAACACGATTTACTTGGTTCATATGGTGTCACAGAAATCCATAACAACTGAATAAAACAAAAATCAATACAACAAAACACTCCCCATCCCCCTAAATGTAAAAGTGAGCTCACATCTCCCTCCCTCCTCTCCCCTCCCCATAAAATGTCTGCAGTTTGTTGTTGGGTTTTTTTTTTTCGTTCCTTAGCTTAGAGCTCTGAGTTTCACCAATGATGAAACTTCGCGTTTTTTGACCGTTTCCCCCCCCCCCCCCCCCCCCCCCCCCCCCCCCCCCCCCCACCATTTAAGGTAGCCGTATTCTGACTTCAGAGACTGGATGTTAATTTCTTTCCAATGACTATGACAAATTCTTTTATTTCGAGGATAATGAATAAGCACCCATGTGCTTTTTTTACAATCAGTCCCCGCCCTTAGGGATATATATGAGAGAGAGAGAAAGGGAGAGAGAGAGAGAAAGAGAGAGAGAGAGAGAGAGAGAGAGAGGGAGAGAGAGAGAGACAGAGACAGACAGAGAGAGACAGGGACAAAGACAGAGAGTGTGTGTGTGTGTGTGTGTGTTGGGGTGGAAATGAACCTAAGACTGTTAGTGTTTTTTGTCCACCTGCTGGACATTGTGCCTCTTGAGTCTTAAAAAAAGCGCGCGAGAGAGAGAGAGAGAGAGACAGAGAGAGACAGAGACAGAGACAGAAGAACCAGAAAACGCTGTCAAACACAACGTACCCAGTTTCTCAGTGGCCTTTTGGCGGAGCTCTTTGATTTTCAGCTCCCCGATCTTGTAAGCACAGGCCTGCCCGGGCCAGGTGATGTAGCGGTCTATCTCTATCTCCACCTCTTTGAGGGCCATGGGTGTGCGGGCACTCAGGTACTGGATGGCCTTCTCGCGGCTCCACCTGGGTTCCAGGTGGGCAGAACTTTATGATTAATCAATCATCAGTGAGTGAGCAGGTGGGACTAAGGGGGGTTGTGCTGAATCGTGTAATGTGTTGATTTGTGTCGGGTTGTATTCTAGGCCCTTCTGCGTTGTGTTGGAACGTATTGTATAGAGGAGTATCACTGAGCAAGTTGAATAGTGGATGTGCTGAATTGTACTGTATTGCACTAGGTTGTATTGTATTGAACGTATTTTGTATAGTATCATTGAGGAGGTGTACACAAGCGTGTGTGTGTGTGTGTGTGTGTGTGTGTGTGTGTGTGTGTGTGTGTGTGTGTGTGTGTGTGTGTACACGCACGCACATGTGTGTCTGTCTGTCTGTCTGTCTGTCTGTCTGTCTTTGCATTCAGGCGCTTGCGAGTGAGTGTATTAATTCCATGATAATTTCAGCATGCTCTTCATGCACTTATTAAAGTAACCCGTCAATTGTTGACGATTCACAACACTTCAGTAGTCTGAAGAAAGATTCTGAGATGTTTGTTTCAAATATTATTGTTTCCGCTAAATTGCGTTTGGGGTCATACTTTAGTCAAAACTATTTACCTTTTAAAACAGAGTAAGTTTTATTGTCAATAAATCAAGGTTTGGGTCATACTTTGTCAAAACTGTTTGAGTCATGTTAAAAGTATTTTTGGTCATACTTTGTATAAACTATGTGAGTCATACTTTGTCAAAACTATTTGGGCCATGCTTTGTTAAAACTGTGTCATACCTTGGGGTCATACTTTGTCAAAACTATTTGGGTAATACTTTGTCAAAACTATTTGGGTCATACTTTGTCAAAACTATTTGGGTCACTCTGCATATTTTGTCAAAACTATTCGGGTCGTACTGTGTCAAAACTTTCTTATCTTAGAAGCAGAGTGTGGTTTGGTTTGATAAATTACGGTTTGGGTCATATTTTGTCCAAACTATTCGGGTCATGCTTTGTCAAATCTATATTGAGTCATGCTTTGTCCAAACTGCTTGGGTAGTACTTCGTCAAATTTATCTCAACTTTGAAGTAGGGTATGACCCCAAAACTGCGATTTATTAAACCAAACCAGTTTGACATATCACGATTTGGGTCCTACTTTGTTAATACTATTTTGGGTCATACTTTTTCAATACTATCTGGGTCATACTTTGTCAAAACTATTCGCGTCTGTAACTTTATAAAAACTATTTGGATCATAAACAGAACTATTTGGGTCATACTTTCGCAAAACTATTTTGGTCACATCAAAACTATTCTGGGTCAAACCTGTCTTGTAGTTTGAAGCAGGGTAGGTTTTGCACGCGATACATATTCGGGGTAACATTGTTTGAAAGAATGGTTTTGAAGACAGGGAACGAGAGTATAGGTAGATTGGAAACCAATGGCATCTTGTTTGTTTCGTTACCCTTTGTAATGAATCCCTGTGTCCACGACCAGACGACAGGCACGAAAGATTTCATCTCCATAACGACCCATCCTGAAATCAGAGAGCAATCAGCCAATCAATCGATGAATCAATCAATCAATCAAATTCTTCTATTCTGATGACAATATCGAGAGAAATTAATCAATCGATCAAATTCTTTTATTTCGAGGATAATGAATAAACATCCATGTACTTTTTTTTACATCCAGTCCCTACCCTTAGGGATATATCATGACAGTAAAATAAGCCACACAGTCACATAGAGAGAAACAAAAAAACCACCCAAACAAACAATCAAAAAAGAAAACAACAGACAGAAGACAGACAGACAGACAGAGAGTTATCACGATTAAACATAAGCACAGAGTAAACAGTACTGAAGTGATTTGCTACGTCCATACAAGTACAATATGTGTGTGTGTTTCATTTTATTTATTTTATTTTATTCTTTTATATTGAGGATAATGGAATAAGCACTTATGTGCTTTTTTACATCCAGTCCCCGTCTGTATGCGGTTTTGTAAATTTGTCATCTGTTCCCACCGGCACACAATGGCCTACTCTTACGAAAAGCGGAACAGGATTTAACGTGTGCGCAAGATGTTCTGCGTGCGTTCGCACACGGGGCCTCGGTTTATAGTCTCATCCGAAGGACTTTTGGGGAGAGCGGAGTTTGCACTGATGTTAACTCCAGGGGAAAATATCCCCTTGAACGGGAATCGAACCCGGGTCGTCAGATTGCGAACGCAATGTTCTGACCACTAGGCTATCCCGTCTGTGTGTGCGTGAACGTGCTTGCGTGTGTGTATGTGCATTCATCAATCAATGGCTATGAAGATGTCTAGTTCTGATCAGCTGACTGACATTTCCATCTCTCTCTTGATCAGATTTTCAGTTTTCCCATTGTGTAACTAAGAAGAAATAAAAGCTGACTCACAGTTCATAGTCATTGGCGTACACCCCCATCTCCTCTCCCAGGTACTCTGCGTAAAGTGCCCAGCCCTGAATCACACACAAACAAAGGTTATGGTGTCCTTAACTGGCTTTCGTGTCGTTAACTGGCTCAAGACCTTGTCAAACTGACTGGCTTTCGTGTCGTTAACTGGCTCAAGACCTTATCAAACTGCACAAACCCAATCCAAAAGTAACTGAAGGTCATTTCTACACTGCTCAGCACATCGCTTTATATAATTATATATAATTATCAGCGAAGATGAAAATACTACCCTAAATAACGGTAATAGAAAAATACTCATTATATAAAGATATCAATGAAATGAAATTTATTTGATGAGCATCTTATTGCTATTATTAATGTGTGGTTGTGTTTTCATCATTGCTGAGAGGGCGGGATGGCTCAGCGGTCACTCGCTTTCCCCCAGCCAATGTTAAACAGCATCGAGCGTGGTTACCTAGTGGATGGGCGACCGTTTGTGCGCTTTGGCTTCAGTACAGTTCTCCCAGTTCACCCAGCTGTAAATGAGTACCTGCCCTTTTTAGGGTCAGGGAAGGTAAAGCAGCGAGGGAGAGGAGATGGGCGCCGCCCTCAATATGCTGGTCCCTGGAGAACGAGGTCTCTGACGCCTCGCTTCACGACGACCGTATAGGTCATGGGACACCTTTACCTTGTTTAAACCTTACTATCAGCGTCGAGGCAAAGCGATGTGCTAAGCAATTTTAAAAATGATTTCCATTCACTTTTTGATTGGGTTCGCTCAATTGAACAGATGGCTTAACAACAACAAAAACTCACCCAAATGTATTGCTTTAACGAATGTATCATCTGGAAATGCTGTTGTTGTTGTTGATGATGATGTTGTTTTTGTTCTGCGTTCCCCAGCTTAACACTCTGGGGGGTCACCCTAAATGTGCACTCTGACTGACTCACTCATCCCACCTAGGAATCACTGTGAGATTGAAATTGTATACTGAATGAGAAGTTTGCGCGTATGACTGTTCTTAAGTACCTCACCATGTAGGCAGCCACAGGCACACACACACACACACACACACACACACACACACACACACACACACACACACACAAGGTAATATTGTCAGCAATGACGAATGCCTAGTATTTTCTAACGTTTTATTCCTGTACCTTTATATTATCTAAAGTATAAACGTGTAAGAACGGATGAAACAGTAGGTGAAGTAATTTGTTTGTCTTGACGTTTTATGATTTTCTTTTTTTAATTCCTAAAACATTTTTTATTTAAATGTGTGTGTGGACGTGAGCGCGCACGCGTGCAGGTGTGCATGAGTATGTGTGTGCGTGTATATGTATATGTGGTAATTTGTATTTTCAATGTATTTCCTTATCGATTTTCCTTTTTTTTTTTTACTGGTTTAATTTAATGGTAAATGATGCAATAATGTAGTGTCTTAGTATAATCATTACGAAATTTGTTCTTAGATAGATGGCTTGATGAAAAAAAGCAAATGCATTGCTTATTCAATGTACCATCTGGAAATAAAATTTTGACTTGACTTGACATGACTTGACACACACACACACCAGGCCAGGCTAAGGTAAGGTAAGGTAAGGTAAGGTAAAGTAAGGCTGGTTGTTACCTCAACGTAGGCAGTGTATGCGGGAAAGATGTAAGGGACCAATGCCATGAGAGGATACATCATGTGCTTCTGGAAGCTGGGCAGTTTGGCAGCCAGCTGGTAGGTCCCCTGCAACAGTACCCACCACAATACTGGTTAGTATCCATCACCACAGCACTGACTAGTACCAACCATAATACTGGACCCACCATAATACTGGCTAGTCTTCTTCTTCTTCAAGTGTTCGGTCTGGTCCTGCAGACATCGACGACCATGGCTCTCCATTCTTCCCTGTTCTCGGTCCCTCTCATGAGCTCATTGTTGGTGCCCTCTTTATTCGTTGCAAATTTGTTTAAGCTGTCTGTGAATTTTATGCGTTGTCTTCCTCTGCTCTTGTTTCCACATATTTTGCCACTCCATAACAGTTTCTCTAGTCCGTCAGCCCTGATTATATGGCCGAAAAATTTGAGCTGTCTTTCTCTGATGGTGTTGAGAAGGGATCTCTTGTATCCAACCATTTCCATTACTTCTGCATTTGTTTTTCTTTTTGTCCATGAGACTTTCATGATTCTCCGGATGAACCACATCTCCACTGCTTCTAGTCGCTGTTCTGTGTCCTTGGCTAGGGTCCAGCACTCACATCCGTACAGAAGAATGGACAATACGTAGGCTCTCACAACACGGATTTTTGTCTTGAGGCTTATCTTACTGTTGGTAAAAATGCATTTTATGTTGTTAAAAGTTGCCTTCGATTGACCGATTCTCTTCTTGATTTCTGTGTCACACTTGCCGTCCGGGGTGATAGTACAACCAAGGTATTTAAAGGTGTTTACTTGTCTGATTCTCTCTCCTTTACAGGCTATGTTGCATTGTGGTATAACAGCTTTCTTCGAGATCACCATGCATTCTGTCTTCTTTGCATTGAGCTGTAATCCTTTCTTTTCGCTTTCGTCTGTTACTGTTGTTAAAATCTTTTGCAGTTTTTCTTCAGAGTTGGCGATAAGGACTGTGTCATCTGCATATCTCAGGTTGTTGATGTGGCCACCTACACTAATTCCCTCATGATTCTCAATATTTCGTAGAATTATTCCACTATATACATTAAATAAATCAGGTGAGAACACGCAGCCCTGCCTCACAACCCTGCAGATTGGTCTATATTGACTGATGTCATTGTCGACTCTAATGGCTGCCTCCTGTTCCCAATATATGTTTCTGAGGACTCGAAGATCTTTCCCGTCGATGTATAGCCCTGCCAGAATATCAAACAAGTCGGAGTGTCGTACTTTGTCGAACGCTTTTGAGTAGTCAATGAAGCAGAGATACAGGTCTTTCTGGTACTGGCTAGTATCCATCACAATACTGGCTAGTACCCACCACAATACCGGCTGGTACCCATCAATAAAATACCGGCTAGATTCCATCACCAGGCTAGTATCCATCACAATACTGGCTAGTATCCATCACCACAATACCGGCTAGTATCCATCACCGCAGTACCGGCTAGTACCTGTCATAATACTGGCTAGTACCCACCACAATACTGGCTAGTACCCATCACCACAATACTGGCTAGTACCCATCACAATACTGGCTAGTATCCATCACCACAATACTGGCTAGTATCCACCACCACAGCACTGGCTAGTATCCATCACCACAATACTGGCTCGTACCCACCATTATACTGGCTAGTATCCATCACAATACTGGCTAGTACCCATAACAACAATACTGGCTAGTATCCATCACCACATACTGGCTAGTATCCATCACTACAATACTGGCTAGTACCGATTACCACAATACTGGCTAGTATCCATCACCACAATACTGGCTAGTACCCATCACCACAGTACTGGCTAGTACCCATCACCCCAGTACTGGCTAGTATCCATCACAACAATACTGGCTAGTATCCAGCTAGTATCCATCACCACAATACTGGCTAGTATCCATCACAACAATACTGGCTAGTATCCAGCTAGTATCCATCACCACAATACTGGCTAGTACCCATCACCACAATACTGGCTAGTACCCATCACCACAGTACTGGCTAGTACCCATCACCACAATACTGGCTAGTACCCATCACCACAGTACTGGCTAGTACCCATCACCACAGTACTGGCTAGTATCCATCACAACAATACTGGCTAGTATCCAGCTAGTATCCATCACCGCAATACTGGCTAGTACCCATCACCACAATACTGGCTAGTACCCATCACCACAATACCGGCTAGTACTCATCACCACAATACTGGCTAGTATCCAGCTAGTATCCATCACCACAGTACTGGCTAGTATCCATCACAACAATACTGGCTAGTATCCAGCTAGTAGCCATCACCGCAATACTGGCTAGTACCTATCACCATAATACCGGCTAGTACCCATCACCACAATACTGGCTAGTATCCAGCTAGTATCCATCACCACAATACTGGCTAGTATACATTACCACAATACTGGCTAGTACCCATCACCACAATACTGGCTAGTATCCATTACCACAATACTGGCTAGTCTGGCTAGTATCCATGACCACAATACTGGCTAGTATCCATTACCACAATACTGGCTAGTATCCATTACCACAATAATGGCTAGTATCCATTACCACAATAATGGCTAGTATCCAACACAATACTGGTTAGTATACATCACCACAAAACTGGCTAGTATCCATCACAATACTGGCTAGTATCCATCACCACAATACTGGCTAGTGCCCATTACCACAATACTGGCTAGTATCCACCACAATACTGGCTAGTACCCATCACCACAATACTGGCTAGTACCCATCACCACAATACTGGCTAGTACCCATCACCACAATACTGGCTAGTGCCCATCACCACAATACTGGCTAGTATCCATCACCACAATACTGGCTAGTATCCATCACCACAATACTGGCTAGTACCCATCACCACAATACTGGCTAGTACCCATCACCACAATACTGGCTAGTATCCATTACCACAATATTGGCTAGTATCCATTACCACAATACTGGCTAGTATCCATCACCACAATACTGGCTAGTATCCATCACAATACTGGTTAATATCCACCACCACAATACTGGCTAGTATCCATCACAATACTGGCTAGTATCCACCACCACAATACTGGCTGGTTCCCATTACCACAATACTGACTAGTATCCACCACAATACTGGCTACTATCCATCACCACAATACTGGCTAGTATCCATTTACCAACAATACTGGCTAGTATCCATCACCACAATACTGGCTAGTACCCATCACCACAATACTGGCTAGTACCCATCACCACAAACTGGCTAGTATCCATCACCACAATACTGGCTAGTATCCATCGCCACAATACTGGCTAGTATCCATCACCACAATACTGGCTAGTATCTATAACCACAATACTGGCTATTACCCATCACCACAATACTGGCTAGTATCCATCACCACAATACTGGCTAGTATCCATCACCACAATACCAGTTGATATCATCAAATACTCACTCCAAGCGACTTAGAGTCCATTTACTATATATATATTTTTTTAAAAACAGTCACCAGCGCACACACGCACGCCGGCGTGTGAACACACACACATGCAGATACTGACGGATTAATACACACACACGCACGCACGCGCGCACGCACGCACACACACACACAGATAGATAGATAGACAGATAATGGATGGATGGATGGATGGATGGATAGATAGATAGATATATAGATAGATAGATAGACAGATAGATGGATAGATGGATAGATGGATGGATGGATGGATGGATATAGATAGATAGATAGATAGATAGATAGATAGATAGATAGATAGATAGATAGATAGATAGATAGATAGATAGATAGATAGATAGATAGACAGACAGATAGATGGATAGATGGATAGATGGAGTGGATGGATGGATGGATGGATGGATGGATGGCCGGGCGGGCGGGCGGGCGGGCAGGTGGATGGATGGATGGATGGAGATTGATAGATAGATAGATAGATAGATAGATAGATAGATAGATAGATAGATAGATAGATAGATAGATAGATAGATAGATAGATAGATAGATAGATAGATAGTGTGTGTGTGTGTGTGCAAAGTGAGTGAGTGAGCGAGTTAGTTAGTCGTGTGTTTGTGTGAGAGACAGAAACAGAGACAAAGACAGAGAAACGGAGAGACAGAGAACTGAGGTACACAAACATGTATAAATGTGACAGCGTTGTGTGTCCACATCACCAAGTAGTGAACGAAAGCGAATTCGACAAAACAAGAGTGGTGGAACTGTACGTGTCCTTAATCATAGCCAAGCTCACCTGCAAATGGTGTCCCGGGATTGCTTCGTGTAATGTTAGGGACACCATACTGAACGTCCTCCTGCACACACAGCATTTGGGTACCAGTTAAGGTCACGGCACATTTCCCAGAGCATTAATTTGTTTGCCATTTAAGGTCACGGAACATTTCTCTGCGTGAAATTCAGGATGCTTTTTTTTTTTTGGGGGGGGGGGGGGATATGATGTGTTTCTACAACAATACCTCTCTCGCTCGCTCTCTCTCTCTCTCTCTCTCTCTCTCTCTCTCTCTCTCTCTCTCTCTCTCTCTCTCTCTCTCTCTCCTCTCTCTCTCCTTCTCGTCTCTCTCTCTCTCTCTCTCTCTCTCACACACACTTTCTCTGTGTTTGTGTGTGTGTGTGCAAACCCCACATCACTAAGACAAACATCTTATCACTAGGACAAACACCACATCACTAAGACAAACACCACATCATTAGGACAAACATCACATCACTAGAACAAATACCACATCACCAGGGCAAATACCACTACATCACTAGGACAAACACCACCACATCACTAGGACAAACACCACATCACAAGGACAAACACCACATCACTAAGACAAAAACCACATTACCAAGACAAACACCACATAATTAGGAGTAACACTGCACCACTAGGGCAAACACCACTTACCAGGACAAAAACCATATCACACCATAAACACCACATCACAAGGACAAACACCACATCACTAAGACAAAAACCACATTACCAAGACAAACACCACATAATTAGGAGTAACACCACACCACTAGGGCAAACACCACTTACCAGGACAAAAACCATATCACACATAAACACCACATCACAAGGACAAAAACCACATCTACAAAATCAAGACAACCACATAATTAGGAGTAACACCGCACCACTAGGGCAAACACCACTTACCAGGACAAAAACCATATCACACCATAAACACCACATCACAAGGACAAAAACACGTCACTAAGACAAGCACCACATCACTTGGACAAGTACCACATCACCATGACAAACACCACATCACCAGGACAAAAACCACGTCACTAAGACAAACACCACATCACTCGGAAAAACACCACATCACCATGACAAACACCACACCACAAGGACAAACAACACATCATATCATTAAGACAAACACCACATCACCATGACAAACACCACACCACAAGGACAAACACCACGTCATCAAGACAAACGCCACATCACCATGACAAACACCACATCACCATGACAAACACCACATCACCATGACAAACACCACATCACAAGGACAAACAACACATCATGAAGACAAACACCACATCACTCGGAAAAAACACCACATCACCATGACAAACACCACATTACAAGGACAAACACCACGCCACCAAGACAAACACCGCATCACAAGGACAAACACCACGTCACCAAGATAAACACCACATCATTAGGAGAAACATAACATCACCAGGACAAACACCGCCACATCACCAGGACAACACCGCCACATCACCAGGACAAACACCGCCACATCACCAGGACAAACACCACCACATCACCAGGACAACCACCACCACATCACCAGGACAACCACCACATCACCAGGACAACCACCACATCACCAGGACAACCACCCCACATCACCAGGACAACACCGCACATCACCAGGACAAACACCCCGGCACATCACCAGGACAACCACCACATCACCAGGACAACCACCCCACATCACCAGGACAAACACCACCACATCACCAGGACAAACACCACCACATCACCAGGACAAACACCACCACATCACCAGGACAAACACCACCACATCACCAGGACAAGCACCGCCACATCACTAGAACAAGCACCACATCACTAGAACAAGCACCACATCACCAAGACAAACACTGCATCACCAAGACAAACACCACATCACCTGGACAAGCATCACATCACCTGGACAAGCACCACATCACTAAAACAAACATCACATCATTACAACAAACACCACATCACCCGGACAAGCACCACATCACCAGGACAAACACCACCACATCATTAGGACAAGCACTACGTCTATTACCAGGACATACACGCCAGCACTCAGAACACACACGACATGCCTACTGACGTTTCGTTGGGTCGGAACAAATTGACGAAGAAGATTCCTGGCAACTTTCCGTCTTCCGATCCAATCATGTACATCCCGTAGGGTCCATCGAAGCTCAAAGGTTTCACTCTATTCACAGATTACAGGAGACACATTTTACTTTTTTCCCCCGAATGAATGAGCGAACGAATGAAACACAGTAACGACTAAAAACGGAGAGAGTTGATAAGGAGAGGATGGGGAGATACGAAGAAAGGGCTGGAAGAAGTGAAGGATGGAAGAAGAAAGGAAGAAAAGAGGGAAGAAATGGCATTTCAACGTTCAGATGCCATCAACTGAATTACTCTTTGTAGTATAAACAGATTTAGGGAAGAGAAATCAAGTGTGGATCAGATTATCACTGGAAACCTTTGGTGCGGCATGCAGGCATTTTGAAACTGTCCTAACTAGTTACACTGTCTTCACCAACAGGGATTTCTATTGACTGATTCAGCTGGAGGGAAAACATCCATGGGCTGATTTAGCTACTAAAGCAATCTCTATTGGTTCAGCTAAAGAGACAATCTCCATTGATTGAGATAATGAGACAATCTATGGATTCGGATAATGGGACCATTTCTATGGATTAGGTTAATGAGACAATTTCCATGGATTACTTTCTTTCTGTTTTATTCTTTTATATCGAGGATAATGGATTAAGCACTCATGTACTTTTTTTTTACATCCTGTCCCCGTGTGTATGCTGTTTTGTAAATTTTGTCATCTGTTCCCACCGGCACACAATGGCCTACTCTTTCGAAAAGTGGAACATGATTTAACATGTGCCAAGATGTTCTGCGCACGTTTGCACACGGGGCCTCGGTTTATAGTCTCATCCGAAGGACTTTTGGGGGAGTGGAGTCTGCAGTGATGTTAACTCCAGGGGAAAAAATCCCCTTAAATGGGATTCGAACCCGGGCCGTCAGATTGCGAGTGTAATGTTCTAATCACTAGGCTAGATTCAGTTATTGTGAGAATCTCCATAGAGACACTCAATCTCTACGGATACAGCTAAAATGACCATTTCGACCATGGATTCAGGTAATATGATCACCTTCGTGGATTCAGCTAAGAAGAAAATCTCTATGGATTCAGCTGAGTCATTGACACCGCAGTGTTTTCATAGAGTAAAACATTTTGCTTACATGAGCATCAGTCTACATCAACATAATTAGACCAGTGTTATACCTAGGTCAATTGTAAGTTGGTTTACCAAAAACCTGTGAGTTCCCTTCTCTTCAAACCAACTTTCTACATCTTAGAAGTACAGAGTAGAATATATGAAAGACTCCTCATGCAGTCAATATCACCTCGTACATACTTAAAACTGAAATAACACAGCAAAAGTTCACGTTCTTGTTGACTGTAATATGTATGGTAAAGGTGTCCCATAACCTAGGTGGTCTTAAGGTAGTAAGGCATCAGAGACCTCAACTTCTCAAGGAGACGGACCAGCTTTCTCCCAGCTAAGTTTAAGCAGCATCGAGCGTGGCTACCACTTGGATGGGTGACCGTTTGCGTGCTTTGGCTTCAGTACCGTCCCCCAGTTCACCCAGCTGTAAATGGGTACCTGCCCTCTTTAGGGTCAGGGAAGGTAAAGCAGCGAGGGAGAAGAGATGGGCGCCGCCCTCAATATGCTGGCCCTAGAGAAGCTGAGGTCTCTGACGCTTCACTCCCCTACGACCACACAGGTTACGGGACACCTTTACCTTTGAACTGTAACACTTCGGCTTATTGCCTCAGTTCTGTCTTCATCTCTCTGAGAGCCAAACGATTCCGGCAGCAGCAGGAACGTGAGGTGAAACTCTTACACGATCTTTCCTGGTGGGATGTCTTTGAACAACTTGGGCAGCTTTGGGAAGGTCCTGTTGAAGATGATGTCCCTATACCTTTCCAGGATGTCCTCCTGTAAAACAAACACATACCCATCACGAATTTTGAGCATGCAGCGCAGGTTTTTTTTGTGTGTATACGCTACTCATCGTAGTGGTATTCGTTCATACATTGTCAATTAAATAATCACTAGGTCACAAGCACCAAAGCGCATGGTAACTACATGGCTGATCAGCTGACAAGGAAAAAATCTAACGAAACTGAGATTACTTTCGAAATTATCACTCACTCACACACACACACACACACACACACACCACAAAACACACACACAACACACAACACACACACACACACACACACACACACACACACACACACACACACACGAGACTATAAACCGAGATCCTGTGAGCGAACGCACGCAGAACATCTTGCGCACACGTTAAAACCCGTTCCGCTTTACGGAAGAGTAGGCCATTGCGTGCCGGAAGGGAACGGTTGACAAAACTGACAAAACTGCATGTACACACGGGGACTGGATGTAAAATAGCACATGAGTGCTTATTCCATTATCCTCGAAATGAAAGGATAAAATAAAATAACACACAGACACACACACACACACACACACACACACACACACACACAAACACCCCACACAAACACACACACACACACACACACACAAACACACCACACACAAACACACACGCACAAAACACCACAACCACAAACACACACAACACACACACACACACACGCACAAACACACACACACACACACACACACACACACACACACACACACTACAACACACAGAGTGTAAGAGAAGCGACACACTGTGAGAGGAGACAGCCGAGTGTCGTTTCTGCCTTACCGCAGACTTCAACTGGAAGCGAGGATCTGCCCTCAAACTGGTGTTGTATTGCTGATTGTTCCTGAGAAGCCTTGTTTCGTCATCACCTACACACACACACCACACACACACACACCACACACCCCCCACCGCGCGCGCGCGCACACACTCACACACACGCTCACACTCACCCCCCCCCCCCCACACACACACACCCTCACTCACACACACACACATACATACACCAACATAAGGATGTTCACCTTACATGAAAGTAAATGATTAACTGTTGTTCCTATGGGCCATATAGCCTGCAAAAACTGAATTAAAATTATTGTTATTGTTATT
Organism: Rapana venosa; assembly: GCA_028751875.1. Lineage (NCBI taxonomy): Eukaryota > Metazoa > Mollusca > Gastropoda > Neogastropoda > Muricidae > Rapana > Rapana venosa. The sequence continues at coordinate 40,978,984 of CM054147.1, forward strand.
GTTATACACCAACAATAATAATGCTCTTCTTAAATTCCATGTACCCTAAGCAAAGGCAGGAGGGGGATGTGTGTGTGTGTTTGTGGTTTTGTGTGTGCGTGTGTGCGTGTGCGTGTGTGCGTGCGTGTGTAAGTGTGTGTGTGTGTATTTGTGTGTGTGCGTGAGTGCTTGCGTGCGTATGTGTGCGTGCGTGAGTGTGTGTGTTTGGTGTGTGTGTGTGCGTGAGCGCGCGCGCGCGGTGTGTGTGTGCGTGATGTGTGCGTGCGTGAGTGTGTGTGTGAGTGTGTGTGTGTGTGCGTGCGAACGTGTGTGTGTGCGTGTGTGCGTGCGTGCGTGTGTGTGCGTGCGTGCGTGCGTGCGTGCGTGGTGTGTGTGTGTGTGAAATAAATTCTTGAAGTCTATAAATCTTACATGAAGACACCATATTGATTACTGAATCAATCAAAATATTCAATCAATCAACCAGCCGCCATGGCGCAGTGGTTAGCGCCTTGGGTTACGGACTGGAAGGTCGCGGGTTTGATTCCCATAAGAGTCATAGGGATTTTTCGGACTCCGGCCGGCTCCTACCCAGAGTGAGTGTGCTGTGGGCTCAGTGGGAAGACTGGGACCACACAGTCGAGCTTCATCCACTTAACGGATGCGAGTTTGAGAGTGTTGCTCAAATTACCTGACCAACACTGCAGGTGTCTGTATCTCTCGGGCCCGGTTGACGCCGGGATATATTATGACAGTAAGCGTAGAGTACAACCCTGTCAAGTAGTCTCAAAGCATATGCACTTCCACAGCAGCATCATTACGTCATCCTCATTGTCATTGATCATCATGCATTGAAAAAAAATTGCCTCTGATTCGGTGGTCCCGGTTGCTCTGGGGTCTCATGGTGACCACAGATTCGGTTTGCCCATACACTTCTGTGCCTGTGGTGAGTTTGTGTCAAAGCCTTTGGGGTTGGAGGTTCGCGGGGCACGGTCGTTGGAGGGACGTTGTGGTGGTTGCCACCTGGGGTGGGCAACTCACTCAGTCTGAATCCGCGACTGAGCTAATACTGTCGTTAGTAGGGGGCTTAGTAGGTGGTGTCCTGCGTATGTTAGCTCAGAACAGGCACCACTGAACACCACCAAAGTGACCCAGCAGCAGTGCAGGGCCCCTCTGGCTGGTGGCCCCACGGCGGCCTGATAGTGATGGGCTCCCTGTCGACCTCTGACTCTGAGGTTGAGACATAACAAATCTGGGTATGGTTGTGGCGGGGAGATTGGAATGAGCGGTGTGGGAACAGTAGGACGGGGGTCGTCAGAAGATGAGGCAGCAAAAAAAAAAATATATTCAATCAAAATATTAACAACAACAACAAAATCAATCCAGACA
>CM054147.1:40985351-40992851 GCA_028751875.1 Rapana venosa
CAACCTATTATCCCGGCAAAGTTTGCGAGTACTCATTTTGCACTGGCACTCTCGACTTTTTATTAATGTATGTAACATCTTCTCATCACCATCAATCTGGGTGGCGTTTTTATGTATGTCGATACATAACGACACGCTCAACAATTTAAAAAATAATTTCCAGTAATGTTTAGACCAGGTTCGCGCAGCTGAAGGCCTAAATCCAGTTAGCGACGAGAAAACCGTCTAAGGACACCAAAGAGGCGTGCAATGAACGGGCAAATGCGAGAGCTCTCTGACTGACTTGTCCTGCTGTGAGATGGTCAGGTTGGTCAGCTTGTCGGTCAGGGGTTTGTACAGGACACTCTGGTCTGGCGCCACGCTGGTCACTTTGGACAGCTGACCTGGTACGGCTAGCTGAAACACACACACACACACACACTAATAATAATAATAATAATAATAATAATAATAATATGATGATGATGATGATGATGATGATGATGATGATGATGATGATGATGATGGTAATGGCATCAGTGGTCTGGTTTTGAGCGTACAGTCCAATCACTGAGTTCATTATTTCATACTTCATTCACAACACGGAGAATGAGACAGAAAGAGGGAGGGAGGGAGAGGGGGGAGAGAGAGGAGATGGTGAGAGTGAGAGTGAGAGTGAGAGAGGGGTTGAGAGAGGATGTGGTAGAATGAGAGACAGAGACAGACAGACACAGAAAGATAGAAGGGCAGAGATAGAGTTACAAAGAGAGAGAGAGAGAGAGAGAGAGAGAGAGAGAGAGAGAGAGAGAGAGAGAGAGAGACAGACAGACAGACAGACAGACAGACAGACAGACAGACAGAGACAGACAGACAGACAGACAGACAGAGAGAGACAATGAGAGAGATGGGTAGAGAAAGACAGAGAGACAGACAAGACAGACAGACAGGCAGGCAGACAGAATGAATGATGAATGAATGAATGAATGAATGAATGAATGAATGAATGAATGAATGAATGATTTTCTTTTTAAGGCTTTTTGTGGGTTAGAGATAAGCAGTCATATACATATGTGTGTGTCATCCGGCCCTTGCCCTGATTAAGGATTACAAATAATAATGTGCGTGCGTAAGTGCGTGCGTAAGAGCGTGCGTAAGTGCGTGTCTGGAGAGAAATATTAAAATCAAAGCATAACATACACAAACTGAAATTTTAAAACATTCACACACACACACACACAATTTAAAGACATACCATGGATACATTGTGGTTGGTACTACCCATCGCTATGGCTTTGTCCATTCTGTCCATGAGCTGGTTTATCTGAAAAAAATCACACAAACTAAAACTGTTATGAAATAAAAATCGAGATTTAAAAAAAAAAAAAAATAACAACTTACAAGACACTACCAACTTTCAACTGCCAACAGACTGAAACCCACTTGAAATGAGTGGATAGGTAGTCTAGAGGTAGCGCATCTGCCCAGAAGGCAAAAAGTCCGGGTTAAAAGTGTGCGGTGGTTCGACCCCCTTTAGGGTCCAGAACTTTTCCTCCAACCATCAGACCATACGTGGTGGTCTGGGTGCTAGTCTTTCGGATGAGACGATAAATCAAGAATTCGTGTGCACGCGTAAAAGAACCTACGGCAACAAGAGCGTTGTCCCTGGCAAAATTCTGTAGAAAAATGCCACTCTGACAGGGAAACAAATACAGCTGCAGACAGGACAAAAAAAAATAATGGGTGGCGCTGCCCTTGTGGCGACACGCTCTCCCCGGGAAGAGCAGCCCGAATTTGACGCAGAGAAAACTGCCGTGACTTATATATAAAGTGGTATAAATAAAATACTTTTTTTTTAAAAACACGATTAATTGAACGCAAATTTAACACAGCACTTTAAAACCTGCTCTGAAGTGGAATGAGTGTGTGGGCTGAGGCCAGCGGGCAGATCTCCAGCAGAGTTACCAGCACAGGAGAAGACCAGGCACTGTGATGTACTACATCCCCGGTAAAGGAACGTAGAGAAGAGAAGAGGAGGAGGAGGAGAAGAACAAGAAAATAACAATGTTGATGGTGCCACGGACTGACAACTGAGGATGAGGTGCGTTATTTCTTCCTGAGGTTTCATATTCCTTTGCGTTCTGTTTGGTTGGGGAGAGGGTGGGTGGGGGGGGGGGGGGGGGGGGGTGTTGGGGGGGGGGCGTTGGGGGGGAGGCATTTGGGTTTTGGAGGGTTTTTTTGGGGGGGGCTGGGGGGGGGGGGGGGTTGGGGGGGAGGGTTGTGGGGATTTTCTTTTTTTTCTTTTTTTGGAGTGGGGGGGGGGGGGGGGGGGGGAGGGAAGTAAGGACTAGTCCCGCCTTTCCATAGCTGAGAGTGGGCTACAGATGACAAAATTTACAAAACGGCATACACACGGGGACTAGATGTAAAAAAGCCCATGAGTGCTTATTCCATTATAATCGATATAAGAGAATAAATATGTAAAAGGAGGTAAAGGAGTCCCATAAACTATAAGGTCGTAGGGGAGCAAGGCGTCAGATACCTCACTTCTCTAGGGCCAGCATATTGAGGGCGGCGCCCATCTCCTCTCCCTCGCTGCTTTACCTTCCCTGACCCTAAAGAGGGCAGGTACCCATTTACAGCTGGGTGAACTGGGGGAACTGTACTGAAGCCAAGGCGCGCAAACGGTCACCCATCCAACTGGTAACCACGCTCGACGCTGCTTAACTTGGCTGGGGGAAAGCGAGTGCTCCGTCCACTGAGCTATCCCGTCCCTAAAAGTGAAGAATCGCAACCACGCAGTTTCGCCATCCGTTCCCACCGGCACAAATGCCCTACTCTTTCGTAAAGCGGAACAGGATTTAACGTGTGTGCAAGATGTTGCTGCTTGCGTTCGCACATGGGACCTTGGTTTATAGTCTCTTGGGAAGGACTTTCAGGAAACTGGAATCGGTACTGATGTTTTTTTAACGGGATAGCCTAGTGGTCAGAACATTGCGCTCGCAATCTGACAACCCGGGTTCGAATCCCGTTCAAGGGGATATTTCCCCCTGGACTTAACATCAGTGCAGACTCCACTCTCCCCAAAAGTCCTTCGGATGAGACTATAAACCGAGGCCCCGTGTGTGAACGCACGCAGAACATCTTGCGCACACGTTGAATCCTGTTCCGCTTTTTGTAAGAGTAGGCCATTGTGTGCCGGTGGGAACAGATGACAGAATTTACAAAACCGCATACACGCGGGGACTGGATGTAAAAAAAGCATATGAGTGCTTATTCCATTATCCTCGATATAAAAGGATAAATAAATAAATAAATAAATAAACTCCAGGGGGGGAAGAATCCTCTTGAACGGGCGTTTGGGTGTTGGCTCAAACCTGGGCTCGAACTCAGGCCATCAGCTCCCCCAGGTGCAACTCGAAACGCTCTAACCACTAGGTTGTTTTGTCCCTCGTTTTCTCCATCTCTTCCATGAGAGAGAGAGAGAGAGAGAGAGAGAGAGAGAAGAGAGAGAGAGAGAGAGAGAGAGAGGAGAAGACAGACAGACAGACAGACAGAGCGAGAGAGAGAGAGAGAGAGAGAGAGAGAGAGTGTGTGTGTGTGTGTGGTGTGTGGTGTGTGTGTGTGTGTGTGTGTGGTGTGTGTGTGTGTGTGTTTGTGTGTGTTGTGTGGTGTGTAAGTGCTAATTTTGTTTATTTTTTATTTTGTTCTTTTATATCGAGGATAATGGAATAAGCACATATGTGCTTCTTTTTTTTTACATCAAGTCCCCGTGTGTATGCGGTGTTGTAAATTCTGTCATCTGTTCCAATGGGCACACGATGGCCTACTCTTACGAAAAGCGGGACAGGGTGTGTGTGTGTGTGTGTGTGTGTGTGTGTGTGTGTTGTGTGTGTGTGTGTGTGTGTGTGTGTGTGTGTGTGTGTGTGTGTGTGTGTGTGTGGGGTGTGTGTGTGTGTGTGTGTGTGTGTGTGTGTGTGTGTGTACGTTTGTGTGTGTGTTTGTGAGCGTGTGTGTGTGCGTGTGTGTGTGTGTGTGAGGTGTGTGTGTTGCGTGTGTGTGTGCGCGCGCGCGAGCGTAAGCGCACGCATGCGTTAATGTCAAAATATTATCATCTCCTTGAAGGTGGAAATGAAATTTCCCTAGGCTGTTAGCACAGCTGTTCAGGAGAGAAGTGTGTTGGGGTTTTTTTTTCTCACCTCGCCTCGCTCCAGATGCATAAGAAAATCAATATATAGCCGAAGTGACAAGAAAACACACCACACACACACACACACACACACACAAAACACACACACACACTCAAGCTCGAGCCGCAGGCACATACACCTTTATACGACTCAATAGTTTGGGTATACTATTTAAGATGTGTTTGAGATCATTGTTGCCGCTCGAAGCAATATCTCAAAAGCTAAGACAGCCCTTGTTGTAAATGCTGGGAGTAGGTTCGTGAACAAAACGAGCCATGTTGGGACAGAACGGTGAAACGTGTGTGTGTGTATGTGTGTGTGTGTGTGTGTGCGTGCGTGCGTGTGTGCGTGCGTGCGTGCGTGCGTGCGTGCGTGCGTGGTGGTGTGTGTGTGTGTTTGTGTGTGTGTGTGTGTGTGCGCGCGTGTGTTTGTGTGTGTGTATGTGTTACACACATGAATGTGTGCATTCGTGTGTGTTTGTATGTCTGTGAAATAGTGAAACACTGCCAGGTTATGTATGGACTCTGTCCAGCTTTAAGACATTTGAACCAACGTTTCATTACTAGCCGTCTTTGTGTGAATGCAACGTGTTCCTGTGGTTTTATGAAAGAGACAGGTGAACATTATATCTCACATTGTGCTAAGTATGATCATATTAGCGAATATACAATAATCTCCACTCTCCTCACGAATAAAAAATGTTTTACAAACATCTTGTGCGGAGGCGCAGGCCTCAGTCTCAAAGAAAATTAACATTTATTATGCATATATTTATTTCGATTTCTAGAATATTCTGAGATCTAGATCTTATTTAGACACATTGGTGTATATTACATATCAACTTGTGGATAATCTTGTGCATGCAGACACTTTAGTGTGTTATTGAAATCAAAACGTGCATGATTTGAAACAAAAGTAACATAAACCTGCCACAAACTTACTACTCTCTCTCTCTCTCTCTCTCTCTCTCTCTCTCTCTCCTCTCTCTCTCTCTCTCTCTCTCTCTCTCTCTCTCTCTCTGCCACCCCCCCCCCCCCCCCTGTTTCTATCACTTTGGCTTGTTGCCTCTAATGATTCAGTGTCTGGTTTCCATTTTTCTTATCAACTTGTTGCTACTTAGCCCCTACCCTGTCTTCATCTGTACACTCCATCCCGTTCCCTTCGTTCAGCCGCAGATACTTTGTGCTTTCCAACACCCAGATTCAAACAAACCACTGTTGGCCGTCGCTCCTTCTCTGTTTCTGGTCCATCTACCTGGAATGACCTCCCTCTTTCACTTCGCCAAAAGCCTTCACTTGATACCTTCAAATCCAGCCTCAAAACACACTTATTTCCTACCTGAGACTTTCTCCCCAAATATCTGTCCCTAATTTTCAACAGTATCTTTCACCTTCTAAGTGTTGTTCCGAGAGTGTGTGTGTGTGTGTGTGTGTGTGTGTGTGTGTGTGTGTGTGTTGTGTGTGTGTGTGTGTGTGTGTGTGTGTGTGTGTGTGTATGTCTGTGTGTATGTGCGTGTGTGTGCGTGCATGGTTTTTGAAATCTGTTGTTCATTATGTTTAAGGAGAGTTGCATGCCTTTAAATGATTGAGTGCAAGCGCTTCGATTTGTTTGTTTTTTTACAAGATTCAGCGCTATATAAATTCCATATATTATTATTATTATTATTATTATTATTATTACTATTATTACCCCCACCCCTTTTAAATGCATCCTTTTTTTCCAAAACTGGTAACTTTTAGTTACCAACAATAGACAATACTTGTAGTGGTAAATCTTTCATTTTAGCCTTGTAAATGATAGATCATATCATTTTCCGCCATTGCACGAACCAGTGTTTTGCATCATGTTGAACGAGCACGATATAAACCCAAGCCTGTTGTCGCTGTGATCATGCATTGTGTTTCGCAGCTGTGATAGTCTCTTTTCTTTGAAAAGAGGTATGGTTTAAACCCAATACTGCTACGCTTCCACATTAAAGCTTATTTTATTTTTTATTTATTTCTTTATTCTTTTATATCGAGGATAATGGAATAAGCCCACATGTGCTTTTTTACATCCAAGTCCCCGTGTGTATGCGGTTTTGTAAATTTTGTCATCTGTTTCCACCGGCACACAGTGGCCTACTCTTCCGAAAAGCGGAACAGGATTTTAACGTGTGCGCAAGATGTTCTGCATGCGTTCGAACACGGGGCCTCGGTTTATAGTCTCATCCTAAGGACTTCTCGTTACTAGCTAAGTTTTGCATTCTCTGGGCATTTTTTGTTTGTGGAAAGTTTGAGGGGGTGCGGGTTGTAGTTGTTTTTTGGAGGGGGGGGGGAGTGGTGGATTGAAAGAGTATCAAAGACCAAAGCTTATAAATGAAGAGACGTCTGTGGTGTCTTTAAAGGGTTTACTTCACCCTAACTGGATTAAGGCTTTCAACTGCGTGAACCTGGTACAAACGTCACAGGAAAATATTTTTAAACTTCTCAGCACACCGTTTCCCCTCAATACGCACGAAAGGACCACAAAAATAGTGACAATGTAAAGATATTACATATCTCAACTTTTAAAAAAACAACCCAGTCGAGACTGCCTACGTAAATGAAGTACTCCCAAACTTTCCCGGTAGAGTTGTTTGGGGGGTTTTTTAATCCAATTTCCACGCTCACAGAGGCAATAGGATTTGTCAGGTTTGCGATCCTCTCGCGATTTTCAGTCTGTGCATTGGCAGCCCACCTGGTGAAGGAAAGGGGAAGGTCAAGTTTCCACAGGAAGTTTCCAGACCCGGGGAGGAGTTCTGATCTCCGTTGAGCCTGTCCACTTTACGATAACAACCACTTTACGACACAACAGACGTCTTAAAGCAGGGGATACTGAATAGTATAATGGTTCCATACAAAACAACATGTAGCTGTTTCAACAGCAATCGGTTTGCTGTGGCTCAGAAACGAAAAATGTGTACAAGAGCAATGAAATGTGTATGAACACAAAATATTACGACATTTACACGGTGATTTAAGATTTTCAGTAACAGCTGACGCCTCCTGCTGAAATCATTACCTGCTGTGGTACAGGAATGCTCAAGCGTTACTGAATATCTCAGCAGTGTCTGTTATTTATCAACTGTTGAAACTTTATAGGGGGGGGCGGGGGTTGATCCAGAAAAGATTCAATGATAATATTTCAATTTTTTTCACATTTTACTGGTAACTTTTCGTTTCATCCCCAGTTACACAAAATGACGTAAACTCGCGTATCCGCGATCTTCATTGCCTTTAGCTGTTTGATCCTATCTCCTAGCCTCGGTTATTTTCATGTCTGTTTGAATGCCTACAGATGTGTATTTTCATGG
>CM054147.1:40997851-41007851 GCA_028751875.1 Rapana venosa
CTATATACTACAGTACTGACAATCTCTATATGCTACAATACTGACAATCTCTATATACAACAGTACTGACAATCTCTATATGCTACAATACTGACAATCTCTCTACGCTACAGTACTGACAATCTCTATATACTACAGTACTGACAATCTCTATATGCTACAATACTGACAATCTCTATATACAACAGTACTGACAATCTCTATATGCTACAATACTGACAATTTCCATATACTACAGTAATTACAATCTCTATATACTACAGTACTGACAATATCTATATGCTACAATACTGACAATCTCTATATACTACAGTTCTGACAATGTCTATATGCTACAATACCGACAATCTCTATATTCTACAGTTCTGACAATCTCTATATACTACAGTACTGACAATATCTATACACTACAATACTGACAATCTCTATATACTACAGTACTGACAATCTCTATGTACTAGTACAATATTGACAGTCTCTATATACTAGTACATTACTGACAATCCCCATATACTACAATACTGACAATCTCTATACACCAGAGTACCGACAATCTCTATGTATTACAATACTGACAATCTCTATATACTAGTACAATACTGACAATCTCTATATACTACAGTACTGACAATCTCTATATACTAGTACAATATTGACAATCTCTATATACTACAGTACTGACAATCTCTATATAATACAATACTGACAATCTCTATACGCTACAATACTGACAACCTCTCGATACTACAATACTGACAATTTCTATACACTACAATACTGACAATCTCTATAATTATACTACAATACGGATAATCTCTATATGCTACAGTACTGACAACCTCTAGATACTACAATACTGACAATCTCTACATACTACAATACTGACAATCTCTATAATTATACTACAATACTGATAATCTCTATATCATGCTACAGTACTGACAAATCTCCATATACTACAATACTGACAATCTCTATATATCTACTACAGCACTGACAATCTCTATATACTACAATACTGACAATCTCTATACGCTACAATACTGACAATCTCTAGATACTACAATACTGACAATCTCTATACGCTACAATACTGACAATCTCCATATACTACAATGCTGACAATCTCTATATATGCTACAGCACTGACAATCTCTATACGCTACAATACTGACAATCTCTATAATTATACTACAATACTGACAATCTCTATATATCTACTACAGTACTGACAAATCTCCATATACTACAATACTGACAATCTCTATATATCTACTACAGCACTAACAATCTCCATATACTACAATACTGACAATTTCTATATATCTACTACAGCACTGACAATCTCTACACGCTACAATACTGACAATCTCCAGGCGTAGTTGCTGAAGAAGGTGTTGAGGGTGTCCAGAAGGATGTCGTAGCTGTACTGGTGCTGTCGGCTCAGCTGACTCCGGTCTATGGTCCTGGCTCTCTGAAGGAACGGCTCAACGTCGTTCTGAAAATGTGGAGAATTGGATTCGTCTTGTGGTGTGGTGTGGTGTGGTGTGGTGTGTTAGGTCGTGGTGTGGTGTGGTGTGGTGTGGTGTGTCATGTTGTGGTTTGGTGTGGTGTCTTTGATTTTACCTCTGTTCCCTTAAAAGTGATATTAGAAGATGGAGGCGTCGGAGGGGAGAGGATGGGGCATAATGAGATCAGGGCTTTAAGTACTCATCCTTCGGATGAGACCATAAACCGAGGCCCCGTGTGTGAACGCACGCAGAAAATCTTGCGCACACGTTAAATCCTGTTCCGCTTTTCGTAAGAGTTGGCCATTGTGTGCCGGTTGGAACAGATGACAGAATTTACAAAACCGCATACACACGGGGACTGTATGTAAAAAAGCACATAAGTGCTTATTCCATTAACCTCGATCTAAAAGAATAAAATAAAAATTAAAAAATTAAAGTAAGAAAGATGCGTGTTGGTATTAACGCACATGATAAGACTATTCCAAACTATATAAACAGTATGTTGCAAAAACATGGTAAAGAAACACAAAACGTTAACATAAAAAACACAGAACAATTGAAAAATACTCTAAAATTGGAAAACGAACAATTGTGAACTACTTGTAACGACAGCTGTGAATCAAGCAAAATGTAGATCAAGAGGGTCGTGGTGGTGTGTGTGGTGTGGGTGTGGTGTGGTGTGGTGTGGGTGTGGTGTGGTGTGGGTGTGTGGGTGTGGTGTGGTGTGGTGTGGTGTGGGTGTAGGAGTGTGGGTGTGGGTGTGGTGTGGTGTGGGTTGGTGTGGTGTGGTGTGGTGTAGTCCGAGCGGTGTGGTGTGGTGGATGTGGTGTGGTGGGGGTGTAGGTGTGTGTAGGTGTGGGTGGTGATGTGGTGTGGTGTGTGTGTATTGTGGTGTGTTTTGTTGCGTTGTGTTGTGCTGCACTGTACTGTATTGCCTTATATTTTATAGCGTTATGTAGTACTGCATTGCATTGCATTTCACTGTAAGTGCATTGTATGGTGTTGAATGGTATTATGTATTGTACTCCATTTGACAAGCTGTGCCACTTAGGATTTTTTAAAATTGTTTTTGTTGTGTTTTGTTTTGTTTTGCTTTGCTTTGTTTCGGGTTGTTTTTGGCTGTGGGTTGTTTGTTGTTGGGTTTTTTTTGGGGGGAAGGAGGGTGTCTTTATTTCGTTCCTCGGCTAGATCTCCGACACACACACACACACACACACACACACACACACACACACACACACACACACATCAATGCCTTTGTGCCTTATTGGCACGTAGGGCAGCAACAAATGTTCTCCACTCCTGTCTGTCCTGGGCCAGCTTCCGGATGGTTCCCCAGGTATGTTGGAAGGTCTTCAGCTCTGCTTCGACAGTCCGACGCCAAGTGTTCTTGGGTCGTCCTCGTTTGCGTTTTCTCTCTGGTGTCCAGTGGAGGGCTGTTCGGGTGATCTCCGAAGTTCATCAATAATGAGAAGTCCGGGTCTGATCTTCGATTAAGCCTAAACTTTCTTTTTCTCATCCACTAGACCTTGAGTGTTGGTCTGGGTGGTTCATGTTTCGGATAAGACGATAAACCGAGGTCCTCGTGTGCAACATGCATGTCATGCTCGTGGATCGGTGGTCTAGAGGTAACGCGCCTGTCTACAAAGCGAAAAGTCCCGGTCGGAAGTGTGCGGTGGTTCGCATCCCGTTTGGACCCGAAACTTTTTCCCCATCCACTAGACCATGAGTTGGTGGTCTGGGCGCTAGTCTTAAACCGAGGTACCCTGTGTTACGCAAAAATTATTTAGCGCACGTAAAAGAACCCACGGCAACAAGAGAGTTGTCCCTGGCAAAATTCTGTGGAAAAAAGCCACTCTGATAGGGATACAAATGCAGTTGTAGACAGAAAAAAAGAAAAAAGTGGGTGGCGCTGCTCTGTGGCGACGCGCTCTCCCCGGGGAGAGCAGCCCGAATTTCACGCAGAGAAATCTGACGTGACTTAAAGTGATATAAATAAATAACATAAATAAATAAATAAAAGAACCCACAGCAACAAAATAGATGTCCTTGGCAAAGATGTGCAGGGGGAAAAAAGCCACTGTGATAGGGAAACAAAAACACATGCAGTCAGGAAAAGAATTATAAAAACAATGGGTGGCGCTGATCTTGTGAAGATGCGTTTTTTCCCAGGAAGAGCAGCCTGAATTGCTCGCAGACACATATGGTGTAACCGAAAGAATTATACAATACAACACAACACAACAGAATACAACACAGTTATGTCTATTTCCTGACATTGTTCAGCAAAGAAAACATCGGCATCAATTTACGTCCTATAACACAAAACTGACTGCTTTAGTAGTAGTAGTAGTAGTAGTAGTAGTAGTAGTAGTAGTAGTAGTAGTAGTAGTAGTAGTAGTAGTATACTGTATTACATTACGTTACATTGCATCATATTATATCATATATCATATCATATCATAATTATCATATCATATTACATTATACTATATTACATCATATCATGTCATATCATATTATATTATATATCCAACAACAATGAGCACATACGTAACTCACTTTTTGCTGGTCAAAAACGTCCAAAGAGTAGTCATAGTCAGTCAGTAGATTGTTGTAGGTCTTCACACATCATATCATATCATACTATATCATATATCATATTATATCATATCATATTGGGGACGGGATAGCTCAGTGGTCGGAGCACTCGCTTTCCCCCAGCCAAGTTAAGCAGCGTCGAGCGTGGTTACCAGTTGGATGGGTGACTGTTTGCGCGCCTTGGCTTCGGTACAGTTCCCCCAGTTCCCCCAGCTGTAAATGGGTACCTGCCCTTTTTAGGGTCAGGGAAGGTAAAGCAGCGAGGGAGAGGAGATGGGCGCCGCCCTCAATATGCTGGCCCTAGAGAAGTGAGGTCTCTGACACCTCGCTCCCCTACGGCCTTATAGGTTATGGGACTCCTTTACCTATCCTATCATATCATATTATATTATATTATATATCCAACAACAATGAGCACAGACGTAACTCACTTTTTGCTGGTCAAAAACGTCCAAAGAGAAGTCAGTCAGTAGATTGTTGTAGGTCTTCACTCCGGTGGATGTGCTGAATTCAGGCTCCTGTCGCATGTGCCAGTTAAAGAACTCCTTCTCTAACGTAGCTAGATCGGAGGCTGCGTCACCTGTCATGACGTCACTTCCATCAGTTCAGTGTTAACTTCCTCCGGTGCGGTCAGCTTTGGTTACACACCTGTATTAGCTCGCGGGGTCATGTAGTATCTTCTAATAGAGTGTGAGTCCGAAAAAGTGTTGGTGATTTTCACTTTTTTTTTTTAAGTATGAAAAAAATTGCACAGTGTATTTGCTTTGGGGATTGAGGATATAGAGCAATACCAGGTAGTCACATGAAAGTTGGAAATGATCATCAAACGAGGATTGCTTGTGTTCCTACAGCGTTGACCCCGCGCATGCATATAGCGGTAGGGAAGCTAGCAGACGACAAAAGAGTGAGGGGGTACAGTGTTTGCTGTAAAAAAAATTAAATTTCAAAACAACCAAATTTGTGCAAAATCACATGAGTTTTGAGTCAGAGGCTAGTCTTTCACAAAAAAGTGGTTTTTATTTCTGTGGTTGCCTTAGTACGAGCGGTATGAATATTATGAGTCGTACGGAAAAACAGAAGGAAAAGTAAAAGGAGGTAAAGGTAAAGGAGTCCCATAACCTATAAGGTCGTAGGGGAGCGAGGCGTCAGAGACCTCACTTCTCTAGGGCCAGCATATTGAGGGCGGCGCCCATCTCCTCTCCCTCGCTGCTTTACCTTCCCTTACCCTAAAGAGGGCAGGTACCCATTTACAGCTGGGTGAACTGGGGGAACTGTACTGAAGCCAAGGCACGCAAACGGTCACCCATCGAACTGGTAACCACGCTCGACGCTGCTTAACTTGGCTGAGGGAAAGCGAGTGCGAATTTTTAATACAGGTGTGTAGCCTGTTTAATGAAAACTCTTGGTTCGATTAGATTTTTATTTTTCGTTCCTCGGCTAGAGCTCCACGGTTCACAAATGACATTTTGTGTATGCCACCGTTTTTAGTCCACCGTGAAGGTAGCCGTATTCCGATTTCTGGGAAAACATATTTTTATTAAACGGAGCGTAATGCATCATATACAGCAGAACCGTCAGATATCTTCAAAATGTCAGGGGTTTTTTTTTTCGTTCTTAAGCTAGAGCTCCGAGAATCACCAATGGTGAGATTTTGTGTGTTCGACCTTTTTAGCCCACCGTGTGGGCAGCCGCATTCCAACTTCGAAGTTAAACGTCAGTATAATATATATATACAGGAGCGATAGATAAACAGCAGCAGCAGCAGCAGCAGCAGCAGCAGCGTAGCAACGACAAGCTTAATTATATTATCGCAGACTTGTTTTTGATCTCATATGTTTGGGGATTTTTTAACTCTCAGCAAAACCCTCCACGAGAGAGAGAGAGAGAGAGAGAGAGAGAGAACAAATGAACAAATTTTATTTATAGAGGGTTATAGAATAAGCAGAGAGAGAGAGAGAGAGAGAGAGAGAGAGAGAGAGAGAGAGAGAGAGAGAGAGAGAGGGAGAGAGAGAGAGAGAGAGAGAGAGAGAGAACAAATGAACAAATTTTATTATAGAGGGTTATAGAATAAGCAGAGAGAGAGAGAGAGAGAGAGAGAGAGAGAGAGAGAGAGAGAGAGAGAGAGAGAGAGAGAGAGAGAGAGAGAGAGAGAGAGAGAGAGAGAGAGAGAGAGAGAGAGCTCTGTTTATTTTTATTATTATTCCAATTTGCATCAAAGTAGCGGCTTTTATCAACAGCGTGACCAAAATAACATCGATTTTTTTTCTCGTTGATTGCTTTTTTCCGAGGTAAAGGGTGATATATGTATATAGGTAGGTCCCATACACATAATCATGTATATCTATTGGTAGACTTACGTATATAACTTTTTGTTGTTTTTCCATTCTCTCTCTCTCTCTCTCTCTCTCTCTCTCTCTCTCTCTCTCTCTCTCTCTCTCCTCTCGCTCTCTCTCTCTTGTGGTGGGATTTACTGGGGGGGGAAGGGGTTGGTTTGTTCTGATTGGGGGTTGAGGGAGGAGGGGGGGCGTTGATAGTCCCTAATCAGGGCAAGGGCCGGATGAAAAGAAAGTAAGTGAATGCTTATGTGTAACCCTTGAAAAATATAGAATATTCTCCTCTCTCTCTCTCTCTCTCTCTCTCTCTCTCTCTCTCCTCCTTCTCTCTCTCTCTCTCTCTCTCGGTCTGTAATTGCATAATGACTAACCAGTATCGCAGAACTTGGTTTAAAAAATTAAGAATCAAAAGTCCATAAATCTGGCCATTAAACCATAACCTATCGCTCCTTTGCTAAATTTAATCGAACTTTTTATCTTGATATACACGACTCCATACTATCGGATACACTCAATATTACTGATCCAGACTTAGTCATTAAAACAGATTAAAAAACAAAAACCCACTCAATACTAGAGAAATTTAGGGAAAGACACATGTTCTAAACCATCCTGGCTCACAGATGAAGTAGTAGAAGCGTGTTTAATGAGAGATTCTTTTTTTTTTAAAACTACAACAACAACAGAAATATAGCTATCACACAAGCTTTAAAAAAGTTTAACTCACAAAAACAGTGATGAAAAAAAAGAAAAGGAGATATTTCTTAGACTTACTATGTTCCAAACGATTTTTTTAGCTGTATATAGGGAAATAGGTGACGGGATAGCTCAGTGGTCGGAGCACTCGCTTTTCCCGAGCCAAGGTTAAGCAGCATCGAGCGTGGTTACCAGTTGGATGGGTGACCGTTTGCGCGCCTTGGCTTCAGTACAGTCTCTCAGTTCACCCAGCTGTAAATGGGTACCTGCCCTCTTTAGGGTCAGGGAAGGTAAAGCAGCGAGGGAGAGGAGATGGGCGCCGCCCTTAATATGCTGGCCCCTTGAGAAGCTGAGGTCTCTGACGCCTCGCTCCCCTACGACCTTAAATGTTATGGCACACTTTTACCTTTTATAGAGAGAAATAAATCAAATTACAAACAACCAAACATCAAATCAATGGTAATCAGAAACATGCCCACTTAAGAATTTTAAAAATACTTCACGAAAGTGAGGCGGGATAGCCTAGTGGTTTGAGCGTTATGCTTGTGGTCTGACGGTCCAGGTTCGAGCCACCACCAAGACACCCGTTTGTGATGGTGCGGTAAGTAGATTACCTCCCATGCGATCAGAGTGACGTGTTACTATTTTGGGACACATCGGCAAATTGTGCAGCACTATGTAGAGTGGCGGTGGGGGTGGCTCTCTGTGGCTCCCCACTCCCATCCCAACCACCCAACCCCAACCCCCTCCCCCAAAAATAAACTCTCTTCAAGTATGTGTCTACATTGTAGGGGGACAAAAAAAAAACATAGCGTTCTTTTCCAAACAACACAAAATACATTTGGCAAACATGGCGCGTGGCGTACCTTTCACTTGCGTGAAGCAGAGAGTAAAGAGGGAGAAGGTGATCCACAGACGACAGGACAAAGACGGCGGCATTGTGGCTGCTCTCTCTCCCAACATTGTCGCCCGTTGTCCCACAGCCTGACTAGACAGTCCTTTTGAATATCTCGAAACTACCCTCAGTCTGCAGTGGTGAGTGATCTGGGGGGAAAAAATAGGAGAAAAGACAAAATGAATAAACCGATAGATGAAAAGATCTCTGCAGTAAGTGATCTGGAAAAAAATTGGTGAAGAGACAAAATGGGAAAAAAAATCGATAGATGAAAAGATCTAAACATGGATAAGACGAGTGCGGTAGACAGAGTGCTAGAAAAAAGATTATGTGCACATTTTTTAATATGTGTGTGTGTGTGTGTTCTAATTCATTTAACGCCTCTGAATTTGAACCCACCCGCCCACACACAAAACACACACACATGCTCAGACACACACGTGCACGCAGACACAGACACACGCACACATACACAGACATACATACATACACCTATTCTCGCACTCTGTCTAGAATAATAAAAATCTAACTGAATATAAGAAAAATACGGTAGACAGAATGTGGAAAAAGATGTGTGTGTGCACGCGCGCGCGTAAGTGTGTGTGTGTGTGTGTGTGTGTCACCCACTGTGAATGAAATCGTGTCTTTGATGTCGTTTTCATTTCTTACACACACACACACACACACACGCACACACACAGTCAAAGATAAAATCGTGTCTTTGATGTCGTTTTCTTTTCTTACACACACACACGCACACACACAGTCAAAAGATGTTAAATCAAACACACTTTACTCTCTCTCTCTTCTTCCCCCTCTTCTCTCTCTCTTCTACTCTCTCTCTCCCCTCTCTCTCCCCCTCTCTCTCCCCCCCACCTTTAAAAAAGACGTTAAATCCAAACACACACACATACTCTTTTCTCTTCTTTTCCCCTCTCTCTCTCTCTCTCTCTCTCTCTCTGTCCTCTCTCCCTCCTGCATTGTAAAAAGACGTTAAATCAAAACACACACACACACACACACACACACACAAAACACATTAATGTTTAAGACAACCCCCGCTCATCCAATACCACAATATATATAAAGTATGAAATAAGAAAAACCGAGGACACAAAAGATTGTTTAGTGACCCTAACTATTGCATTCTCTACCATCATGAGTTATTGTTTGGTTGGTTGGTTGGTTTGTTTTGTTTTTCTATTGTACAGGCCTTTAAAAATGAATCAGTTCTGAAAACGTTATGACGGGGAAAAAAAACCCGTTCGGTAGTGAGATATATGGTAATTAGCTATCACCGCAGCTGTTGCTATGATTTGTATTTTCCAGCCTGTTGGACATATGAATGACATGTATGACTCGTGATATTGTTAATGTTTGCCTGTCGATATCTTTTTGATTATTTCTTTTTTTAGAGATCAAGTTGTCTTCCAGGTTAGAAAGAATGCTTCATCTGAAGTTTGTCACATTTGAAAGGAAAAAACGAAATGGGATAGCAAACAGTTATAAAGAAGATAATAATATTAAAAAATGATAATAATGAGGAGGAAGAAGAGGAGGAGGAGGAGGAGGAGGAGGAGGAGGAGGAGAAAGAAGCAAAAGAAGACAACAACAACAACAACAAGAAGAAGAACAAGAACAAGAACAAGAACAAGAAGAAGAGTGTGTATGTGTGATTTTTTTAAAAAATCTATTCTGTTATTTCGAGGATAATAGAATAAGTACTCCGAGTGTGTGTGTGTTGTGTGTGTGTGTGTGTGTGTGTGTGTGTGTGTGTGTGTGTGTGTGTGTGTGTGTGTGTGTGTGCGTGCGTCGTGCGTGTGTGTGTGTGTGTGTTTATGTGTGTGCGTGCGCGGGCGTGAGCGCGCGTGTATGTGTGGCGTGCGTGCTTGAATGCGCGCGCATGTGTGTGTGTGTGTATGTGTGTAATTTATCATCTTCAGATAAAAACACTTTGTGCAAAA
>CM054147.1:41017851-41020351 GCA_028751875.1 Rapana venosa
GAGTGCATATATACGTTCTCTGAAATTAATCTTCTTGAGAACCGCTTCCTTGGAAACAAGATAACTACAAAGAGTGGAACATTCTTCCTGCTAATTCATTTTTATTTGTTTATTTTATGTTATACCACTTTAAGTCACGGCAGATTTATCTCTGGGGACGGGATAGCTCAGTGGTCGGAGCACTCGCTTTCCCCCAGCCAAGTTAAGCAGCGTCGAGCGTGGTTACCACTTGGATGGGTGACCGTTTGCGCGCCTTGGCTTCAGTACAGTTCCCCCAGTTCACCCAACTGTAAATGGGTACCTGCCCTCTTTAGGGTCAGGGAAGGTAAAGCAGCGAGGGAGAGGAGATGGGCGCCGCCCTTAATATGCTGGCCCTAGAGAAGTGAGGTCTCTGACGCCTCGCTCCCCTACGACCTTATAGGTTATGGGACTCCTTTTTTTTTTTTTTTATAGATTTCTCTGCTGTGAAATTCGGGCTGCTCTCCCCGGGGAGAGCGCGTCGCCACAAGAGCAGCGCCACCCTTTTTTTTTTCTTTTTCTGTCTGCAACTGTGTTTGTTTCCCTATCAGAGTGGCTTTTTTCTACAGAATTTTGCCAGGAACAACTCTCCTGTTACCGTAGGTTCTTTTACGTGCACTAAATAATTTTGTGTAACACACGGGACCTCGGTTTATTGTTTCATTCGAAAGACAAGGACCTAGACCACCACTCATGATCTTATGGATGGGGGAAGAGTTTTGGGCCCAAACGGGGATCAAACCACCGCACACTTCCGACCCGGACTTTTCGCTTTCTAGGCAGTTGCGATACCTCTAGACCACCGATCCACCGATTTGCAATAGCGCTTTGATAAAGGTGTGCTCACGACTGAAATCAGGAATTAACTGCCTGCTACCACAGTTTTTTGCCAGAGGTTCCTAGTTCCACAATAATTATGAAATGAAAGTTTCGCTGTTACTCCTCGACCAATAACTGATCTTTTTCTATCATTACTTTTTCTATCATTACTTTACTGAGCGCTTTGATTTGTTGCTTTACAAGATTCAGCGCTATATAAATTCTATACATTATTATTATTATTATTATTACTTGTGTAATCCTGTAGCAAACAATGGAATGAAATCCATTCGTTATCAAAGAATATATAATATATATATATTATATATATATATATATATAGAGAGAGAGAGAGAGAGAGAGAGAAATAGATAGATAGATAGATAGATAGATAGATAGATAGATAGATAGATAGATAGATAGATAGACAGATAGACAGACAGACAGACAGATAGATAGATAGATAGATAGATAGATAGATAGATAGATAGATAGATAGATAGATAGATAGATAGATAGTTAGATAGATAGATAGATAGATAGATAGATAGATAGATAGATAGTATCTCATCTTTCAACAAAAAAAAGCACATACACAAAAGCGTATAACTCCGAAGTTGGAATGCTGCGACCTTCATGGTAGGTAAAACCGGTCGTATACACAAAATCCCATCACTGGTGAACCTCAGGGCTCTAGTCCAGGAACTATAAACCCAGGTCCCGTGTGCGAACGCACGCAGAACATCTTGCGCACACGTTAAAACCCGCTCCGCTTTTCGGAAGAGTAGGCCATTGTGTGTCGGTGGGAACGGATGACAACATTTACAAAACTGCATACACACGGGGACTGAATGAACAAAAAAGCACATGAGTGCTTACTCCAGTATCCTCGGAAAAAAATAAAACAAAAGAAAACATAAATAAAATAAAAAGCAAAACAAAAAAGCGTATCACACATACTTGTTGAGTTTATTGTTGTCAGTGAATTCGAGTGTGTGTGTGTGTGTGGTGTGTGTGTTTTGTGTGTGTGTGTGTGTGTGTGTGTGTGAGTGTGTGTGTGTGTGTGTGTGTGTGGTGTGTGTGTGTGTCCGTGGTGTGTGCGTGTGTGTTTGTGTGTGTGGTGTGTGTGTGTGTGTGTGTGTGTGTGTGTTGTGTGTGTGTGTGTGTGTGTCCGTGTGTGCGGTGTGTGTGTTGTGTGTGTGTGTGTGTGTGTGTGTGTGTGTGTGTGTGTGTGTGTGTGTGTGTGTGTGTGCGAGTGCGCGCGCGTATGTGTGTGTGTATGAGTTTGTGTTTGTGAGTTTATGTGTTTGGATGTGTGTATGTATGTATGTATGTATGTATGTATGTATGTATGTATGTATGTATGTATGTATGTATGTGTATATGAGTTTGTGTTTGTGAGTTTGTGTGTTTGTATGTATGTATGTATGTATGTATGTCTATCTATGTCAAAGTCAAAGTCAAAGTCAAACTTTTATTTTCAGTATGTATGTATGTGTGTGTGAATGTGTGTGTATGTGTGTATGAGTTTGTGTTTGTGAGTTTGTGTGTTTGTATGTGTGTGTGTGTGTGTTGTGTGTGTGTGTGTGTGTGTGTGTGTGTGTGTGTGTGTGTGTGTGTGTGTGTGTGTGTGTGTGTGTGTGTGTGTGTGTTTAGATTCATA
>CM054147.1:41025351-41055351 GCA_028751875.1 Rapana venosa
TAGGATAACATTATCTCTCTTATTCTGAAAGCTTTACACAAATATAAAGAGAGGCTGCGCTCAACCTGTGTGTGAGAGAGAGATTCTGTGTGTGTGTGTGTGTGTGTGTGTGTGTGTGTGTGTGTGTGTGTGTGTGTGTGTGTGTGTGTGTGTGTGTGTGTGTACTGGTCTGTGTGCCCGTGTGTGTGACTGTGTGTATGTTTGTGTGTGTGTGTTTGTGTGCCGTGTGTGTGTGTGTGTGTGTGTGTGTTGTGTGTGTGTGTGTGTGTGTGTGTGTCTGTGTCTGTGTCTGTGTCTGTGTGTGTGTGCCATGTGTGTGTGTGAGAGAGAGACTCTGTGTGTATGTGTGTATGTATGTATGTGTGTGTGTGTGTGTGTGTGTGTGTGTGTGTGTGTGTGTGTGTGTGTGTGTGTGTGTGTGTGTGTGTGTGTGTGTGTGTGTGTGTGTGTTGGAGGTTGTTTCTTGACGACTATTTTTCTGTAACAGCTGAACTGCATCAACTAGAAAAGTAACGCTACCATTGCACCAGTTTTCTTTTCTAAGGAAACACACACATTCTCTCTCTCTCTCTCTCTCTCTCTCTCTCTCTCTCTCTCTCTCTCATCTCTCTCTTCTCTCTCTCTCTCACAGCACACATCTCCTCTCTCTCTCTCTCTCTCTCTCTCTCCTCTCTCTCTCTCTCTCTCACACACACACACACACACACACACACACTCTTCCTTACTCTCTCTCCAAACCACATACACACACACGCATGCACGCACAAACGCACGCGCGCGCAAACACACACACACACACACACACACACACACACCACACACATTAAAGAAAAAGAACACACACACACACCCCGCTGGCGTCTTTTCATCCAGCAGTCTTTTTTCTTCTTCTTTTCTGACCTGTTTAAGCAACAACCACACTTTTCAAGCAGCCACTGTGCGAGTTGTGAATCCTTTCACACCCTGAAGTATCCTGTATGTGACAGAGCAGTAGTAGTAGTAGTAGTAGTAGCAGAAGCAGCAGCAGCAGTAGTAGTAGTAGGAGTAGGAGTAGGAGTAGCAGCAGCAGCAGCAACAGCAGCAGTAGTAGTAGTAGTAGGAGGAGGAGGAGAGGAGGAGAGCAGCAGCAGCCAGCAGCAGCAGCAGCAGTAGTAGCAGTAGTAGTAGCAGTAGTAGCAACAGCAGCAGTAGTAGTAGTTAGAAGTAGTAGCAACAGCAGCAGCAGCAGCAGCAGCAGCAGCAGTAGTAGTAGTAGTAGTAGTAGTAGTAGTAGTAGTAGTAGTAGTACTTATTGTTGCTGTTGCTGTTGTTGGCCCATTTTAGCAGCTGTTACAGCACTCCAATAAGTCCCCTTGCACAGTGTATAGACGCTACTTGCACTTTAAAAAAATCTGACACTGAGAAAGCCTCCTGAAACAGCTTTTATGTAGGCCTACAGTGCCATTCCCTTATAGAATCCAAGTACACTTGAATAAAAATAGAATAGGAACAAACCTAAATCAACACTAAGCCCTACCTGATCTATTATAGCAATACCTGCCTTATTGTAACAACAAAAGATATAATAATATGAAAAAGGAGCACAACACAGAGACCTACCTTTTGGTTGAGTTTTGCACTCAGCGGGGCGTGCTGTTAGAGGCAAGCCGGAACAACTGCCCTACAATCTTTCGCCAGCCTGCATTTATTTCTACCTAGACTATCTCCACTATTTTGTTTATCGTCACAGATGACTGCAAGACTAGGCCACAGGATGTAGGCGCATTGATAGTTTGCTGTTCATACCTTTTAGTTCTGTTTTATTACATTGCTGCCGTCGCAAAATGAGTTGCCAGATAAAGAAACGTGCACGTTTGTAGATTTGTATAGATATGTGTCATTTCTTTATCACAGTAAAAGGGGAAGTAACAAGTTTAGAGCTGTCAGTATTGTGTGCAAGGAGGAACGGCAATAACTCAGCAGTTTGAGTACTCTTTGAATAGCTTAACACTGATTTTCGTCATCTGTTCTTATTAGTCTCTCTGGTCTTAGTCTGTTTTGTTGGTTTATTTGTTTGTTTGATGTATTTGTTTGTTTGGTTGGTTGGTTGCTGTTTTGTTTTTGGTAATGTTGAACTGTTGGTCTCATCTTACAGCTTGCTGTTTCTTTATGAATTATGCCTGCCTTGCTTTTACTTCTTTTTTTTTTCTACCATTCCTTTTTTTCTTTTCTGAACTTTTTTGGATACGTAGGACAGGAAGGATAGTTTATTTAGTCAGAAAAATGTCTTTAGAAGAAAATTGTCAATTATTTCGTATGTCAATGCTAGTGCTGTTGTAAGTATATTCAATCATTTTCCACATCTTCTGCATTGATCATCGCCGGGATCATTAGCCACCCTGTGAATGCTGATGTTGCACTTGAGCACAATATATGTTAGTAGCTTGTTGTTGCTATGCTGATTATGCCATTAATGCAGTATTTTTTCATGCTTCTTGAATGATTATTCTTTTTCTTGTTTTCCTTCCTTGCTAGAACCTCCAGGTTCACCAAAAGTGGGATTTTTGCTTCTTGTTGTTGCTGTTGTTTTTTCCTCGATCTTCATACCCAGGTCCTCCCTATTTCCGCGAAGATCATGTCCTCACTTTTGACCCTTTGTGTGTGCTATTTTAAGGGGTAGCTGTTGCGTGACTAGACCTCTCCTCTGAAGTTTTGTAAGCCTACAATTTGCGACCTGGAGATCATACGCTTGAATTCATAAACATTAAGGTACCGTCTCACAGTCCATTCATCGGAAATGTCCGCTGGAGGTAAATTCAAACACAGCAACCTACACTTGAAATCTCAACCTTTGATATAAATTTTCAAGATTTGTTGAGAGGCAGACTAGATCTAGGGTGTCCTTTTAAAATGGGAGAGGCATGTGTTAGTGGTGCGAATATACGCTACATAATACCATATGCGTTGGTTGTATAAATAAAGGCTACACCATACAACACCAAAACAATAAGCAGGGAACAAATGCAATGGAAGTAAAACGAAATGCAATACGAGGCGTTTTGGGATAGGTGGTTTGTTAACTCTAAAATACTTGAATCATCATCTAATATAACTTTGAGTGAACAGGCGTAAAATCGAAGTAACAACACACTTGAATCATCTGTTTCAGGTCATTTACAAAAATATGAGTTACTGACAGGCACATGAGTTGGTTGGCATCACATCATGGTTGAGAGAACTTACTGTTAGTACATGTGTTATAGTGTGCTGTTTTGAACTGACGAAATTTGTATCTGTACAGCGTAAACTCATGGCTTGTGGTAGGCATTTTCTTTCAATCTCAGTGTGGCTTTGGACTATTATTGTCCCCCTCCCCACGTCTTAAGTGACCAGCTTGCTGGTCAAAATGTATCACACAGGCCAGGAGCTTGTGGTTCAGTCCTGTGTTTGTAGAGATGATTGTAAAGTCAATACACGTAGGCCTATCTCATGGCTGGTGACATAGTATTTTCCCTTCTTGTCAAGTTCTCAGACTTGCTTTCCAGTCCAGTATTATCACACACACATGAGCGCGCTCACGCACACACACACACACACACACACACACACACACACACATACAGATGACAAAATTTACAAAACCGCATACACACGGGGACTGGATTTTAAAAAGCACATGAGTGCTTATTCCATTATCCTCTATATAAAAGAATAAATAAATAAATAAAATAAAAAAATTGCACACACTAATAATGCTTAAAATGCCTTTTACTTGGTATAGTGTGCCATTGTGTGTGTGTGTGTGTGTGTGTGTGTGTGTGTGTGTGTGTGTGTGTGTGTGTGTGTGTGTGTGTGTGTGTGTGTGTGTGTGTGTGTGTGTGTTTGCTATTAAAGATTTGTTTATTGAGATGATTAAGTGCTGGTATTGGTACGTGTATTATCTTGTAATGTGTGCGAGGTGATGTTTGTATTCTGCGTTGTGTTATTCCTCTGTGATAAATGTTTTCCTATTTATTATTTTTATGTACGGCTTGTATACAACCCACATGAATTTCTCTGTTTGTGAGATAATAAAGTGACTGAATTGAATTGAAAGATAATCAGATCAAATATATATATACATATAAAAAATCTTTATCTGTCTAGATGTATGTGTGCATCATCTGTGGTATATACTAGTTTTAATCTTAATGTGGAAACATTCCATTTTTGTCAACTGCATTCACTTTTTAGATCTGATATTGATGATGATGATGATGCTGATGATGATGATGCTGATGATGATGATGATGATGATGATGATTGTTGATGTTGTTGTTATTGTTATTATTATTATTATTATTAACAACATCATCATCATCATCATCATTATAAGTGAACTGAAGAAAAAGGAAAGAAAGAAAGAACCCAACCAACCAAACACATAATTTAATTACTACTTTCTTTACGATCTAACTAGCAATCTTAACCATAATGACTGTGCAGCACGACCGCAAAGAACGAGCACCCGGAAGAGGTAGGCTATATATAGCTAAACGATTACCGGCCCACGCTATGGTAACTAGACATAACTGATTTTCTTTCCTTCTCATGTGCTCTCTCATTTTATTGTACATTATTGAGAGCTATCTCTCTTTTTTCCGAACATGGAAAACTTCATTGTTCTTTGCACCAATTCATGCACTCCCCACGCAGTACTAATGTTCTATTAATAGACTGAAGAAATGCTTCGTACATCTAGAGCTCCCACCTTCCATTCTCAAACCTGCCCAGCTAACATTCTTCCTTTGTCTACTTCTCGACAGAGATTTTGAATGTAAAACAAAACAATGTAGCTGGCGAGTTCAACGTATAAATCCGGATCCAAGGAATTATGCAAGCTCGACTCAATCAATGAATCACTGAGTGAGGGAGATTCTAATCTTGGACAAGAAGAAAAAAGAACTGTTACTACTTTGTAAGTTATTTTGGACAAGGAAGATCATCAGCATTGATTCATAACAGAGAGGGTGGTCGTTCAAGTGAGTATTCATAGTGTATTGTTTACTTGTTGAAAACATCTCTCTCTCTCTCTCTCTCTCTCTCTAGTCTCTCTCTCTCTCTCTCTCTCTCTCTCTCTCTCTCTCTCTCTTTCTTTATTCCAGTACTAATTAATATTAGAAAATTAGAATAATAATAATTATAAATATCAGATCCCTGAAACACACACACACACACACACACACACACATTCTCTCTCACAGTGACTGTATAGGTTTGGATTTTTTCTTTTCTTTCTTGTTTTTAGTGTGTGAGTGTATGGGTATTGAGTTTATTTCATTATCATGACATATAATTTGAACAGGTATAATCAAAATGAGTGTTGATGGTGATCTGTACTGTTTTGAGAATTATATATTTAATATTATCTCTTAAATACTCTCTCTCTCTCTCTCTCTCTCTCTCTCTCTCTCTCTCTCTCTCTCTCTCTCTCTTCTCTCTCTCTCTCTCTCTCTCTCTCTCCTTTTATTGTTTTGCTTATAGTTATAGTTGTTGTGTATCCTGATGAAGGACATATTCATACTTTATACTTTCAATATTTTATTGGGCTTGTCGGCTGTACTTGAATTTTAATGAATGCCCTATTTCAATATCTTATTGTTACGTGTAACAACTATGTGTACCATTTTACAATGTGTGTAGATGTTTATTTCTATGACTTTATAAGTTTGGTTTTTTGTTGTTGTTGTTTGTTTTTTGTTTGGTGTTTTCTTTTGTTTTTTCCTTGGTTTTGTTGTTGTTGTTATTTGTTTGTTTTTTCTCTTTTTCTTCTTTTTTTTCTTTTTTTTTTCTTTTTTTAATTTTCCCTGTCGATTTTCTTTTTCTTTGGGGGGGGGGGGGGGGGGGGGGGGGGGTAGGGGGGCTCTTTTTGTGGGGGTATTTTTTCTTTTTTTTTCGTTTTTTTTTGGGGAGGGGGGGTGTTTTGGGGGTTTTATTTGTTTGGGTTTTGTTGTTTGTTTTGTTTTTGTTTTTTGAAAGGGTTATTCCCCTTTGTTTCTACTGTGTGACAGTATGAGTATTGGGTTATTATTAAGATGTATCCCTACGAGCAGGGACTGGATGTAAAATAGCATATGAGTGCTTATTCATTATCCTCGAAATAAAAGAATTTGTCATTGTCAATTTGTCATTGTCTTCTTGCTGTCTCCCCTCTATTTTACTGTATCCAATTTGGCAATTTTCTTAATTATAAATCAGTGTCAGATATATATCAGTTTTAATGTTAAATTTCAATTCATTTGAGAAAATAATTATGTGTTTATTGAACACATATTTGATCGCTTTTCTCCAAAAAAATATATAATCTATGTATCTCTTTATTGTTGAATATACTCTTATCTCTATTTTAAATCATGTTGTTGTTGTAGTAGGGTTTTTTCTCCTAGTCTTGTTGATAGTCCCTAATCAGGGCAAGGGATGGATGAAAAAGAAGGATGCATATATGCTTATTCTGTTACCCTTGAAAAATACAGATTCATTCAAAGATTAATTCATTCTCTCCTTCTGTCACTCTCTCTCCCTCTCTCCCTCTCTCTCTCTCTCTCTCTCTCTCTCTCTCTCTCTCTCTCTCTCTCTCTCTCTGAATAGACTGTGAATCTCTGTGTCATTCAGTTTTAAAACTAATCTCACAAACTGAGGCTTAGGGGGGAAAAAGCCTGTTACACTGACAGTGAATGATCACATCATGAGAAAAGTCTTCAAGCGTCTGATAAAGTGATATTCTGTGATGTTGGAGTTTATATCATTATTACGTTATTTATCATCCCATACTCTGATACTGATGTACTTAAAGTTCTCAATCACTTACAGACACATCCATTCCCACTCTGTATCAATGTGCATGAATCATTAAATGTGTGTGTGTGCATGTGTGTGCCGCGTGTGACTCTGTGTGTGTGTCAGTGTGTGTATGTGTTTGTTTGTGTGTAACTGTGTGTGAGACCATGTGACTGTGTGTGTGTGTGTGTGTGTGAATTTGTCAGTCTGTTGGTCAGCGTGTGTGTATACATGTATGCAATCACTGTCAGTAGACTGGAATCAGTTAACTGACTGTGCTATTAAAAAAAGGGAACCACCAGATACTTTGATAAGGAAGAAAGACTTGATCGGCCTGATCATTCAGGACTATGCTTGTTGAGTCTCAGACCATAGTCAGGCACATCTCTTTCATTTAACGCTCTCTTTGCGTAACGTTTTGTGACTTTTACCTAATCATACATAAATTCTTTCTGTTTCAGATTCCATTACCACCAGAACAAGTACTCAGTTAGGAACTACTACTACTATCATTCTGCACTCAACACAGTCACAACCCTAACAGAATCATGGCAAACAGCATCCTTGAAGAACGAAGAAAGATGCTAAAAAGCACGACGTCTAAGAACAAGGGCAGCAAAAACCACACATCCTGCACCGATTCAGATGGTGAGGTCGACATCCAAGTGGAAACTTTAACCAACCACCCAACCCAAGCTTGGGACCTACTGAAGAAATCACACAAAGTGATTCAGCTAGATCCAGGGATTGGAGGAACAAAACCTCGAGCGGAGAATGCTCTGCGATTTGTCTGTCTGTCGGATACTCACGGAACTGTCGAACAAGCCAGGCAAGAATTTGACAAGCGTGTACCTGACGGTGATGTTCTGATTCATTGTGGGGACTTCAGCATGGCTGGTGATCCTTCGGAGATCACCGCGTTTGACAGTTTTATCGGTGAGTTGCTTTCACTGGTGTGATCGAGGATCTGAGAAAAAACAATTTTTTTTTTTGGGGGGGGGTTGTTTATTATCATGGTGTATCCCTGATAAGGGCGGGGGACTGGATGTAAAAAAAAGCACACAAATGCTTATTCATTATCCTCGATATAAAAGAATTTCACTTGGTTTTGACTTGACTTGACCTTTTGTCATTATGCTAAACAACATTATCTTTAATATTCTAACAAGTGTTCCATAACACCAGAGGGTGGTCAATGTTTTTCTGCTGTTGTTGTGAAACTGAACATCGTTGAAGATTTGATCACATGTGTTTTAAGAAAAGCAGATAGAGGAACATTGGTATTCTTTTTTTTTTTCTTTTTTTTGGGGGGGAGATTTCATCGCCATCTTTGTTTGCTTTATACTCCAACATTGCTTGAATTCAACATATGCTCAAATTTCTTTCAATCCGATTTGTTTTAAAGCATTCTGATAGAATGTACGCTCACATTATTTTTTTGTTTGTTTAAGTGACACTTGTCATGATCAATACAATACACTGCAATATGTGAAAAGTGACATTTGTGAAAAGTGGCATCTGGCATGATTAATACAATAGACTGCAATATGTGAAAAGTGACACTTGTCACTGCAATATGTGAAAAGTGACACTTGTCATGATCAATACAATACACTGCAATATGTGAAAAGTGACACTTCTCATGATCAATACAATACACTGCAATAATTATGTGAAAAGTGACACTTGTTATGATCAATACAATACACTGCAATAATTATGTGAAAAGAGACACTTGTCACGATCCATACAATCAACTGTAAAATGTGAAAGTGACATTGGTCAAATCCATAGGACTCAAAGATTCGCATAATTGTTACCCACAAACTGTTTCTAAATTTAATTTTGATAATGGAGATTTTCTTCCTTTTTTACATTATTTTTAAAGATCAGTATTTTTTTTGTTGGTACAAATGATTTTTAGATAATTTGTTTGCATAACATAGAACAAATGTACATATATGTTATAAGCAAGTGTATATATATAAGAGTTTGCAATATATTCAGATTATGGATACGACATTTCAGTCAAGTTAAATACAACCAAACAAACTGCACAGAAAAAATAACATGGAAATGATTTAGTACACAGATCACATTTTTGAGAATATCAACAAATAAATGCTATCAAAAACAGTTTCATCAAAAAGTATCTAGCCATCATCAATTAGTTGCTTGTAATATTGCCATTTACCAGCAAAAACACTGTAAGTCATGTTTGTTGTAGCAATACACTCTTTAGTTTGACATAGTTTTTTTCAGATATTTTCTAACAAACTCCAAACAGAGGTTCTGCTTTTTTGTACTCTAAGAATCTGAGAAATGTTACACCCCTTCAGCAATATCCTGATAACATCAACAGTCAGAATCAAAAGCAAAAAATACTTGTTATCCTGTTAGAATATGTATGGGGGGGGGGGGGGGGATGTTAACATATCACTCACAGGCACACACACACACACACACACACACACACACATGGAGTCAGCACTGATGTTAATTCTATTTGTAGGGGGGAAAATCAGCTTGAACAGGTGTCTCAGTGGGGGCTCAAATCCACAGATTGTGAGCTCTCACCACTAATGACAATGCTATCTTGTTCCCCCACCCCCACCCTCACCCCTTCCTACAAACATAATTCAATATAAAATCATGAAAAGATAATGATAGATATTCCCTGGTTGTTGTTTGGTTTTTTTGAGTGTGTTGTTGGGTTTTTTGGGGGGGTCCCCTGACAGCATATCTTATCTCACCCGGTAAAGCTGGTAATAGCTGGGAACCATGAGTTGACCTCTGATTTATGAATACATAATTGATAAATGTTCCCTGATTTCTTTTCTTTTTTTTCCCCCAAACAGCACATCTACCTCATCCAGTAAAGCTGGTGATAGCGGGGAACCATGAGTTGACCTTTGAATTATGAATAGATAAATATTCCCTGATATCATTTTTTTTTTCCCCCTGGATAGCACGTCTACCTCGTCCAGTAAAGCTGGTGATAGCTGGGAACCATGAGTTGACCTTTGAATTATGAATAGATAAATATTTCCTGATATCATTCTTCTTTTTCCCCCCTGGATAGCACGTCTACCTCATCCGGTAAAGCTGGTCATAGCTTAGAAACCATGAGTTGACCTTTTAATTATGAATAGATAAATATTTCCTGATATCACTTTTCTTTTTTCATCCCCTGGATAGCACGTCTACCTCATCCGGTAAAGC
Source organism: Rapana venosa (assembly GCA_028751875.1). Lineage (NCBI taxonomy): Eukaryota > Metazoa > Mollusca > Gastropoda > Neogastropoda > Muricidae > Rapana > Rapana venosa. Next base: position 41,035,369 of record CM054147.1, read on the forward strand.
TGGTCATAGCGGGGAACCATGAGTTGACCTTTTAATTATGAATAGATAAATATTCCCTGATATCATTTTTCTTACCCCTGAATAGCATGTCTACCTCATCCAGTAAAGCTGGTGATAGCTTAGAACCATGAACTGACCTTTTAATTATGAATAGATAAATATTCCCTGATATCACTTTTCTTTTTCCCCTCTGGATAGCACATCTACCTCATCCGGCAAAGCTGGTGATAGCGGGGAACCATGAGTTGACCTTTGAATTATGAATAGATAAATATTTCCTAATTTTTCTTCTTTTTTTTTTCCTCAATAGTCACGTCTGGAAACCATGAGTTAACCTTTGAATTATGAATAGATAATGAAAAATATTCCCTGATATCACTTTTTCTCCTCCCTGGATAGCACGTCTACCTCATCCGGTAAAGCTGGTGATAGCGAGGAACCATGAGTTGACCTTTTAATTATGAATAGATAAATATTCCCTGATATCACTTTTGTTTTTCCCCCCTGGATAGCATGTCTACCTCATCCAGTAAAGCTGGTGATAGCTTACAAACCATGAGTTGATCTTTGAATTATGAATAGATAAATATTCCCTGATATTATTTTTGTTTTTTCCCCTGGATAGCACATCTACCTCATCCGGTAAAGCTGGTGATAGCTTAGAAACCATGAGTTGACCTTTGAATTATGAATAGATAATGAAAAATATTCCCTGATATCATTTTTTTCCGCCCTGGATAGCACGTCTACCTCATCCAGTAAAGCTGGTGATAGCAGGGAACCATGAGTTGACCTTTTAATTATGAATAGATAAATATTCCCTGATATCACTTTTGTTTTTCTCACCTGGATAGCACGTCTACCTCATCCAGTAAAGCTGGTAATAGCTTAGAAACCATGAGTTGACCTTTGAATTATGAATAGATAAATATTCCCTGATATCTTTTTTTTTTTTCCCCTGGATAGCATGTCTACCTCATCCAGTAAAGCTTGTGATAGCGGGGAACCATGAGTTGACCTTTGAATTATGAATACATAAATGAAAACATATTCCCCGATTTTTTTTCTTTCCCCCAGATAGCACATCTACCTCACCCAGTAAACCTGATGGTAGCTGGGAACCATGAGCTGACCTTTGAATTATGAATAGATAAATATTCCCTGATTTTTCTTTTTTTTTTTTCTTCCTCAATAGCACGTCTGGAAACCATGAGTTATCCTTTGAATTATGAATAGATAATGAAAAATATTCCCTGATTTCTTTTTTTTTCTCCCCCGGATAGCGCGTCTACCTCATCCGGTAAAGCTGGTGATAGCGGGGAACCATGAGTTGACCTTTGAATTATGAATAGATAAATATTCCCTGATATCATTTTTTTTTCTCAATAGCACGTCTACCTCACCAGGTAAAGCTGGTGATAGCGGGGAACCATGAATTGACCTTCGAGGATGCCAGCTTCGGCGTCCATCCCGTGTTGGTGCGTAAGAAGCTGGGGCTGCCACTGAAGGCGTCCCCTCACGAGGTGATGGAAGGCTGCAAAGCTCTTCTGGAACACGCTTTGTACCTCGAGGATGAGTCTCTCCAGATCTGTGGCATCAACATCTACGGTAGTCCTTGGTATGTTGTGGGTAGGGTGGGGGGGAATTTTGTTGTTGGGGTTTTGTGGATCATGTGTGTGGCTTTGGGCAGGGGTGGGGTAAGGGGGTGGGGGGGGGGGGGGGGGGGGGGGGGAGGGAGTTGTTGCATGCATGTGTGTATTTTACTTGAAATTCTCTTTGTGTTGAGATAAATGAAGAATTAGTTTGGTATGATGCTAAGACAACATGTTTACTGAGAGTAGTGAAGCGTTGATATTGCTGTAATATTACATTATTATTGAGATAAATGAAGCATTGATATTGTTGATAAAACATGTCTATCAAGATAAATGAAGCATTGGTATTGCTAATTCAACATGTTTATCGAGATAAATGAAGCATTGGTATTGCTAATACAACATGTTTATTGAGATAAATGTAGCGTTTGTACTACTAATAAAACATGTTTATTGAGAGAGATAAAGCTTTGGTGTTGCTAATACAATATGTTTATTGAGATGAATGAAACATAGGCATTGCTAATATAACATATTAATCGAGATAAATAAAGCATTGGTATTGCTAATTCAACATGTTTATCAAGATAAATGAAGCATTGGTACTGCTAATACAATATACTTATTGAGATGAATGAAACATTCATATTGTTAATACAACAATAACATTGTTTATCGAGATGAATGAAACATTCATATCGCTAATACAACAGCAACATTGTTTATCGAGATGAATGGAATATTCATATCGCTAATACAACAGCAACATTGTTTATTGAGATGAATGAAACATTCATATCGCTAATACAACAGCAACATTGTTTATCGAGATGAATGAAACATTCATATCGCTAATACAACAGTTACATTGTTTATCGAGATGAATGAAACCTTCATATCGCTAATACAACAGCAACAATGTTTATCGAGATGAATGAAACCTTCATATGGCTAATACAACAGCAACAATGTTTATCGAGATGAATGAAACGCTCATATCGCTAATACAACAGCAACATTGTTTATCGAAATGAATGAAACGCTCATATCTCTAATACAAAAGCAACATTATCGAGATGAATGAAACATTCATATCGCTAATACAACAGCAACATTGTTTATCGAGATGAATGAAACATTCATATCACTAATACAACAGCAACATTGTTTATTGAGATGAATGAAACGCTCATATCGCTAATACAACAGCAACATTTTTTATCGAGATGAATGAAACATTCATGTCACTCATACAATAGCAACATTGTTTATCGAGATGAACGAAACATTCATATCGCTAATACAACGGCAACATTGTTTATCGAGGTCAATGAAACATTCATATCACTAATACAACAGCAACAATGAAACATTCATATCGCTAATACAACAGCAACAATGTTTATCGAGATGAATGAAACACTCATATCGCTAATACAACAGCAACATTGTTTATCGAGATGAATGAAACACTCATATCGCTAATACAACGGCTACATTGTTTATCGAGATGAAGGAAACACTCATATCGTTAATACAACGGCAACATTGTTTATCGAGATGAACGAAACATTCATATTGTTAATACAACGGCAACATTGTTTATCGAGATGAACGAAACATTGTTTATCGAGATGAATGAAAGATTCATATCGCTAATACAACAGCAACATTGTTTATCGAGATGAACGAAATATTCATATCGCTAATACAACAGCAACATTGTTTATCAAGATGAACGAAACATTCATATGGCTAATACAACGGCAACATTGTTTATCGAGATGAACGAAACATTCATATCGCTAATACAACGGCAGCATTGTTTATCGAGATGAGCAACAGCAACATTGTTTATTGAGATGAACGAAACATTCATATCGCTAATACAACGGCAACATTGTTTATCGAGATGAACGAAACATTCATATCGCTAATACAACGGCAACATAGTTTATCGAGATGAACGAAACATTCATATCGCTAATACAACGGCAACATTGTTTATCGAGATGAACGAAACATTCATATCGCTAATACAACGGCAACCTTGTTTATCGAGATGAACGAAACATTCATATCGCTAATACAACGGCAACCTTGTTTATCGAGATGAACGAAACATTCATATCGCTAATACAACGGCAACCTTGTTTATCGAGATGAACGAAACATTCATATCGCTAATACAACGGCAACCTTGTTTATCGAGATGAACGAAACATTCATATCGCTAATACAACGGGCAACCATTGTTTATCGAGATGAACGAAACATTCATATCGCTAATACAACGGCAACCTTGTTTATCGAGATGAACGAAACATTCATATCGCTAATACAACGGCAACATTGTTTATCGAGATGAACGAAACATTCATATCGCTAATACAACGGCAACATTGTTTATCGAGATGAACGAAACATTCATATGGCTAATACAACGGCAACATTGTTTATCGAGATGAACGAAACATTCATATGCTAATACAACGGCAACATTGTTTATCGAGATGAACGAACCACTCATATCGCTAATACAACGGCAACATTGTTTATCGAGATGAACAACCACTCATATCGCTAATACAACGGCAACAATGTTTATCGAGATGAATGTAACATTCATATGGCTAATACAACGGCAACAATGTTTATCGAGATGAATGTAACATTCATATGGCTAATACAACGGCAACAATGTTTATCGAGATGAATGTAACATTCATATCGCTAATACAACGGCAACAATGTTTATCGAGATGAACGAACCACTCACAACGGCTACATTGTTTATCGAGATGAACGAAACATTCATATCGCTAATACAACGGCTACATTGTTTATCGAGATGAACGAACCACTCATATCGCTAATACAACGGCTACATTGTTTATCGAGATGAACGAACCACTCATATCGCTAATACAACGGCTACATTGTTTATCGAGATGAACGAACCACTCATATCGCTAATACAACGGGGTACATTGTTTATCGAGATGAACGAACCATTCATATCGCTAATACAAGGCTACATTGTTTATCGAGATGAACGAACATCATATCGCTAATACAACGGCTACATTGTTTATCGAGATGAACGAACCACTCATATCGCTAATACAACGGCTACATTGTTTATCCAGATGAACGAACCACTCATATCGCTAATACAACGGCAGCATTGTTTATCGAGATGAACGAACCACTCATATCGCTAATACAACGGCAACATTGTTTATCGAGATGAACGAACCACTCATATCGCTAATACAACGGCAACAATGTTTATCGAGATGAATGTAACATTCATATCGCTAATACAACGGCAACAATGTTTATCGAGATGAATGTAACATTCATATCGCTAATACAACGGCAACAATGTTTATCGAGATGAACGAACCACTCATATGGCTAATACAACGGCAACAATGTTTATCGAGATGAACGTAACATTCATATCGCTAATACAACGGCAACAATGTTTATCAAGATGAACGAAACATTCATATCGCTAATACAACGGCAACAATGTTTATCAAGATGAATGAAACATTCATATCGCTAATACAACGGCAACAATGTTTATCAAGATGAATGAAACATTCATATCGCTAATACAACGGCAACAATGTTTATCAAGATGAATGAAACATTCATATCGCTAATAGTAATACAACAGCAACAATGTTTATCAAGATGAATGAAACCTTCATATCGCTAATACAACAGCAACAATGAAACATTCATATCGCTAATACAACGGCAACAATGTTTATCAAGATGAATGAAACATTCATATCGCTAATACAACGGCAACAATGTGCAGGGTGCCAACATTTGGTTCGTGGGGTTTCAGCGCCAAAAGGGGAGAGAACCTGTTACAAAAATGGAACAAGATTCCCTCTGACACCAACATTCTCATCACCCATGGCCCCCCCTTGGGTGAGTGTGAATGATGGGGCAGATTCTGTAACGGTTAATGGTGGTGGCGGTGGTGGTGTTTTTGGTGTGGTGGTGTTTAAGTGGTGGTACTGCTTTTGGTGCTGGTGGTGTTTTTGGTGGTGGTGGTTTTGATGGAGATGGTGGTGTTTTGGGTGGTGGTGGTGTTTTTTGTGGTGGTGTTGGTGGTGCTTTTGATGGAGATGGTGGTGTTTTTGGTGGTGGTGGTGATTTGGTGGTGTTTTTGGTGGTGATAGTGGTGGTGATGGTGCTATTTTAGGTGGTGTTTTTGGTTGTGGTGGTGGTGTTTTTGGTGGTGGTGGTGGTGGTGGTTGTCTGTTGTTATTGTTGTTGTTGCACTTAGAAGCTTATCAGTGTCATCCACAGCCCCTTCCCCCCCCCCCTCCCCCCTCCACCTTCTCTCCCTTATCATAGGGATGGTGTTAAGGAATCTGGTCTTGGTTTTATCTCATTTTATATGTGTTGATGTGGTTTCTCTCACAACACACTGACCGTCCTTGGTTGACCCTTATGGATGACCAGCGCGTTGATACAAGGAATGACAGTAGAGTTGATTTTATACCCTGTTTTAATCTGTGTATACGGCTGCACAGTTTTAATCTGAGGTTTACAATTTTGTGAGATGACAACCCCGATATGGCCTCTGTGGTAGGTGGGGCTATAAACAACAGGATTGGATTGGATTGGATTGCACTAATACTCTGAACCAATATCACTGGAGCATAATTGTACTGTAATAACCGATATTCATGTTGTCGTTGTTGTGGTTACACTGACACACTTAAACTGTTTCACTGGAGCAGAAACTGTAAGAAGCTAGTCGAATATCACTAAATATGAACAGGCTTTAAACAAAACACAACAACAACAAAACAACTGTAAGAAGCAATGTTCATATTGTTGTTGTTGTTGTCGTTGCACTGATACACTTACCAGTATCACTGGAGCAGATACTGTAAGAACTGATGATCATGTCATTATTGTTGTCATTGTTGTTGTCATTGTTGTTGCACTTGTTGCTTGTTGTCATTGCTGTTGTCATTGTTGTTGCACTTGTTGCAGTGATAGGCTTATCACTGTCCCTGTGTGTTACTTGTCACTGTTGACGCAGGTTATGGAGATAGCGTGGTTGAAGAGAACCAATATTCATGTTGTCATTGTTGTTGCTGAAGTTGTTGTTGGCACTGATAAGCTTGTCGCTTCACAAGTCCCTATGTGTTAAGTGTCACTGTTGACGCAGGTTATGGAGATAGTGTGGTTGAGGAGAACCAATATTCATGTTGTCATTGTTGTTGCTGAAGTTGTTGTTGGCACTGATAAGCTTGTCACTTCACAAGTCCCTATGTGTTAAGTGTGACTGTTGACGCAGGTTATGGAGATAGCGTCTCTGAAGGGAACCGAGCTGGCTGTGCCGAATTGCTGAACACTGTGGTGAAGCGTGTCAGACCCAAGTACCACGTGTTCGGCCATATTCACAGTGGTCAGTAGGCTACATAACTATCTTTCTCAGCATTATACAAGTCAGACAAAGTTCCTTTTCAACCTGTACTGTATAAACACTGTTGAACAACAACAAAAACCCAACAACAACCAAACAAACAAACAAAAACATTGTTGAATCTCCCTCCATTTCGTTTGTTTTTATTTTGGTTTTAAGTTTGATGCGTTGTAGGAGGTATTGTGTTATTGTTGTTGGTTGAGACTCTTCTCATCATTTGTGTACAATACAAAACAGTATAACGCAGTACAGAATGATACAGGGCAAAAATGTAGACAATGTTTGAAGAGATATCAACCTGTTCATGAGATGTTTAAGAGAAATAGCTCCCTTGTCGCATCTGACTTTTGCCTGGAATGTGTTTCAAAATATCCTGTTAACCTTTTTCTTGCGGGTAACCCACTATAGGGTAACCAATGATCTACTACCCCTTCCCTCTGTATCACCCACTACTGGGTTACGGTAGCATACAAATGTGCATGTGTATTGGGAAAGAGGGGTTCTCTCCCTTAACGTAGGGATAGTGTTATAAGGAAACATTTGCAATTATGTATGGTATATCCATGAAGTCAGAATGCGGCTAACTTAATAGTGGTGAATAAAAACAGTCGCATATGTGAAATCTCACCATTGGTAAACCTCAGAGTTTTAGCCAAGGAACCAAAAAATAAAATAAATTACAATTTTAAAAATGTATGTGTGTGTGTGTGTCTCTCTCTCTTTCTCTCGATAGATAGATTGATAGATAGATAGATAGATAGATAGATAGATAGATAGAGTATGATCAATAATGATAAACCCCCCACCCCCACCCCCCCCTCCGTTGCAGGATACGGAATGTGGACTAACGGCAAGACCGTGTTCATCAACGCCGCCATATGCAGCAACAGATACAAACCAGATCACGACCCCATCGTGTTTGACTACCCCTTACCCCAGGGCTACACCCGCCAGGACTTTGCCCAACTGTCCACCGAATCTCTGCGTCAGGCCAGGGCCACAGCAACAGCAGCAGCAGAGCAGTGCACAGAACGGAATGGGGATGATGACAGCCACGGTGAACATGTGGGAGTGGAGAGCCACAACACAACCAGCCCGCACAGTTCCACTGCAGACGGTGTTTTGAAACGTTCAAGAAAAGATGGTGAAAAACCAGAGAGAAGTAAGGAAGCCAAAGATCTAGGAGACTGCACTGCAGGCGTGAATGATTTGGCACAGTTGAATTCTACCCCTGGAGGGCTTTCAGCACACGGCAGCATTTGTCAGGGCCTCGGGAGTTGCTGAGTGTTCGACAATGAAGAAGAATTGAATTCTGTCGTATGTTCCTGTCCATTACCTGTCATGTTTTAGAAGCAAAAATTGTGTCTAGTTAGAAGAGGGGGTGTTCAAAGTTGTATTGTGGTTATTCTATTCAGTCAAAAGAAAAAGGCATGATTATGAAGACATTTGGAGAAGCTGAAAATTGAAAGTTATTTGACAACACTCATTTTTTGTCTTCAGAGAGCTTTGGAATCAGATCTGCAGATGTGATGGTAAATGCTAATGAACAGTAGTGGTTTCTTTTACAGCCGGAGGTGGGGGAAATGTCATGTAATGTAGTTTTATACGTTGCATGGTTAAGATCATTTGACTTTGATTATGCGGGTCCATGGATTCAAATGTCAACGTCTGGTGAATTCAGGGTTGGGGCTTCTACAGTCTCCCAGGTCAACCCCAAGTGCAAACCTGCCAGTTCCTTAATTCCCTTTGTGTATATACACATGCAGAAGATCAAATATGCACATAAGATCCCATAGTTCATGTCAGCATTCAGTGGGTTACGGAAACACAAAATACCCAGCATGCAGTCTGTACAGTGAAATGAGCTGCCCTGATGTCAGAATGTGTTGGCTGAGGCTGGGAAGACCTCCTGCAAAATGACAAGCACAGGAGAAGACCAGGCACTATGCAGAGAAGAGAACAGAGAGCACTTATATTACTGCATAACATATGATTATATCATTTTATTTATTCTTTTATTTCAAGGATAATGGAATAAGCACTAATGTGTTTTTACATCCAGTCCCTGTGTGTATGTGGCTTTGTAAATTTTGTCTTCTGTTCCCACCAACACTCAGTGGCCTGCTCTTCCGAAAAACAGCACAGGTTTTAACGTGTGTGCAAAATGTTCTGCGTGTGTTTGCGCACGGGACCTCGGTTTGTAGTCTCATCCAAAGGATATTTCAGGGGTAGTGGAGTTGGCACTGATGTTAACTCAAGGGGAAAAATCCCCTTGAACAGGCTTTTAAACCCAGGTGCAGATCACGAACCATAACGCAATATTCTAACTGCCAGGCTATCCCATCCCCCATTATATTATGAGTAATCTCATTTTGTTATGCTGATCATAAGTTTGTAGATATTGCTCTGAAAATAGTGTACAGTACTTAATTGGTGCAGTATTTATTTGCTCAAACCTCTTGACAAAAGCAAAGATTTTACAATAGTGCACATGCATGCATTCACACAAGTAAACACACACGCATGCACGCACACACACACACACACATATATATTCATACATATATTGTTGACAGATGGAATTCTGAGATGTTGTTGTTGTTTTAGTTATCATGGGTCACCCAGAATGTGCACTCTGACTCACTCATCCCACCTGGGAATCACTGTGAGATTGAAACTGCACACTGGATGGGAAGTTTGCGTGTATGACTGTTTTTAAGTACCTCGCCATAGAGGCAGCCATACTCCGACTTCAAAGGAATTTTTTTTCCTGTAAAGGAGAGTGCGGGCTGTTATGTTAAGAGCTTGTCATGGCTGAAGGCAATCTCAACACAACATTTTACAACATAACAGCATTTTAGTGTAGGCCTTGGCAATTAGCTGACATGGATAACTGACACAGCTTTTGGCCTGGGCCAGGATTCTGAGGTGAACCAATTGGCTTTCATTATAAATGGTTTGTTATTGATGTATTTGTAGACCATTTCAAGTCATGGCAGACTTCTTTGTGTGAAATTAGGGCTACTCTTTCCAAGGGGAGTGCATTGCCACAAGAGCAGCGCCACCTTTTTTTTTTTCTCTTTTCCTGTCTGCATGTGTATTTGTTTCCATATCAGAGTGGCTTTTTTCTACACAATTTTGCCACGAACAACTCATACCAAAATTAATTCTAATCATTTTTTTCCCTTCGGTAAAATGTTCAGTGTTGCCTGTCAGCATTTTTTGTATAAAAAAAATTTTTTTTTAATTTAAATAAATAATAATGATAATTTTAATAATCCCTCTAAGCCCTTTTTGGGCATTTAAAGACAAGTTTGTACATATACATATTTTTACATGAAATTTGATACTTGAGTGTATGTGTGTTTGTGTGTGTGTTGATAGAGCTAAGTATTGATGTTGATGTTTTTATTGTTTTGTTTCTTTTTTGTTTTACTCTGGTTTCTCAGGCATACAGGGTGATTTCACATCTGTACTTATGTATGAAAGAAACTTGTTTTCTAACCTGTTGTTTTCAGTCATCAACTGTTCACCCTGTCTGTTGGTCACATGCCTTGAAACCCAATCTGTGATATTCTCAGAACAGCAAACCTTGATACTCTGTGTGATAAATATTTTTTAAAGATTTTTTGTTCAAGCAACAGTTGCTTGATTTTCATGGAGCGTATATCTGTCACTTTTGAATCTAATGTTTATAAGCAGTTGCCTATATGTTTGCGAATACATTTTTATGTGTATACATTTTTTATATGCTTACAAATGTGTCATAAAGTTAACATGACTTGCTGGGATTATTCTAAGGATCACGCAACACTTGCTTTTTTTTTTTTGTGATATAGTGACGGTTAAAGAAAATATTGTGTGTGAATTGCATGGGCTGTTTTTTGTTGGGGTTATGAACTGTGTGTGAAACACAGGTGTTCCAAGCTGCAGAAATCAGTGAATAAAAACGCTCTTCTGACTGATGTATGGTTGCTTCCAATCACACACACATACACACTTTGACACCTGTACAGAAAGGCAAATGCACATTTACGCACACATGCTCAAACACACATGCATGCATTCGTGCATGCACGCAGGCACACACAAATGTACACATTTGCTTATTCCATTATCCTCGATATAAAAGAATAAAATAAATAAAAAATAAATAAAAAACACATGTGCACACACACCACACACACACACACACACAAAGCCATGGGGACACACACAGAATTAATGTTATGAGAGCTGAACAGCCAAAAGCAAGCTGTTTTATATGCATCATGTGTCACTTGTTATATTATACTATATGCTTATTTCCACAACATCCTATGTGTTCAATGCCACAGTAAATAAATCCAAGTTATCATCAAATAAATCTGTTGATCACTGCATCATCTGAATTCTCTGTGTGTTTGTGCGCACATGCATGTATGTGTGTGTGTGTTTGTGCGCGCATGCGTATGTGTGTGTGTGGTCCCTGCGTATGTGTGTGTGTGGTCCCTGTGTGTGTGTGTGTGTGGTCCCTCTGTGTGTGTGTGTGTGATCCTTGTGTGTGTGTGTAATTTTTTTATCACATCTAATAATGATAATATACGGAATTTGTATAGTGCTGAATTTTGTAAAGGAACAAATCACAGCACTTGCAATCACATGCCTACAACCGTTCACAGATTTTTAGTTCACACACACACACAGCAGGCAGGGGGGTGGGGAAACGGGATAGCCTGGTGGTTAGAGTGACGCACATTGCGCTCATGACCTTGTGCAAGCGCCTGCAGAACTTCTTCTGCACACGTTAAAACCCATTCCGCTTTTCAGAAGAGTAGGCCATCATGTGCCGGTGGGAATGGATGACAAAATTTACAAAACTGCATACATATGGGGACTGTTAAAAAGTGCATGAGTGCTTATTCCATTATCTTTGAAATAAAAGAATGAAACGCGCACACACACACACACACCACTTCCTAAGCAGGATGATGTAGATCATAAGATGTCTATTGAAAGCAGGAACAGATAAGAGATGTAACTAAAGGAGAAGGTCATAGGTCGGAAAGAAGTGTGTCTAGAGTCCGGATTTGGAAATGTCAGATAGGCTTTTGGCGAAGTGAGAGAGGTAGGTCATTCCAGATGGATGGACTGGAAATAAAGAGCAATGGCCAACAGTGGCTTGTTTGAATCTGGGCGTTTGAAAGCATAAGGTATCTTCCCCAACAGAAAGTTATTTAAAGGCCAGCCAGCGTGGCCCAGTGGTTAGTGCTTTGGGATCTTGGCTGGAATGTTGCAGAATCAAATACCATAAGTGTCATAGGGGTTGTTTTGGACTTCAGCCTGCGCCTTCACATAGTGAGTTTGCTATGGGCTGCTTGAGAAGACAGGGACCACAGTCATCATCCATTTTATGGATACGATTATGAGAGTTTGCTTAAAATACTTGACCAACACTGCAGATGTCTAGGCCTATATCTCTCGGGTCTGGTTGAATACAGGATCTTACAATAGAAAGCGTAGAGTACAGCCCTGTCAAGTAGTCTTAAAGCACATGCACGTCCATAGCAGCAACATCTTATGATCCTCATCATTGATCATGCAACAATAGAAAATTAATTTGGTGGCCCTGGATGTTTTGGTGTTATGGTGACCTCAGCTTCAGTTTTGTATACATTTCTGTACCTATGGTGAGTCAGTATCAAACCCTTTTGAGTTTGGGAGTTTCGTCAGAGAAGGTCATTGGATGGATGTTGTGATGGTTGCCACTTTGGATGGGCATCTCAATCAGTCTGGCTCCGCAAATGAGCTTACACTGTCGTCATTAGCGGTCTTAGGAAGTGGTGTCCTGTATGTGTTAGCTCAGAACAGGCACTACTATACTGAACCTCTGGCTGATGACTCCACGATGGCCTTACATTGTAGTTGATGAGTTCCCTGTGGACTTCTACCCTGAGGATGCTTCGTGATGAGCCTAGGTACGGTTTGGGTGGAGACATCAGAATGAGTGGTGTGGGGACAGCAGGATAGAAACATCGCAAAAGATGTGAGAGCTAAAAAAAAAAACAATGTTTACGATCTCCCAGGTCAACTTCAAGGGCAGACCTGCCAGTGCCTTAATTCCCTTTAAGTCTATTTATATACACATACAGACGATCAAATATTGCTACATTAAAGATCCTGTAATTCATGTCAACATCCGGGAGGGGGGGGGGGGGAGTTACGGAAACACAAACATACCCAGCATGCAGCATGTACAATAAAACGAGCCGCTTTGAAGTTGGAATGTGTCGGCTGAGGCCAGCGGGCAGACCTCCCGCAAAATCCTAAGCACAGGAGAAGACCAGACACTACATATCCCACCCAGTAATGGACAGAGAAGAGAGAGACATCTATACTGGGTCAGTTTGACAAATCTTTACCCTGAACAAACATGTGTCCAGAAAATCACTCTTTTTGTCTTTATTCCCGTAAAATTGACGGAAGAATTTCACTTCAGTCTCACGATCGCATGCTTACTGAATATGTCGTAACTAGGCCTACGCTTCGACAGTGTGATTTTTGTTGTTAAAAAAAAAAAAAAAAAAAACACCTCAAATTACGAGTATTTCTTTTATTGCTGAAACAGGCTCTCTTCAAGTAAAAACAAACAAACAAACACACAAAACAATTATAATATGCATTCTTAAAAATTAAGTACAGACTTTCAAACAAAATAAAATTTCTCCCGTAGTATTCCCGAAGTCATAATGCAGCTGCCTTAAATGTGGGTTAAAACGAACTCATCCGCAAAATCTCACCATTGGTGAACCTCGAAGCTCAAGCAAAGGAACGGAAGAAAAAAATCATCTCCCGTAGCAGTTGAATTCAGTCATGCCGAAATCGGATGCACTGGGCCTGTCTTGTCAGGCGTTTAACGGCAGCGCAACGCGTTTTCGCTCATATGACACACAACAAAAATTGTTTTCAGAGTGTTTAACGGAGAAGAAGAAAAAGATCTCCAGTCAATGTTCTTGACACATGTCTTTTCCCACCGTACCTGCTAGTCATTTGCTGAGAGACTAAAGTGCTTTTGGGGTCAAGCAGACTGGTAGGCTTGGGGGGGGGGGGGGGGGGGGCAGGGGATGGGGAGTGAGTTAGAAGATAAAATAGGTCAAGGGCAGAAAATGCCTGAATTATCTCTCTCTGTTACATAAGATACTAAAACATGCTTACTAAAACTGCATGCCAAGAAGAAACATCTAAAAACTGTGTCTCTCTTCTCTTCTCTGCGTTCTCTTACTGGGGGTGTGGTACACAGTATCTGGTCTTCTCCTGTGCTGGTAACTCTGCAGGAGGTCTGCCCGCTGGCCTCAGTTGACACATTCCCCACTGCAGAGCAGCTCATTTCATTGTGCAGGTTTCATGCTCTCGTTATGTTTGTGCGTCTGTAACCAACCAAACGCTATCATGAGTTGCGGGATCTTTACCGTGCATATTGGATCTTATGCATGTGTATTATATATACACGAAGGGGGGAAAAAGACACTTGCAGGTCTATTATTTGAAGTTGACCTTGGAGATCATGAACATCCTGACCTTTAATTTTATTCACCAGACTCCGCCACCGAGACTCGAACCTATGACTTCATGGACCTACTGGATTGAAAACTCTCTCTCTCTCTCTCTCTCTCTCTCTGGGTCTTCAATTTTCTCCGTGTGTGTGTGTGTGTGTGTGTGTGTGTGTGTGTGTGTGTGTGTGTGTGCCTGCCTACAGATTACTATAACATTTTTTTGATAAAATGAATTTCCAAACTTCGATTTTCTGAGGATGGAGGGAAAAAAACTTCATCATCCTTGAACTTTACAGTCACTTATGTCTGAACCTGTCTCGGAATCATTTATTTATTTATTTATTCTTTTATATCGAGGATAATGGAACAAGCACTCATGTGCTTTTTTACATCCAGTCCCCGTGTGTATGCGGTTTTGTAAATTCTGTCACCTGTTTCCACCGGCACACAATGGCCTACTCTTCCGAAAAGCGGAACAGGATTTAACGTGTGCGCAAGATGTTCTGCATGCGTTCGAACACAGAGCCTGGTTTATAGTCTCACCCGAAGGACATTAGACATTAGAGGCAGCAGTGAATGACTTCAACATCCTCTGTCATCTTCCTCCATCTATCCTCTGCAGCTTTCTGAAAAACTGGTTCATATTTATTCAATGCATCACACATTGCATTGTCTGGCCGTCAACCCCTGCTTCTGTCTATCATGACCGCGATGTTACTGATTATTTTACGAGTGGTGGGAAGTATGCAATATTTATTAGCCTGCCTACTCCCACACCCAACCCCCCCCCCCCCCCCCCCCCCCCCCCCCCCCCCAACCCCAACCCCCACCCCAAACAAACAACAACTGGCAAACAAGCAATTAATGAATTCACATTCTACAGAATTTTGCCAGGTACAACTCTCTTACCTTTTTTACCCTTTACAACTCTCTTGTCGCCAGGGTTTCGTTTACGTGCGCAGAATGTGTGTTGCGCAAAGGGACCTCGGTTTAACGTCCCATCCGAAAGACCAACACCCAGACAACCACTTAAGGTCTTGCGGATGGGGGCAAAGTTGGGACTCAGGCAGGGATGGAACCCATACTTCTCGCGCTCTAGGCAATGCATTAGCGTTACCTCTAGAAACCCGATCTGCATTTCTTGATTTGTATGTAGAATATTTCGCAACAAGTTAGAAGTTTCGTCTGTTTTGAAATCTTTCCGCTCTGCTTAGAAGAAATGATGAACTGATAATCCATGACAGTTCATTTTTTTTATGTCTTATTTTCGTTTGTTTTGGGTGGTTGGCTGGTTGGTTATTTGTTGTTGCTGGGTGGGGGTATTTTCTTAGGGTTTGTGTGTTGTTTTGTTGTTGTTGTTTTTTTGGGGGGAGTCTTTTTGTTTGTTTGTTGCGGAGGGGAGGGGGGGTTCAAAACATTTCAGTTCCAGCCATAAAGAACCAGCCTGAGTCGCAAGTGCATCAACAACACGTTGACCTGTGACGTTTGCATGGTGACACATTTTTGCTGATCTTTTTGTCAAAACATCGGTCTCTACAGCTGCCACATACGAACAAACAGGACAACCAGGACGTTCACCCATGATCAAACTTAATCAACGGACTACTGCTGCACTATGCTGTACTGTACTGACAAGAATACACATTTTTTGTAATAAAAAAATTTTTTAATGCTGTGTTGGAAACATCACACGTCCTTGACCCTTTTCCTTATCTGCAGTCCCTTTTATCTGTTACGTCAAAGCAGTCAGTAAGTGGACACCATTTCTTTTGAAGAGTCAGTTTGTTTTCAGAAGAAGGAAGATATCCGGTAGGCTAGGGTTGAAATGACCGTAGATAAGTTAGCCTAAATTAGTTTCATGATTTCAGCGTTAGGTCTGTTACTGCTGTATAGGCCTAGGCGCATCACTAGGTGCTTTCGTCAGCTGCTTTGAGGTAAGGATTAGCTTTGGACAATTTTTGGGGATCATTTTTTTGTTTGTTACTGATGTGTTTTTTATTGTTGTTTTTTATTGTTTGTCGCGGGGGAATGGGGGGGGGGGGGGGGGGGCTCTTGCTGCAAAGTTTCAGCGTCAGATTCACAGCATTAACAGATGAATGTGTGTATATTTTAGATATAGACTTCAAGGCTTGAGTATTGAATTACTTGGAGGTCGTTGTTGTTATATGTTTTGCTTTGTTTCTTTGGTGGGGGGGGGGGGGGGGGGGGGAGTAGAGGGTGTTTGTTTTTTGCTTTGCTTTTGTTGATTGTTTTGTTTGTTTGTTTGTTTTTGCTTAGACTAGTTGTCAACAGGCAGTCATTTTAAGCGGACTTCCACAGTGTACCATTTTCATTACCTTTTTTCAAGGGATTAATCTAGGACTAAAAGAGGGTGCTAGGCCTATCTAGTTTTTAAAAAAAATAGTAAAAAATAAAAAGCTGCCTTTCTTGTTTCCTTTACCTTCACCTATCCCGTAGTCTAATAGACCGTTGGGGCACCACTGAAGATTTTGCAACCAACTTTCTTATTTAAGAACTTTCAAATAAGGTCCAAAGCAAAAATACTACATCACATCGCAAACTAATAAGCTAGGGCTTGATGTACTGTGCACAAAGACCAAACTAACCCATATTGAACACGCTTCCTCGGTCTCCAAGTGATGGAAGCAAATAGGATCTCCCTGTTACAGTGGTACTCCTCACTCAGTACTCTTACCGCACTCAGAACCCAAAGTTCGACCTAGGCACACTGTGGACAATGTAACTGTTGCCGTCAATACTTAAATAACAGCACTAATTATCAACCCCCTGGCTGCCATTTCAAGTATTGCCTGTTTCCTATGTAGGGCCAACATACAAATGACTGACTCCCTTTGCAGCCATGAAGGAGTTTCTCTCTCTCTCTCTCTCTCTCCCCTCTCTCCGACTTCCCTTTTACATAAAACGTGTTATTTCATAGAAGTATTTTTTGTTTCGTGTGGTAAACTTTGTAGTTTTGTTTTTATCATCGTTCTAAATACATACAATGTTGTCTCCTTCCCACAGGTTTGCTATGCTTTTCTTTGGTGAATAGTTTGGAGTGTTTGTTTGAAGAGACATTGTTTTATTTTAACAGATATTTAAAAATCGTTGTACATTTGAAAGTTCCTTTCTGTGTTATATCTTGATGTAGGTTTCTTTATTGACAGCATTGTTTTAAAATGAGAAAGTTTTGTCTGGGTGTTTTATTATATAATGTTTTGTTAACTTAAAGAATTGTTGCAATCTGATGTTCTCTCTCTCTCTCTCTCTCTCTCTCTCTCTGCTCCTATCTCCGTCTGTTTTGTTCAATCTAGTTTATGTAACTAGGAAGGTGGCAGGATGGTTAAGACGTTTGCCTGCCAACAAGTAAACCGAGATGTTCTGGGTTTGATTCCCAGCCTCGCCCTTGCTTCCCTGTTTGACAAAAAATCGAACTGAATGTCAAAGTCCTTCGGATGAGACTATAAACCGAGGCCCCGTGTGCGAACGCATGCAGAACATCTTACGCACACGTTAAATCCTGTTCCGCTGTTCGAAAGGGTAGGCCATTGTGTGCCGGTGGGAACAGATGACAAATTTATTTTTTAAAATCGCATACACACGCATAAAAAAATTAAAGATAAAAATAAAATAAAATAATCATCTGAGCGCTTTGATTTGTTGCTTTACAAGATTCAGCGCTATATAAATTTCATACATTATTATTATAATTATTATTATTAGTCTATTACGTATTTTGCTAAAAGTTAGTTTGAAATTAATATGGTGCGTGGGTATTGATTATAGTATCTTCTTTTTGTTTCTGTTCTTCCTATCTCTTTTCGTTAAATCACAGCTTGATTTTTATTATTGTAGTCCCTAATCAGGGCAAGAGCTGGATAAAAAAAAAAGTATACAAATGCTTATCTGTAACCCTTAAAAATAAAACTGATTCATTCATTATGAATCGCCATCTACTCTCTGAACTCCCTGAGGAGTCATCGTGGTACAGTACTGTCTTTATCCCGGCCATGTCTCTTGTGCAGGCTGAAACTGGCGGAGCCCTCCTTGTCTAATTACAAGGTGCATGTGAGGTATGTTGGTGTTTCCACAATCCACTGAACGCTGACATTGATCATGAGATCTTCAACGTGTATGTTTGATCTTCTGCGTGGGCATATAGGCCTACAGGGAGGGAATTAGGGTACGGGCAGGTCTGCACTTTAAGGTGACTTGGGAGATCATAAAAATCCCCAACCTTAATTTACCAGATAGGCTGTTCACTGCTTTTGCAAACTCAAACATGTTTCCAGAAACTAATCTGAACTGACCATAGATTATAGGGTTAGACAGCAGTATGTAGCACTAGAGAACGTATTAACTTGTCCTGGACATTAGTTTGCAATATGTACACTTCTGCGAATTTCACTAAGCTCATTGCAGTTGCCCGAATGCAAACAATGTCTTTGCCTATGTATGTCTGCAGCGCAGTTGAACCCACACATCTTCAGTGTCAAGAATCTTACATCTCTGTCGGATTCAAGAGAAAAGTGACGTGAGGGGAGAAGAGGGTTGAACTAAAGGTCCACGTCGTGTATCAGGATGTGGTTCCCACGTTTCTTTTGCGCTGGTCTGCTTGTCAACTGTTTCCTCCATGGATTTGTGAGAGGTAAGTCCTGAGCAGTCTCTGCTGCTGATGTTGCTGCTGCTACTGTTGTTGCTGCTGCTGTTGTTGTTGTTGTTGTTGTTGCTGCTGCTGCTGCTGCTGCTGCTGCTACCACTGCTACTGCTGTTGCTTTGCAGTAAGTTTGAAATATGCATTGAAAATGTTTATGACAAAGCTTTTGTAGCCAGGACTAGATAATAGTCTTGGAAATACTTTTTTCCACTCACTTCTTGTCCACCACATAGGACATAGCAGCCAGAAGTTCACTCGGAGATAATGAAAGTACTATGGTAGTGCAATACGTAAAATACGCTACAATACAATGTCATTCTACAAAAGACACAATGCAACACAACTTTGCAATGCAATACAAAACTATGCTATGCACTACAATATCCGGGCGGCAGGCAAGATGGTCTGGGACATCCTGGAAATCACTTTCCTTGAATCTATACGGTGCCTTGAGCCTTAACCCACGATTTTAAGATCAGTCTATCAGTGGTCTTAAACTTCGCCAGTGTACCCATTGAACTATATGAATGAAGGCAAAGGCCTTCGCTAGAGAGGGTTTAACAGCACAACCCCTACCAGACTTAAAAGTCTTATCTGCCAAAGAGGACACAGATAGAACAGACACGCAGATAACACTATCTTCAACTAAAGTGGATACGAAACCAAAACACTATGGGTAGGGATTGAAAACGTTGCTTCCTGGTGGGGATGCTCGGGACCTATCAGCATATA
>CM054147.1:41062851-41122851 GCA_028751875.1 Rapana venosa
CGCGTTACCTCTAGACCACCGATCCACCTGACATGGCGGTTTATTCTTTATGTTTTATTCTTTTATATTGAGGATAATGGAATAAGCACTTATTGCTTTTTTACATCCAGTCCCCGTGTGTATGCGGTTTGTGTGTGTGTGTGGTAACGGACACAATGGTATGGCACCTGATACTTTTCCAGTGCACTAGATTGTGTTTGGGCCAGGTGTTTGCCCACGGGAATGGGGTGCGTGGGTGGGTGATCGAGGGTGGAGGTTTTTCCTTTTTTTTCTTGTGTGTATGTGTGGGTGGTGTGTGTGTGGGGGGGGGGGGGGGGGGCATTGCTTGTTTGTTTATCCTAGCTGAAGAACGAAAACACAACCCAAAAAAAAGACAGATGTCATCTTTCGTACCAGTCCCTTAAAAAACACACAACACTCTGTCCTACCTTGCAGACCTATTCCATGCATACCCGGGGTACCTACGGGGTGGGAGGGCTGCCTTCAGGGGGCAGCTACTACTGGGCGTGTCTGAAGTGGCACCTGTCTGTGGACACCCCTCCCTCTCAGGTGCACCAGACAGGGCTGCGAGAGGTGGACAGGATCTCCCAGCTGATGCAACAGGTAGGAACCGCCCTATGGCTGTGATGGTGACCATGGCGGTTTAGTCTTTATGTTTTATTCTTTTATATTGAGGATAATGGAATAAGCACTTATTGCTTTTTTACATCCAGTCCCCGTGTGTGTGTGTGTGTGGTAACGGACACAATGGAAAAAGATGAGTAGATATGGTGTAGTATGAGTAGATATAGTAGGGTGGTGGTGGAGGTAGTGGTGGTGTTGGTTTGGTTTGATGTGGTGGTGGTATTGGTTGTGGTGGTGGTTGGTGGTGGTGGCGGTGACTATGGTGATGGTGGTGGTAGTGGTGGTGGTAAAGGTAGTGGGTGGTGGTAATGGTGTTGGTGGTGGTTAAGGTAGTGGTGGTGGTAAAGGTAGTGGCTGGTGGTAATGGTGGTGGTGGTGGTGGTTAAGGTAGTGGTGGTGGTAATGCTGGTGGTGGTGGTTGTCACGATGATGATGACGATGATGATGATGATGATGGCGATGGCGATTGCGGTGATATTGCAATAAGAACTGTAGTGTGGGCTTGATGGCGGACAGGGTCACACAGTTTTTGAGTCACATGACTGTGCCTTACTGCTGCTGCTGCTACTACTGCTGACGACGACGACGACGACCATGGTAACGGTGACGCAGTAGTGATAGCAATAAGAGTTAAACCATAATGATATCATAGGAACGATGACAGACAAAACCAAGGCAGCTGATGCTTCAAATAACAAAGACGACAAGGTGCGACAACGTTGACAATGACGACGACAACAGCAACGATAATGATGGAATCATGATCACTGTCATAATGAGGACGGTAACGATAAAGTCGAAAACGGTATCACGACAGACACCTGGGTTTGTGTGTGTGATAATTTTTTTAAGCTTTCTTGGAATGTTTATAACAATCTAAAATGTATTTTTCTTGTGTCTTGTGAGATAATTATCGGTATCAATGTGCCTGTCAGTATCGTAATTGCCCTTCAAGGGATGATTAAAGTGTTTTTGACTTGACTTGACTTGAGACGACAGGAGGGATGAGAATGACGACGACGATGAAAGGATGATAGAGAAGGCTGGAAACAGTTGTCGGTGCTTTTGACATTTGTTCATGGCAAGCTGATTTAAGTCGAAGACGTGCCTTATCTCGGACAGGAGAACTGGTACCATTAGAAACCAGAATGCTTTCTTTATCTTTAGACCTCTGTCTTATCCTTACCTTCCGCGAAATGTGAAGGCTTGCCAAAAATGAATCCTAAATTACTGACCTAAAACGAGTTTGGTCTAGTGTTAAGATACGTACATTCTAAAAAATGCAGCTATTAATATTATACCGAAAAGCGAGAACGGCTGGCAACGACCAAGCAGCAAGTAATATTGGGGAAAAACCGGGATGATGATGTTGATGATGATGATGAGGAGGAGGAGGATAAGAGGGAGAGAATCTGTGATAATGGTTATAAACGATTCATGGCACGGGTGAGCACTGACGCACGCTCGCACACACACATACGTGCACGCACGCGCAAACACACATACATATACACCACACACACACACGCGCGCGCGCGCACACGCGCACACACACACACACACACTTACAAAACAATGGGCTGACTGAATTTAGTTGACTGGATGTGAATTGACTGTGAAGATGATGGACAAACAAGGCTTCAACAAAAGCATGTTTTAGTACACACAGAATTGGGGTAAACTGATTTGATTCGATGTGAACTGATTGAGAAAATAATGAAGAAACATGGTTTCAACTAAAGTATCAGTTAATAAACACAGGATTGAGCTAAAACTGATTAGATTCGATGTGGATTGATTTTGCAGATAATGAACAAACATGGTGTCAACAAAAGTATCAGTTCATAAACACAGAATTGAGCAAAAACTTATTTGATTTGATGTGGACTGATTTTGCAGATCATGAACAAACATGGTGTCAACAAAAGTATCAGTTCATAAACACAGGATTGAGCTTAAACTGATTAGATTCGATGTGAATTGATTTTGCAGATAATGAACAAACATGGTGTCAACAAAAGTATCAGTTAATAAACACAGAAATTAGCAAAAACTGATTTGATTTGATGTGGACTTATTTTGAAGATAATGAACAAACATGGTGTCAACAAAAGTATCAGTTCATAAACACAGAAATGAGCAAAAACTGATTTGATTTGACGTGGAATGATTTTGCAGATCATGAACAAACATGGTGTCATCAAACTATCAGTTAATAAACACAGGATTGAGCCAAAACTGACTTGATTTGATGTGGATTGATTTTGCAGATCATGAACAAACAAGGCTTCAACGGCAGCATCAGTCAGTATTATCATCGTTTGAAGGTGGATCCCCAGTTTCAGAAATCATCAGCGGTAAGAATGACAACATTAAAGTATCAAATTTTAGGCTAAATCTGCATACTTGCGCGCGCGTCCGTGTGTGTGTGTGTGTGTGCGCTTCTGTGTGTGTGGTATCTTCAGTTTAACGTCTATTCACATTTAGTGATTTTAGACGGGAAAAATCTAACAAGAAAAAGCAAACGATAACTAAAAAATGTCAGATAACAGTACTGAATAAAAACCAACTTTAACATACTACAAAAACTGAGTTATCGGACTTTTTATCAACCCTAACACAATATCCAACAGTAAGGATGGTTCAGACAGAATCTGATCCATTGACAAACTAGGTACAGTAGGTAAAAATGCTTTTAAGTTTCCACAACCAAAAATAACATGCCTATTGGAGATCTTCTCCCCACAAATGCAGTTTACATCTTTCACATATTTTGTCCTGAAAGCGCTTAGCTTAAATCTGTACATGAGGGATAACATATTTCTGCGATTATACCAACCACAGACTTTGTTAGAAATAAAAGCATTTTGAAAATCAATCACATTGCTTGTACAGCTATTGCCAGACTTGTTTATCTTCTTTCTGAAATGCTTCCAGCAAGCATTTTGTAGCAATTTGTATCCCTCATGCAGAGATAAGGCAACATCTATTTCACAGGAAGCATTTTTATACCTCGCTCCATATTTTGCAAGGATGTCAACTTTTTCATTAAAATATAATAATACCAGTGTGTGAGGGAACCCAACATAAAGTGTGTGCTTCTATGTTTGTGTGTGCGTGCGCGTGCGTGTAACACAATTACTGTTTTTTCCTCACCAGACCGAGGTGCTGAAAGCCTACGAAGACATCATCTTCAAGCGCATCACTCCTAAGCTTCCGCTGCTCTTCAAAAACATTCCGCCCAACCAAATTGTGTAGGTTTGCACACAGCCTTACACTGTCACAGTATGTTTTGGTAATTTTTGGTTTCTTTTAATTTGTTCTTTTTACAAAATCAAAATCCCATATCCATTTTCTGAAAGAATTTGATTCCTTATTTGCTTTATTGCTATTTTTGTTATTGATGTGGCGGTGGTGGTGGTGGTGCTGCTGCTGCTGCCGCTGCTGCTGCTGCTGCTGCTGCTGCAGCTTTTCGTAAGAAAACTAGAATTACTACATTTTTGTGGCAAGTCTCAAATCCGTAGTGTTGAAACAGTTTCTGAGAAAACTACATTTCATATGTCTTAATTCCTGGATGTTCTGGATCCTTCATATCGAAATTCCCTAGAAAAACGTATGTCTTGTTTGTAAAGAATCTACAGATGCGACCCTCGCTTATGAAATCTCTAATCTCTCTAATATCCTTATTTCTCATAGATCAAGATTCCTATGTATACCTATCACGGGGAAAGGAAGAATCTTTGGTATTAGTGATATTTCATTTTAAACATTTATAACCTTCTCTTACCTATGGGAAAACCAGACCTTTGTGTCCAGATTTCTGAGTAAAACCTGCATGCTTTGCTGTCTATATAATTATGTATATGCCAGAAACTTGTTGACTCTGGGTTTCTTTCTTGTTAGAGAGAAATGTGCAGACCATGGTGTTCTTTATTTTTCGAAGAACGCTGCAGGAACGGATTCATAACTATCATCTCAGAGAAATCTGTTGGTCCTGGTGATTATGTTTTCCAGTGAAACTGTCAGACCCAGCGGTCAGTGCTTCTTGAAAACACTCTTGGGCTGTGAAGTTTCTGAGAGTATTTGGGGTGCTCTAATGTCCCGTCTGTCAGAGAGTATCCTGTAGGTTCTGATGTTTTGGTTTTGGTTTTTTTTCAAATACAGATCTAAAGTTCTGGTGTCCATGTTGGTCAGGTTCTGGTATAAAGATATTTTGCGAGAAACACTTTGGCACAAGAACCTACATGTCTAACAAAAGGTAAATAAGGAAGAAATTAATTCAAAGTAAGTAAAGACATGAACACAAACATGAAAATAGAAAGGAAACGGGGAATGAAAGTAAAGGACATAAACTTATTTGACTTCACTTGTTTCAGAGTGAAGCCTCTGCCTTATGACGGCCCCTATGGAATGTACATGGATGGATCTGATGACGGAACACGGCCAGGAACCTTTTATGCCAATGTCTTCCGACCCAATGAAACGTCAGACATCTGCCATTTTTTTAAATTTCAGTGAAAAGACAGTTTTGATCTTATCTCAGCAATGATACTGAATAATCATATTAACAGTTACTATCATCAGTATTTTTGTGATTGCTGTTGTTATTAACATTATTATTATTGATGATGATAATAGCAATAATGATAGTAACGTTGATGAAGATAGTGACCATGTAGGGTTGTTGTTTTTTTAATTTTGTCATCCGTTCTTACCAGCATGTGATGGTCTACTCTTCCGAAAGGCAGAAAGGATTTTTAACGTGTGCGCAAGATATTCTGCTTGCGTTCACACATGAGACCTCAGTTTATAGTCTCATCCGAAAGACTTCGTGGGGATGGAGTAGGTACGGGTGTTAACTCCAGATTAAAAAAAAATCCCCTCAGACACCTTGGTGGTGGCTCAAACCCTAGCAGATCACGAGTTCAGCGCTCTAACCACCTCCCCACCCCCTATCCCAATTACATTTTGGGGGGGGGTCAATGCTGCTGTAAATATGTATTGTCCTTTCATAGCTTCAGAGCTACACTATGCTAAATTAGTCATTATTACGCAACTGACAATTATGGGGTCAACGAACAAGGCTACATAACCATGATCATAGTCATCATCATCATCATCATCATCATCATTCTGTTGTTCACGTTGTCGGGGGTCAAAGACTGAATGGTATCATAAAGAAAATCCTGTCCCCAGGAACACGTTCGGAATGGTGTCTCTGGCGTTACATGAAGCGGTGCCGGGTCATCACATGCAGGTCAGTGCCGTGCCTCAGGCACCAGGCCTGGCTGGGCATGGTTGTCTGCGATGGCGCCTGAGCGACTCTGTTGTCCAGTCTTGATTTGGAAATACCTGCAAAATGCTTTGTATTGTGCTGTGATGTGCTGTGCTGTGCTGTGCTGTGTTATGCTGTGCTGTGTTGCACTGTCATGTACTGTACTGTTTTGTATTGTACTGTGATGTGATGTGGGGTGGTGTGCTGTGGTGTGGTGTGCTGTGTTGTGTTATGCTGTGTTGCACTGTCATGTACTGTACTGTTTCGTATTGCACTGTGCTGCGCTGGACTGCATTGTATTATATTGTGTGTTTGACGGATGCAATAGCAGAATGGTTAAGACCGTTCGAATTCAATCCCACGAGTCCATGAAGTCGTGGGTTCGAATCTTGGAGTCTGGTGAATTATGGATGGGTTTTTTTTACAAACTCCTAGGTCAGCTTCTACTTCTACTGCTGCTGCCGCTACTACTACTACTGCTGCTGCTGCTGCTGCTATTGCTGCTGTTGCTGCTATTGCTGCTGCTGCTGCTGCTGCTGCTGCTGCTGCTGCTGCTGCTGCTGCTGCTGCTGCTGCTGCTGCTGCTGCTGCTGCTCTGCTGCTGCTGCTGCTGCTACTACGACTACGATGATGACACTACTTCTGCTGCTGCTTTTTATTCCTTTTATTGTGACTGCAACTTTCATACAGTCGTCACAATATCTGATAATTTGAGTCTGCATCGTTCATTCTCTATCTTTCTTTCCTTTTTCTTTTAACCATTGGAATGCTATTTTCAGAGTATATACCAAAAGGCTTCTCAGCTGCCCAACTTCCAAAAACACCTGGATTATGAGAACTACTATGCGGCTCCTTACCATTTCCCTTTCTACACGGCTTATACTGAGGTCAGTATAATTTTGTGGTGGGCTAACCATTGTTCGTTGTGGTCCTTTACTGTGCTATCTCTCTGCCTCAGTGTTTTGTTATGTTTGCTCGTTTCGTTGATGTTGTGTTGACGGAATCATGTTCGAACATACTGATCAATTCAAAATTAATGAATCAATCGACTAGTCAACCTGTTTGTCACTCAGCTCATGTGTCATAATGGCACCGCGACCTGTTTTGACAATCCTTTTTTGCTATCCTCTCTTTTCTCATCCATGGGGTACGGAACAGGCCAGTAGAAATAACTCGCATTCCCCAAGCTAAATAAGGTTAAGTAGCGTTGCGCGTGGTTGCCTTGCGCCGAGTGCGGATGGGTGACCGTTCGTGTGCCTTGGCTTCAGTACAGTCCCTAGCTGTAAATGGGTACCTGCCTTCCTTAATAGGATAAGGAATGGAAAACAACGAGGGCGAGGAGATGATCATCACCCTCCAGATGCTGGCTCCCTAGAGAAGTTGAGGTCTGTGATATCCCCTTCCTAACGACTGCATAAATTATGAGACACCTTTACTGATCCTCAACCGCTCTCACGAAATTGAAAAAAAATGCCAATGCCCATCGCTCTGTCTATCCCTCTGAGCTGGCCATGTGTCAGCCCTTTTCTGGAAAAGACCAACAGAGTTGTTGTGTTGTCCTTTTTCCTATTTTGTACCTCTTTCAATAAGGGCAGATTTCTTCAGTGCGTGGAATTCAGGTCGCTCTTCCCAGGGAAAGCGGGTCGCCACAAGAGCAGCGCCACCCACCTTTTTTCCGGTCTGCCTGTGTTTTTCGTTTCCTATGAGTGTGGCTTCTAGAGAATTTTCCTAGGGACAACCCTCCTGTTACCGTGGGTTCTTTTACGTGAGCTAAAAATGAGTTGCACACGAGACTTTGATTTGTTGTCTCATCCAAAAGACTAGCGCCCAGACCCAACATTTAACGTCTAGAGGGGAAAGGCGGACTCAAACGGGCATCGAACCCGCGATCGTCAGGTTTACATAATGGGTGTGTTGCCTCTACACCACTGATCCACTGTCTGCTCTACCCGCAAAGTCGTGAGACTGCAACCCTTGCTTTGCTTGTGTGTGATGCAGGGCTGGGCACTTTACGCAGAGTACCTGGGAGAGGAGATGGGGGTGTACGCCGATGACTATGAACTGTGAGTCATCTGGCTGTAAAATGCGCGCGCGCGCGTGCGTGCGTGCGTGCGTGCGTGCGTGCGTGCGTGCGTGCGTGAGCGTGCGTGGGGTGTGTGTGTGTGTGAGTGAGAGAGAGAGAGAGAGAGAGAGAGAGAGAGAGAGTGCGCGCGCGCGGGCTGCTCAGAATTGTGCCATTCAAGAACTGAAGGGGTTCTTTTGTAGTTGTTGTAAATATGTTTTTTTTTTTTTTCTAAATGTAAACTTGGTATATATCTATGTTTGCTATGCAAGTGGTACTTGATTTATGTGATATTAATTTTGTACCTGTGCTTTTGATAGAAACCACGAAGTTCTCTTTGAGAAATTAGAACTGTTTTGACTTTTAACTTAACTTTGAAATCACCGATTGAAAGCTTGAATGGTGTTGGTTTAAATGGCTTTTGCAGTGCATGATAATTATAATGTATGAACGTCAGTATGTATGTCAATTATAATGTATGAACGTCAGTATGTATGTCAGTACGTCAGCATGTATGTCAGTATGTAAGTAGTATGTCAGTATGGATGGATGGATATATGTATGTATGCGTGTATGTATATAGGTATGAATAAATTATGTAGCCTATGTATGCAACCTTTGTTCTCTTCTCTCTCTCTCTCTCTCTCTCTCTCTCTCTCTCTCTCTCTCTCTCTCTCTCTCTCTCTCTCTCTCTCTCTTGCATAACACCACACACACACAACACATACATACATAAAATTAATATAATATATGTTTTTGTATTGTGTGTGTGTGTGTCTGGTGTTCTGTGTGTGCTGTGTGTCTGTGTGTGTGTTGTGTTTTGTTGTTGACAGGATGGGTCGTTATGGAGATGAAATGTTCCGTGCATGTCGTCTTGTGGTAGACACCGGACTACATTACTATGGGTAAGTCTTCAGCTGAATTAGTATGTCCTCTGTGATTGCATATTGGGTTGTTTGTTCTGTGTGGTTTTTGTTGCTCTTTTTATAGAAACAATGACTGGGGAGGTGGGGGTGTCACTTATGTTTTTATAACAGAAACAGAGAATGATGTAAGGGCTGTGTGTTTTGTTGGCCGTTCCCCATCATAACACTCGGTGGTCATCTAGAATATTCACTTGTGTCTCGTTTACAACGCATGGGAGTCACTGTGAGAGTGAGTAGGTCTTTACAGGGGATAAGTTTGCGTGTAGGGCTGTATTCAAATGCCTCTTTCTCTTTTTATTTTTTTATTCTTTTATTTTTGGAGATAATGGAATGAGCACTTGTGTGCTTTCTTATTTGTTACCTCCAGTCCCTGTGTGATTGCGTTGTGTACATTTTGATATCCATCCATTGCCACCGGCACACGGTGGTCTACTCTTCCGAAAGGTGGAATTGGTTTTAACGTTTGCGCAAGATGTTCTGCGTGTGTTTGCACACGGGAC
Source organism: Rapana venosa (assembly GCA_028751875.1). NCBI lineage: Eukaryota > Metazoa > Mollusca > Gastropoda > Neogastropoda > Muricidae > Rapana > Rapana venosa. Next base: position 41,072,239 of record CM054147.1, read on the forward strand.
CTGGGTTTATAAAGTTATCATCCGAACTTCAGGCCTTCTGTGTTTGTTTTATGATTCTGCCGTTCTTTCTTATCGTAGCTATATGCTTGCGTGCGTGCGTGCGTGCGCGTGTATGCGTGTGTGTTTAACATATGCCATTTACGTAGAAGCATTGCCATCGGTCGATAAGCGTCCAAGTTCCTCTGTGTGAGTGTGTGTGTTTTGTGTGGTGTGTGTGTGTGTGTGTGTGTGTGTGTGTGTGTGTGTGTGTGTGTGTGTGTGTGTGTGTGTGTGTGTGTGTTTTAACGTATGCCATTCACATAGAAACATTGCCATCGGTCGATAAATGTCCAAGTTTGTGTCGTGCGTGCGTGCGTGCGTGCGTGCGTGGTGTGTGTGTTGTGTTTGAAGTATGCCATTTACATAGAAACATTGCCATCGGTCGATAAACGTCCAAGTTGTGTGGATGTGTGGATGGTGTGTGTGTCGTTGTGTGTGCGTGTCGTGCGTGTGTGTGTGTGTGTGTGTGTGTGTGTGTGTGTGTGTGTGTGTGCGTGCGTGCGTGCGGTGTGTGTGTGTGTGTGTTGTGTGTGTGTGTGTGTGTGTGTGTGTGTGTGTGTGTGTATGTGTGTGTGTGTTTTGTGTTTATTTAACGTATGCATTTACATAGAAACATTACCATCGGTCGATAAACATCCAAGTTGTGTTTGTGCGTGTGCGTGCGTGCTGTGCGTGCGTGCGTGCGTGCGTGCGTGCGTGCGTGCGTGTCGTGCTGGTGTGTGTGTGTGTGTGTGTGTGTGTGTGTGTTGTGTGTGTGTGTGTGTGTAGGTCGTGTGTTTGATTTAACGTATGCTATTCACATAGAACATTGCCATCGGTCGATAAACGTCCAAGTTGTGTGGTGTGTGTGTGCGTGCGTATGCGTGTGTGTGTGTGTTGTTTGTGTGGTGTGTGTGTGTGTGTGGTGTGTGTGTGTGTGTGTGTGCCGTGTGTGTGTGGTGTGTGTGTGTGTTGTGGTGTGTGGTGTGTGGTGTGTGTGTGTTTGTGCTTTAAGTATGCCATTTACATAGAAACATTGCCATCGGTCGATAAACGTCCAAGTTGTGTGGATATGTGTGTGTGTGCTGCGTGCGTGCGTGCGTGCGTGCGTGGTGTGTTGTGTGTTGTGTGTGTGTTTTGTGTGTTGTTGTGTGTGTGTGTGTGTGTTTTTAAGTATGCCATTTACATAGAAACATTACCATCGGTCGATAAACGTCCAAGTTGTGCGTGTGCGTGCGTGCGTGCGTGTGTGTCCGTGTGCGCGCGCGCGCATACGTGCGTGCGTGCGTGCGCGTGTCTGTCTGCTTGTCTGTCTGTCTGTGGGTGCAAACGTACACACATGTACAGCTGGAGCCGTGAGAGAGCCATCAAGTATCTGGGTGCCCGTACCCACCAACCGGAGGCGGAGGTGGAGATAGAGATAGACCGCTACATCACCTGGCCCGGGCAGGCCTGTGCCTACAAGACCGGCGAGCTGAAAATCAAAGAGCTCCGCCAAAAGGCCGCTACAGCCCTGGGTAAGGTCTTCAGGTTCTTCTTCTTCTGCTTTCTTCTTCTTTTTTGTTCTTGTTGTTTTCTTGTTGTGTTCTTATTCTTCTTCTTCTTGTTCTTCTTCTTCTTCTTCTTCTTTCTTCTTCTTCTTCTTCTTTTTTCTTCACTTTCTTCTTCTTCTTCTTCTTCTTTCTTTCTTCTTCTTCTTCTTTTTCTTCTTCTTCTTCTTCTTCACTTCTTTTTTCTTTTCTCTTCTTCTTCTTTCTTCTTCTTTCTTCTTCTTCTTTCTTCTTCTTCTTCTTCCTTCTTCTTCTTCTTCTTCTTCTTTCTTCTTCTTTCTTCCTCTTCTTCTTCTTCTTCTTCTTCTTCACTTTCTTCTTCTTCTTCTACTACTACTACTATACTACTACTACTATACTACTACTACTACTACTACTACTTCTACTACTACTACCTTCTCCTCCTCCTCCTCCTCTCCTTTTTTCCTTCTTCTTCTTCTTTCTTCTTCTTCTTCTACGACGACGACTACTACTTTCTACTACTACATTACTACTACTTCTCCTCATCCTTCTTTTCTTCTTCTTTCTTCTTCTTCTACTACGACTACTACTACTACTACTACTACTTCTCCTCCCCCCTTCTTCTTCTTCTTCTTCTTCTTCTTCTTCTTCTTCTACTACGACTACTACTACTACTACTACTACTTCTCCTCCTCCTTCTTCTTCTTCTTTTTCTGCTTCTTCTTCTTGTTCTTCATCTTCTACTTTTCTACTTCTTCTTCTTTTTCTTCTTCTTCTACTTCTTCTTCTTCTACTTCTTCTTCTACTTCTTCTTCTTCTTTTCTTTCTTCATCTTCTTCTTCTTCTTTCTTCTTCTTCTTCTTTTTCTTTTTCCCTTCCTTCTTCTTCCTTTCTTTCTTCTTCTTTTCTTTTTTCTTCTTCAATTTCTTCTTCTTTTCTTCTTCATATTCTTTTCTTCTGCTCCTCCTCCTCCTCCTCCTTCCTCTTCTCCTTCTCCTCCTCCCTCTTCTCCTTCTCTTCTTCTTCTTCTTCTTCTTGGAACCCTCAGACAGCAACTCTTGTCTGTCATAATGAGCAAAAAAACCGTTGCTCTGCCGTTGAGCGCCTGACTAGTCAGACTCATCGCATCTGACTTTGGCGTGAGGTCTTTGGTTCGATTTAGTCGGTACACAGACATCATCACCCAGCAGCAGGGGAAAGACATCATTCGCTACACGTATTTAACAACACCCTCGCGTGCTGTGCGGGGAGGGGGGGTGGACGGGGGCAAGGATAGCCTGGTGGTTAGAGCGTTGCCCTCGCGATCTGACAACCCAGGTTCAAGCCCATCTGTCAGCTACCACCGAGATGCCTGTTCGAGGGAGAGGGGGAGTTTTCTCTAGAGGAGTTAACTTGAGTACTGATCCCCTATCGCCTGAAGTCCTTCGGGTGAGATTATATAAACCCGTGTGCACCTGTACGCAGAACAGCTTGCGCACACGTTAAAACCCAATTCGCCTTTTGGAAGAGTAGGCCATTGTGTGCCAGTGGGAAGGATGATAAATCTTTCTTTTTTTTAATGCATGCACTCTGGTGTCGTGTTGACATCGTCCCCGAAGTCGGTATGTGGTTACTTTAACGGTGGGTTAAAACAGTCGCATACACAGAATCTCGCCATTGGTGAACCTCGGAGCTCTACGCGCGCACGCGCGCGCGCGCACACGCACACACACACACATACACACACACGGCGCGCATGCGTACACACAAATTCCCAATGTCATCATGAAGCCTAATTCATGGGTATGCGCGCGCGCACGCGCACACACACCCAACACACACACACACACATACACACACACATACACACACAACACACACAACACACACACACAACACACGTACACACACACACACACGTACACACACACTGCAGCGAGAGAGACTGAAAGAGAGGGTAGCAGACAGACAGACAAACAGCAAGATAGAGACACCAAAGACAAACTGAGAGATAGAGAACAAAAACAAAGACACACACAACACACGCGCGCAGCACACACACACACACACACACACAAAACACGTACACAACGCACGTAACCACACTGCAGCAGAGAGATGAAAGAGGGGGTAGGCAGACAGACGACAAACAGCAAGATAGAACACAAGACAACTTAAGATAGGAAACAGAAAAACAAGACACTACGATCACACACACACCACCTACACACACACACGGCGCGCAGCATACACACACACACACACAACACACCACACAACACACGTACAATACACATAACACCACTGCACGGAGGACGAAAGAGAGGGTAGGCTGACAGACAGACAAACAGCAGATAGAGACACCAGACAACTGGAAGTAGAGAAACAGAAAATCAAGTGACACCACAACCACACACGCACACACACACACACGTCCACCCCGACGCACGCACGCGCAGAGAGAGAGAGGGGAAAGAAGGAGAGAGAGAGAGAGATATGAGAGAGAGAGAGAGACTCTGGAAAATAATGTAACATATTATTACCTTACAGGTTCCAATTTCGATATACGGGATTTCCACTCCCTGTTACTGAACAACGGGCCTGTGCCACTGAGCATCATGGAGACCATTGTCAATGACTACATAACCGACCACGGGGGCCAGATAGGAGGGTCCATGATTGGCTGATTTCAGCCTACTAGCACTGTCTCCGAAATCGGAATGTGGCTACCTTCATAGTTGGCCAAAACGGTCGCAAGCGCAAACTCTCACCTCAGAGCTTCAGCCCAGGAATGAGAAAGGAAAAAAGGCCGGTCACTAAACTGCGTCATATTGTGCCGATAAAATAATTATATAACGTGGTTTTATGTGATTTTTGTCTTTCACGGTTTCAATAAAGGTTGGGTTTTTTGTGGGGGAGGATTCTTCATAGACGTGTGTGTGTGTGTGTGTGTGTGTGTGTGTGTGTGTGTGTGTGATGAAGGTTTTGTAAATGCTGTATGGCCGAAGAATTTGTTCCCTTTTTTTTTTAATCAGCTATCTATAAAGGTAAAGGTGTCCCATAACCTATAAGGTCGTAGGGGAGCGAGGCGTCAGAGACCTCACTTCTCTAGGGTCCAGCATATTGAGGGCAGCGCCCATCTCTTCTCCCTCACTGCTTTACCTTCCTTGACCCTAAAGAGGCAGGTACGCATTTACAGCTGGGGGACTGTACTGAAGCCACGGCGCGCAAACGGTCACCCATCCACGTGGTAACCACACTCGAAGCTGCTTAACTTGGCTGGGGGGAAAGCGAGTAATCCGACCAAGAAGCTATCCCGTCTCCCAGCTATCTATATATTTTGTTTAATTCTTTATCGGAAATTATGTCTCAAGACTTTGACGAATTTTTCTTAAATAACTGAAATATTCAAAACTTTATTTTCAAAATGATCAGACTTCTTGTTGTTTACTTCTCCCATAAGTTCATTAATTTTGTGGGCACAGTATCTTAACATGGTCAGTGATGCCATGTGACAACTGGTTTATTGCAATAGCAAATTACCAGTCTGAAAATATATTTTTAATTACAAGTCAGGGTTTTTTTCCATTCTAAAAAGCCATTTTGATCACTTGAAATGTGCTTTTGTGAGATGACTATCTTTCACTGCTATTAGTCTTTGCTTTTTAGGTCAAAGCTTCTCCAGATTGTTTCAGTTATCAAACGAAAGGACTTTAGATAGTTATGTCCAAATTTCCCACCCACTTCAGGGTTCTACTACACTTCACACTATTTGAAAGCATGTACTCTCTCTCTCTCTCTCTCTCCTCTCTCTCTCTCTCTCTCTCTCTCTCTCCCCCCCCCCCCCTCCCCCATGCGGGCGGGAACTGGATGTAAAAAAGCACATGAGTGCTTATTCATTATCCTCGAAATAAAAGAATTTGTCATTGTCTCTCTCTCTCGATCCCAGGGGGGACGGGATAGCCTGGTGGCTAGCGTGATGCGCTCGTAATCTGCTGACCCGAGTTTGATTCCCGTTCAAGAGGAATTTTCCTCTGGAGTTAACATCAGTGCAGATTCCACTCTCTCCAAAAGTCCTTCAGATGAAATTATAAACCGAGGTCCCGTGTGCGAACGCACGCAGAACATCTTGCGCACACGTTAAAACCCGTTCCGCTTTTCGGAAGAGTAGGCCATTGCGTGCCGGTGGGAACGGATGACAAAATTTACACAAATGCATACATATGGGGACAGGATGGAAAAAAAGTACATGAGTGCTTCTTCCATTATCCTCGAAATAAAAGAATAAAATAAAATAAAAGGTTCAAGCCACCATGGAGATGCCCATTCACAGGAGCTTTTTTCTGGATTTAACACCATTGCCTACTCTACCCCTCCGAAAGTCCTTTGGATGAGACTAAAAATCAAGGTCCCGTGTGCGAAAGCACTAGAACATCTTGCACACGTGTTGAAACCTGTTCCTCCTTTCGGAAGAGAAGGCCATTTGTGCCAGTGGGAACAGTTGAAATAACCGACAAAACTTCATGTTCACGTGGACTGCATGTTAAAAAAAAAAAAAAGAACAGGAGAGCTTATTTCTTTATCCTTGAAATAAAAGAATGAATAAAACACCACACACACACACACACACACACACACACCACACACAACACACACACACACAGCCGCATACACTCGGGGACTGGAGGTATAAAGAAGCACATGAGTGCTTGTTCCATTATCTTCGAACTAAAAGAATGAAGAAGAAAAGAAAAGAAAAATATATATATATAAGTAAACTCATTTACTTCCTAATACTACAGAAGAGACAATAGCAAGCAATGATGCAAGAAACACTAGATCTGAGCTTTGTTAAAACACCAGTTATATTTTCGTATAAAAACAACATCTTCACGCAGTTTTAACACATGTAACGTTTTTTATAAGTTCAAACGTTAACGGTCATTCGTCTTCTTCATTCTCTTACAGGGTGGAATGCATAGTGCCTGGTCTTAACTTTGTGCTTGTAACTCTGCTGATCTGCCAGGCTGCCCTCAGCCAACACATTCCCACTTCAGAGCATCTCATGAGAAACTCATATAAAAATATCAGTAAATAGTAGTCAGATTTGCTTGAATAAAGACAGGAAAGTGGACTGTGAGGGCTGAAAATAATTAAGACAGAGAACAAGAGAGGATATAAATTAAGGAAGAGAGGAGATGAAAGGGGAAAAGACAGAAACAAAGAGAGTAATAGAAAAGGGGAAATGTCCAGCATATATTTTCTAAAGAGTTGGGATGCTGTTTATACTGGAAGAATTACCAGCATACCCACAGGGAAACAATCGATCTTCGATATGAATATCAGGTAGATAGATAATGCTGGCTTTTACCATCCCACAATTTATTCTGGTGTAGCCTAGAACATAAAAACTAAAACCTTGTAATGTCTTCAACGTCATGGTCATCACAAATGAATACAATGCACCCCCCTTATTTTATTTATTTGCGTTTTTAAAAAAATGCATGTAACTTCCGCTTAATTAAAAATTGTAACCGTATTCTTTGCCAACTCATTTTAGTGATGTGAGTTACCTTTCATCATTAGCCATTACACCCAGCGGTGTGTAGGGCAGCAACAAAGCGCTTCCACTCCTGCCTATTCTGGGCCAACCTAGTCACTGATCCCCAAGAGTGCTGCATGGCCTTCATCTCACTTTCTACAGTTCTTCTCCACGTTGCTTTTGGTCTTCCTTTCTTTCTCCTTCCTTCTGGGGTCCAGTGCAATGCTGTTCTTGTGATTGACTGTGGGTCTCTTCGGAGGATGTGCCCAATCCACTTCCACCCTTGTCTTTTTGCCTGCATCTCCGTAGTAGGTCTTCATTGGAGATCTTCTCTGGCCAAAAGATCCGGAGGATTCTTCGCAGGCATATGGTGTGGAAGGATCGAAGTTTGGTAAGATCCACTTCCGTCATCCTCTAGCACTCAGAACCGTACAGGAGCGTAGACACAACACAGCTCTGGTATAGCTTTAGCTTCGTGTTGGTGCTGTACTGAGTTGATCTCCAGATATTGTTCATCTCCCTAAACACACTCCTGGCCTTGCCCAGTCTGTTGTGGATGTCTTCTTTTGTGCCGCCCTCTGGTTTGATGCTGCTGCCAAGGTATGTGAACTTGTCTGTCTGGCGCAGGTCAGTTCCATTCACTTTCACAGGGGCTGGTGTGTTCACATTGAGCGACATTGTCTCTGTTTTCTTGGTGCTAATACGGAGCCCCACTTGCTGTCCGAATGTTTGGAGTCTGCTGGTCTTCTCCTGGATATGTTGGTGTGTGTGGGACAGCAGCGCCACGTCATCCGCAAAGTCAAGGTCGTCTAGTGTTGAGAACAGGCTCCAGCGAATCCCTCTTGGGGTGTCTTCTGTCGTCTTCCTCATCACCCAATCAATGGCCAGATTGAAGAGAACTGCTGACATCACACATCCTTGTCTTACTCCAGTCTTGACTTCGAAGACAGTGTTGCTATGGCCCACAGAGTATCTGAAGTTGTCATAGAAGCTTTTGATAAGGTGTACCAGTTTCGATGGGATGCCATAGTGTCGAAGGATACTCCAAAGGCTGTCTCTGTGTATGCTGTCAAATGCCTTTTCGAAGTCCACAAAATTCACATACAGTTGTCTTTGCCATTCTGTGCACTGTTCGATGATGTTTCTGAGTGTGAATATCTGGTCTATACATCCTCGTTGCTTCCTGAACCCTGCCTGCTCCTTCCTCAAAGCATCGTCCACAGCGTCTGATATTCTTCTGATGATGACCTTGGCCAGTATCTTGCTTGGTACAGACAAAAGAGTGATTCCCCTCCGGGTTGTTGCAGTCGCTCAGGGTTCCTTTCTTGGGGATTTTGACTATCACTCCCTTGGTCCAATCATCAGGTACTTTCTCGTTCTTCCATGCAGCTGTGAACAGTGGTTGCAGTATGTCAGCTGCTAGTTCAGAATCTGCCTTGAACAGTTCGGCACCAAGGTTGTCCTGGCCTGGTGACTTGCCGTTCTTGAGGGTCTTGATGGCAGCCACTATCTCTTCCTTTGTTGGGGGGTTGACGTCAATGTCTAAGTCTTTAGTAGCTTCTGGGATGTCGGCTGTCTCGTCAGGTGGTGGTCGGTTGAGAACTTCCTGGAAGTGTTCAGCCCATCTTTCTTCTTGCTCTTTCTCTGTTGTCAACAGTTTCCCTTGTCTGTCCCTGACTGGTCCCCCAGCGCTCCTCTTAAATTTGTTGCATACTTTCTTGGTGATCTTGTAGACTCTCCCTTGCTCTCCTTGGGCCGCCGCCTCTTCTGCCTCAGCTGCCAGCTGGTCCATGGCTTCTCTCTTGTCACGGCGTGCGAGTCTCTTCACTTTCCTGTGTGCCTCTCTGTACAACTCTTCCTGCCTCTCTCGTAGCCGTGGAGACTTTACTTGCAGAAGTCTCTTCTTGGTCTCTCTTCTTTCTTTGATGGCATCGAGGGTCTCTTTTTGGATCCAGTCATTGCTGGTCTTCTTCTTTTGATGGCCGATGTTGTCCTTGCTGCTCTCAGTGTACAGTTTACAGATCTGCTTCCATGTCGCATCTATGTCATGCTGTTCTGTCATGTTCTGCAGGATGTGGAATCTGTTCCTCAGATCGTTGACGAATGCAGACTTCACGTTGGTGTCTCTCAATCGCTGGGTATCAAATCGCGCTTGAGTGGTTGGTCTTGTGTTCTTCTTTAGTTTCATCTGGATGTGTGCTGTCACCAGGTGATGATCGCTCCCGGCATCCGCACTTCGCTTGGTTCTCACATCCAGAAGAGATCTTCTCCACTTACCATTGATCATCAGATGGTCAATCTGGTTCATATCTCTCCCATTCGGCGACGCCCAAGTCAGCTTGTGGATGTCCCCGTGCGTGAATAGGGTCCCTCCTATCACTAAGTTGTTCATGGCACAGAACTCCACAAGTCTCTCCCGGTTGTTATTTCTGTTCCCCACCCCGTGTTTTCCCATGACTCTCTCATAGTCGGTGTTGTCACTTCCGACCTTGGCATTGAGGTCCCCCATGATGACGATGAGGTCATGGCGTGGGGCTTTCTCTGTCTCTGTTTGCAGCTGGTGGTAAAAGTCATCTTTGCTCTCATCGTTGCTGTTGTTGGTTGGTGCGTAGCACTGGATGATGGTGATGTTGATGTGCCTTCCCTTCAGTCTCGCACTCATTAGTCTGCTGTTGATGGGCTTCCACTCCATAAGGCATCGCTCAACGCCTTTCTTGAGGATGATGGCATCTCCCTCGTGGTGCTGGTCGTCATCTCTCCCAGAGTAGAGGACGGTTTCTCCGGTGGTGGTTCTCATTCTCCCAGATCCAGTCCATCTACTCTCGCTTACTCCTAGGACATGGAGGTTGAATCTTCTCATCTCTAATGTTACCTGTGCCAGCTTGCCCGTTTCATACATTGTCCTCACGTTCCAATGTCCTAGTCTGATCTTAAATTTGGTGGTGTTCAGGTCTTCCCTTATCCTGCTGGTAGCTTCCTCTCGGCTTTGGCCATCAGCATTCAAACGAGTCTCACTGGACCCAGGAGGTCCTTTGCACGCAAAAGTATAAGTTTTCTCTGTTGCTGTTTCTGTAACTGCTCTTTTTTTTTTTACGGGACAGGGTTGTTAGCCCTGTGCCCAACCCCCAACCTGGAGGAAGGGTTCCACCTTAGTCGCCTCTTACGACATGCCTGGTTGGAGGGCAGGGATCCTATTCTTGCAATGCTCGCTTTGTAAGCATACCCCGGGAGCCCCACCGGGGTGAGTTACCTTTAAAATTGACTAATTGTCCATTGGTGTGGAAAAAACTCCATAACTTAGAAAGAAAGAAAAAGTAGCCACCAATCTTGGCAGAACATGGTTATCATCATCGTGGTTATCCTCATCAGTAGTAGTATTAGTAGTAGAAGCAACAGTAGTAATAGTAGTGGTGGTTGTGGTGACCTTGTAGTCTAGCTGTCTTGAAAAAGTGTTGTAGGATTCAGTTAACAGATTCCATACAATTTTCAGATAACTGCACACACACACACACACACGGGCCTGGAAAAGGGTAAGGGGGGGGGGGGGGGTCTAAAATCAGTTGTGAACAAATGTTCAATAAAAGTGAGTTTCCAGCCTGCGGTAGTTTTGGGAAATAAATTCTTCAAACTTTACTTACATATTTATTATACAGAAAAAAATCTATACATAGAAGATTTTATTATGAATAAGTAAAGAAAAACGAATATTGTTGAACACCTTTGATTGAAAATTTGAATGTTCGCGCAGCTCAGTTTTGATCGGGGTTCGAACCATTGCGCATGCTCGTGTTATCAACTTCCTCGGTTTCCAAAATGGCGGACCCCCAACAAATGGAAGCGAGCAGAACATCATGTGTTTGATAGGTACCAATGGTTTACTTTTGCGCAAGTTATCGATCGCTACACTGAGGACACAAGCACGTGAATAATGATTTTCTTTTAGCCACTGTTTCTCTTTGTCGAGAATTTGGTTCTTTGCTGCTGTTGTTTTATGTCGCAAAAATATCAAGACAGTTGAGAGAACCGAGAATAAAATTTCGCTGAAGACAATCGTTCTGCACGCGAATTGTTTTCTCACAGCTGTTGAACTGATTAAATTAAAATAATAACTTCATTATTGGCATGCAATATAAACGAATTCCAGGTTAAAAGTGTAAAACTTAATGACATTTTGGATTAACAATTATTGTGTTATGTGCTTTAGTTTGCAGTTGAATTAGGCTTAGTGATTACTGTCAAACCACTTGGTTTTATATTTGACTGATTCTGGAACAATAGTACGGCAGAAAAATAAAGGACACTTGTATTAGTTAAAAAGAAAAAGAGGAAATCATGAACAGACAACGAAGCAAGCTGTTGAGTTTGAAAGAGGTAAGCTGTGGTGAAGACAAAAACTCTGATTTTGTATGTTGTCATCATGTTGAAGTGTGCATGGGAATATGTCTGGTGTTCAGTAAGTAAACCAAAGTTATATATTTATAAAGATATCTCTGGGTAGACACAACTGCTGAGCTGGCCTGGAAACTGCTAAAGTTGCCTGATCTAAGTAATTTTTAAAATAATGACTAAAGCTGGAATTATGATTTCAGATGTCACACAAAATATAAATTTGAATATATTTTTTCATTCCTCAGCTAGAGCTCCAAAATACTTCAATGGTGTAATTGTGCATATGTAGCCATTTTTGCCCACCATTAAGGTAACCGTATTCCAACTTCGGGAATAGATTTATATGGAAAAGGCATAAATCATTTTGGCATTCTTTTATGGTCTCTTGTGTAGGGTTATAGATTAAGGTCTGTGTGAAAATGACAGCAAAATATTTTGTCCACTCCAGAAAAATAAAGCAATTTTACAACTATACAAAATAACAGGCTGGTTAAATACCAGGCATGCATCAATATTTGTGATGCTTTTTGTTTGTTATTCGAGGAAGAAGCTAAAAGTTCTTTTCTTTCAGATTATTTTTCTCCCTTGCAGTCTATTCAAACATTAATCAACATGTTATGCCAGCATCATTTTTCATAAGAATGAATTGCTATGGTGGAACAGCACACAAAATCTGGGGGAAAAATAGCCAAAAAATAGTGCAGTGTGCAAAGTAGTAGGAAGCATATGGTGGTTGTAGGGTCAGGGGGGGAAAAAAGGGGGGGGGGGACATATTTTATTATGTGTTGGTTTGTTGCCATTTACTTTGGTATGTGTACATGCATGCAGAACTGTTTTTCATAGACTGTAAGCTTAGAGTAGACACTTCTTAATTACTGTGGAATTTTATGATAATGCATGAGAACATATTCCAGTGGTAGCCATGACATCATGTTGTGATATACTTTGTTGTTTTTTAATACTAACAGTGATTCAGTTTTTAATTAGTATTATGAGCATGCAGTAAGACAATGTCTAAATGTTTTAGTGTCATCTATTCTTTTTCTAAGGTGTACATGTATACATGCATTAACAGGGGGGGGGGGGGGGGGGGGAGAGGATTGGTGAGTGTGAGTGCATAACATGTGTTTTTATGTTGTTTTCGTATATAGTTTGCTTTTAATTTCACTAGCAATATATTCATTGTATATTAAATATCATAACAAAGTACATGTGCATGCATGTATACATGCATGTGTGAATGCTCATATGGACACATGCACACACATACATGAACACACACACACACATGCACACACATATATCCAGACTATATAGAGTTTTAATTTATTGTACAAATCATGTCATTTTTTTCTTTGTTTCATTAATGAAAAAAAGAAGAAAAAAATCTAACCACTTGAATAGCAGATGTAACATATTTGCATGGCTGTTTTTTGTTCTGTGTTTATTCAAGGTTGCTTTAGACTGCTGCCAAACAGTTGTGTCTGCATGCTGAATTGAGAAAGGACATCATATTGCAAGGGTAATGATTCAGACTTTCACTTTCTATGAAACATGTATTATATTATTATACCTGCTCATTGCAACATTTGTAATGATTTGGAGCTTTTTTGGTTTGTTTCTTTTTTTTTTTTTTTTTCATGATACAAGTTTACAAAATATTGTTGCTGGGGTATCAATTTTTAGTATTTGTTTACTGTAAATTGATAATATCATTAAAACAAATAGTAATCATGATAATGATTGTATGGTTATTTTAATCATAACAGTAATGATGATACTTTTGATAGTGATATTACTTAAAATAATTATCATAAAGCTAATGTTTATAATAGTAATAAAGATGATGATGATAATGAAGTGATGAAAATGATTATTGTTATCACCATCACCTCTATTTCAAGTGCTTGTTTGTTTCCAGTACTATGATAATAATGATGATGATGAACCAGCATACATGTATAGACTGTAGAGTCCTTATTGTAAGGCTACCAGTGGTGTGGAAATTTTGTTTGCTTGTTTTTGTGAGTAGAATGTCATTTTGGGGGGTTTGGTTTTCTTTTAGCTCCTTCGATAGATCTCTTAGGTTTACAATCTGTGAAATTTTGAGTATTCAGCTTTTTTCCCTACCATTAAGGTAGCTGCATTCCAACTTCAGAGGCGGTGTCAAAACAATGCCATTGTGCATTCGTTGTTTGGGTTTTTTTTAATTATGTCAACTGTTCCTGCTGGTACAAAATGGCCTATTCTTCCGAAAGATGGAACAGGTTTTTAACATGTGCGCAAGATGTTTTGCATATGTTCACAGATGTGGCATCGGTTTATAGTCTCATCTGAAGGACTTTTGGGGGAGTGAAGTCAGCACTGATGTTAACTCCAGATTAAAATCCCCAGAAACAGGCACCTCCATGCTGGCCTAGTACTGGGTTGTTGTTTTTAAAAAAAATTATTTTATTCTTTTATATCGAGGATAAAGGAATAAACACATATGTACTTTTTTACATCCAGTCCCCGTGTGTATGAGGTTTTGTAAATTCTGTCATCTGTTCCCACTGGCACACAATGGCCTACTCTTACAAAAAGCAGAGCAGGATTTAATGTGTGCGCAAAATGTTCTGCGTGCATTCGTACATGGGACCTCAGTTTATAGTCTCATCCTGTCATGTGTTTGAAATTGTGCTGTATATATGTGCTGTGTTGACATTTAGTGCATGTGCATGGGAATTTGTTTTTATTAATGCAAATGTCTTATTTATAAACATATTTAGAATCCTTTTGATAGTGTTTTGCATGGAAGAAATTAACATGATGCAGAGGTGGGTTTGGTTGCTTTTTCCTGATGAAGTACTGACAGATATTTTTTTCTATATGTTTTGTTACAAAAATTATGACCTTTGTTTGTGTTAATCAATCAATGAACTATCAAATTCCTTTCACACTGTGTGTGGCTGAGGATGCCTGTTGTAGTTGTTATGGACATGTTGAAAAATAAGGCAGCTTGTCTTGACATCAGACCATAATGCTGAATTTACATAGCAGTAAAACAGGTTCTGAATATTTCTGGATAAGAATGTTCAAATTTTCAATTTCTCAGCGTGTGTGTAAGTAAGTCTTCAATTTTAACGTCTTTCCACTTAAAGTGATACCAGACTGGGTGTGTGTGCGTGTGCGTGCGCGCAAGTCATTTAATTCCAATAGTGTTAAGAACACAGTTGAAAATGACTTTTAAATGCCTTAATTAATGTATACAGAATGGATTGATAAGAACAAAGTAACCCGTTGCATGCATGCACATGGCTATACCCACGCACACACCCAAACGCATGCATACACACACACACACACACATCTGATGACCCGGGTTCAATTCCCGTTCAAGGTGATATTTTCCCCTGGAGTTAACATCAGTGCAGACTCCACTCTCCCCAAAAGTGCTTCGGATGAGACTATAAACTGAGGCCCCATGTGCGAACGCATGCAGAACATCTTGCGCACATGTTAAATCCTGTTGCGCTTTTTGTAAGAGTAGGCCATTGTGTGCCTGTGAGAACAGATGACAGAATTAATAAAACTGCATACACATGGTGACTGGATGTAAAAAAGCACATACGTGCTTATTCCATTATCCTCGATATAAAAGATAAATAAATAACACACACACACTGCAATTGTGCAAAATGCTCTACATTCCCAGGCAAGATGAGAAGAAGATAAGTTAAGGGTCATAATCAGTTGATTTAATGTGTATCGTGTTCTGTCCTCAGCTTGTTCATGAATCTACCCTCAGTCACAATCATCTCAGCAAGATGTCAGTTATGATTTTCAATGTGCTAGTCAATTCTCACGTACAGTAAAGTAGCTGTCACAATCAGTTGATGCAACATTATGTTGTGCTGTTTCTTCAGAATGTCAGTTTTGCCCTAGGACAAGGTAGTAGTTGCAGTTGGTTGATGCATGCAATATGTTATGTTATGTTTCAGCATGTTAGTCTGCCCTCACTCTCAGAACCTGTCGTTTTCCGTCACACACATAGCACCGACCCCGAAATGAGACGCTTCAACCAGCCCCCTCCCGGCAATTCAGACTTTCAGCTTCACAGTTTTGCAGGTGAAATGTTATCCAATGTTATATGCTTGATAAAAGTGGTTCTACAATGTATGGATATATATATATATATATATATATCAAAAAACATGTTGTGTGTTTGCTGTATTATTTATATAATGTGTACAGAATTTTTTTTTTATAGATTATGTTAATTATGTAATATTATGGTAGAGATGGGCATTGTGTTTGTAACATTTCTACCAAAAGTCATTTCAAAGTATTAAAGCATGCAGCCCACTGTTTAGTGTGGAATATAGCACCTGTGAAAGAGCCTACAGCTGAACACTGAACAGTGTTATTCCTGGTACAACTCTGTTGTTAAAACCTGCTGTCAGGGACTAAGACATGCAATGAGGTTGGTGGAGAGCTAGGTAAAAAAGTTCTGTGGCAACACATAATCATTGGTGAGGACTGCCTCAGTTTTACTCAGAAAAATCAGAATGACAAGGTTTAGTGTGATCATTTCTTCCATATTTTACCCTTTTTTTGAAGAAAAAAAATCCCCAATGCAAAACCAAACCAAGCGCTGCATCTATCTTTCTAAATATGTATTATTTTAGACTTACTTTCATTTTCATGTTACAAGAGGTGAAGTATGTGTAGATATGTACAGGTCTTCATAATCTCTAAGTTTGTTAGGGTGAAGTCTGGTTTTTATTTGCATAGTAGATAAGCCTTCAGTGGCAGGAGTTACCAAGTGACCTAGAAAACCATATTGTTTCTATGAAAGACCTACACAGTATTGTCATCATTCTTTTCTTTCTGCTGTTCTTGTGTCTTGTAAAGGATAATGATGATAAGTGAAAAATAAAAGTCTACATAAATGAAAATAAAAAATTTTAAAAGAGAGAGAGGCGTTTTCTTTTCCCTATATATTTATGTGTTGTTGTCAATTTAGGCCGCAACGATGCTTTTGGTAAGTATGAAAGTGCACATGCTCATCAGTTGTTTTTGTTTTCGTTTTTAATTGTTTTGAGAGATAACTCCCTGAGACAGGGCCATTCTTTGACTTTCATAAGGCTCTTTTCTTTTGGTTTGGTTGTTTTGTTGGGGTCCTTTTGTTGTTGTTTTATTTAAAGCAATACACAACAGGCTTCACCATGTTTTGTTAACAGTAAAATGTCAGGAAAGATAGATTTTTTTTTTTAAATCAGATACTTCCTTATTTTACAGAATAACATTTCAGGAAGTTTTAGACCTCTCTAAGCATGAGTTTTATTTGTTTGTTTTTACTTTCTCTTGAAGGTACCAGTTGTTGGATAGAAAACTGTTTTTCAGAAGTGGAGTGGTCTACATTGACAGCTAAGTAAAATGATGTTACTTTGAATACAAACTTTGCAGGCAGTGTTAGTACTGGCATGCAGCAATGGAGGTTCTGGTTAGATAGAAAAAAAACCCACATTTAATGTGGACCATATACTTAGCAGTTGTGCAGAACAAAAGACATCGTGAATAGGAGAAAAGACCAAAATACACGGATCCAAGAGCTTCTGTTTTGAAAAAAAAAAAAGCATCCTGATGTTCTAGGAATGTTTTATCTTTTTTTTTCAAATAGTCCAGTCATGAATTGTACACACTAGCATTTCAACCATGTGTTAACACTGCCTAACATTAGCCTATACCACTCAGGAGTGCAGAGGATAGTGTTTGGAAAAAAACAAATTGTTCATGCCCTAGAACATGGTAGCAATTGGCCAGATATCTAGTAAGCCTCAGAAGTAGGCAAGGAGAGGCATGAAGGATAACTGTTGAGCCTTGCTCAAACAGAGTTATGCAAGAAACTTGGTGAAGCTTCATAATCAGTCAGAAATGTTGTTCAGTCAGATCAAAGAAGTGAGCAGGAAAAATACTGGGAAATCGCAAGAATTCCAGCATTGTGTGTTTAACATCTGTGATTATATTCACTTTGTTACAGTTTATTCTGAAATGTTTATACTTTGTTAAAAAAAAATCTGTGAGCACACTTATAAAATCCAGATTAACTTACAAAAAAGAAAAGTCTTCATAAAATAAAGCTACATTTTCTGATCGAAGAAGCGACCATCGTACTGTTTGACTATGCCAGAATCAGTTTATTTCTGCTATAGTAATCATGCCATATTTGTGCAATCCCTTGTGTATTTGACCTGTCTGCAGCAATGGTCAAAGTGATTAGATTAGCTAGAAGCTTTTGTAGGATTTTTTTTTTTTTGTAGTTCACTTTTGTGGATCTTCTCTTCCCTCACTGATGTTAACATCCCTGTAGATACCTTCACTGGAGTGAGATTTTCCCTGAGTGCAGTGGATTCACTTTCATCACAAATGATATTGTTGGTTAACAAGCCGTTGTTGTCTTAACCTGTTTCATTGATGAAGAGAAAAATCTTCAGTCTAGCAGAGACAGGGATTTATCTGTGAATTTACTGATTGACTTGAGACAAGGCATCACACTTTCACAGTAAGTAGATCTAGGCAAACAATAGGGTGCTCATGTGTACATTTAGTGCTTTGCATGCTTGTGGGGAGAGTGTGTGCATGTTTGTGTGTGTGTGAGATGCATATAACATATGTTATTATTGTTAAATACCCCTTCCCTTCGCCCCCCCCCTCCCCCCACCTTAGCTCATACCAATTTAGCATTAGGAATAGAGAATGGATATTTCTTTTAAAATAACAACTTTTTGGAGTGGTGTTATGATATTTCAACTGAAAAAATATTTGTCTGGCCTTTCTACAACAAAGACAGTATTCAACATGAATTTTGATGGACTGAGGGGGGGGGGGGGGGGGGGGGTTGTGCCACAGGTATGCTTGATGTCACTGGCAGAGTTTACTCTTATCATGACTTCATTTTCAGCTATATTTCTTTCATGTGTATCAAACATTGCAGGTGAAAAGTGTCGCCTTTTTGAAGGCAACAACGACACCAGCAGCAGCACAAAAGTATTGTGTAGTCATTAAAAGTCAGGCTGTGATAGAAAACAGCCTTGTTGTTGACGATGAATGTGCTGATGCTCACCATTGAGGTGGCTACAGAGAACAGTGAGGGAGAGAGTTACCTTTGTGCAACCTTGCAAACAGAATTCTTGCCACTATTTCCGCAGTAAATCTTCTAGCAGCCATACTGATACGCATGACAACTTCTGGCTTTACAAACACTAAATAATACATCAAAAGCAACCAAAACTCACTGACAAATCACTTGAAACCTGCTGCAAAGAAGTTGCCATCTGCAAAGAAATAAACATGATCCTGGGACACTATCTCTATGTTAAGGGAGAGAATCCCTCTTTCCCAGTACATGAGCACTCTGCACCCTTGTATGCTTCTGTAACCCAGTAGTGGGTGATATGGAGGGAAGGGTTAGTAGATGGTTGGTTACCCTCTCACAGGTTACCCATAGGGAAAAGGTTAACCATATGTTGACCCCTGAGCCACCACCAGGAGTGAAAGGTTTGACTAGAGACTGTTGTGTAAGTTTGGGGTATGCTACTTTTACTCTTGATACTAAAACAATTTGAATTTGTCAGTGTTATGGTTAAAGCATATATAGTGTGTTTGCCAGTCATTTGGAGAGAACTTTGATGGCAGAGAATGTGGTGACTGTTTGCAGGCAAAATGCATCGTGTGACAATTGACTTTCACTCTGGCCCGCAGACCAATCAACGTAAACTTTTATGATTTATGCTTTGTGCTTTTTCTGCTGCCATCTTTTTTTTACCCTTCATTGTTTTGCTGCCTTACTGTGCTCTGTGTTAGAAAAAAAATGTATGTATGTAGATTGTGTGTGTGTGTGATGTGTATATGCATGCGTGTGTGTATGCATGCGTGTGTGTATGCATGTGTGTGTGTGCGCCTACATGTTATAGATAAAATATTTACTGTAGTATTCTTAAACAGCTAGAAGAAAAAGAAGTTCTATAATGCTAGTACTTCTGTCAGTACAAAATGCAAAATATTCTAATATTTTTTTGGTGTGTGTATAGCTGAGAAAACACCATCAGCATCAGATAGACTTTTTTATTTTATTTTTTAGAAGCATTTGGGGTTTCCATTAGGCTGAAAGGGTCAGTGCCCGCCCACACCACACACACATATAAAGCAAGTTTCCTTCAGATTTAATTCATTGCTTAACATCTTGAACAGACAGCAGCTTAGAAAAACTTCAGTCTCATAGGCAGTAAAGAAAAGAAATTCTAGTAACTTTTCCTGTTCTAAGAGTGTTTATTTCCTGCATTTATGCATTGTGTGTTCACAACAGAGGAAGACAGTACAATTAGATATCCTGTCCTATGCTTTTGTTGGATTGTTTTCAAATATGTGTATGAAATAAAATGGGTTTTGTACCTATCCTATCTTACAAGTCTGTTTACCCGCCACAAGTATCGATGTCTGTATGAAAAATCAGTGGAGACTTTGAGTGCTGGTGTATTAACAAAGTGGAACTCTGAAAAGCTTGGGCGCCTTCATTCCTCCTTCTACTGTACAGTTACTGTGTCTTCACCTTGTGGAAATTATGCGTCAAACTTGTGGGGGTTTTATTTTTAAATCTGTCTTTCTGTTTGTCTGTGTGCCTGGGCTTATCTTACAGATGGCTGGGTCTTTATTCTCATCAGTTTCTGGATATGGTCATGTTTCGCAGCAACTACAGCTGCATTTTGTACCCTTGTGGAGGCATATTCAGATATCATAAGTTGTCTTGTGAGAGTTATGAGTTGTAAATGACTACTTAAAGTGTTGTTGTTGTTTGTTTTGTTTTTTTATGTTTGATATCACGTACGTTTGCTTTGGTGGGTGTTTTCTGTTTGATTTGTGTGTGTGTGTGTGAAATCATTTCTTAAAAGGGGAAAAGTTATATAAGCATTTTCTGATCAAATTTATCTCTAAAATTGATTTATAGCATTTTAAGAAGGAGATGAATTGATAATGACATCTTAATTTTGTGACAAAATTTGAAATTAATTTTGCAGTGTTTTAAGGGTTAAATGATCTGGTACTTCATGACATATCTTTAATGCTTTTTTTGCTCGTGAATCAAATGAAAGTATATTATTGCTAGTAAGCAAGTGCTCAGTTTTTGTAGTCTGCATCACATAGACAGTTATAGCTTTATTCTGTATAGATAGTGAACTAATCCCTCTCTGTTTTCTTTTTTTGTTGTTGGTATTGTTTTACTCTTCTCTTTATTGTCGTTGATACAGTGTTTTATGGCTGTAATCTAATAATTATGTAATTTTCTGGAAATATCTTGCTATTTTGTGGGGGTTTTATGTGTAAATTAATTTTATTGGAATGGAATGTTGGATCTCTGTGCATGTGTGTGTGTGCATATGTGTTGTGTTTTAATTTTTATTTTTTATTTGTAAAGGTGTGTGTGGGTGGGTGCGTGTGTGTGTGCATGTCTGTCTGTCCATCTGTCTGTCCATCTTTCTATGTCTCTGTACGTGCATGTATACAGCATGCATGCAAGCATGTGTATTATATATGCATATGTGTCTTGCTTTTTCAGGCATACTTGTCCATTAGTTTGTATGATGTACAAAGTCGTGTCTGGCAGGCATAAGATCAACACATACTGTTTGATGTCACAAAACCGAATCAAGTTGGCTTATTTCTGTCCTCTGTCACTTTGTTATGCTGATTGCAATCAGATATGTGTCTGTTGTGTTTCAACTTACTTAAGCTGGTAATATGATTTATTTTTGTGTGGTAAAATGTCATAACTTTGTACTGACTGAATATCCATGTTTGTTTTGGAGGCAGTGCAGATTTGGCTTTCTGCATCTTCTTCTTCTTCATTCTTCTTGCTGTTGTTGTTGATGTTCTTGTGGTGGTTGTTGTTGTTCTTATTCTTCTGCTCCTCCTTCTTTTGATATGACAGCTGGTGACAGTGACCACTGTAGGCTCATAGGTATTGGAATAACTGTTATTGTATTCAGCGAAAGACTGTTCTTTTTTTATGTTATTTAGACTGATAGAATTGTTGGTATACACACACAGGGGTGGTTTGTGTATGGTCTGACCTTTCATTCCAGTGTTGTCATTTGTTTGAATGTTTTACCCAGTGAGCTGTGTGGTGATGGAGACCATTTGTCATGCTCAGTCATCTGCTGTATGTGTGCAGTCACTTTGTGCAGTGTGCACTTTAGTGTGGCTGATTACTGGTGATCAGGGTGGATTCCTTTTGCTGTAACAGTCTTTTTGTTGTTGTTGATTTTTTTAAGGGGGTGTTTTGTTTTCTGGAGGGTAGGTGGTGGTTATTCTGTGTTTGGCCTGTGCTTTGATGAAGTGGGTTGAAATTGAAATTCCACTTTTTTTTCCCTTTTTTTGGAGGATAATGGAATAAGCACTCACATGCTTTTTCATCCTGTCCCTGTGAATATGCAGTTTTGTAAATTTTGTCATCCGTTCCCATTGGCACACAATGGCCTACTCTTCCAAAAAGTGGAACGCATTTTAATGTGTACGCAAGATATTCTGGATGCGTTTGCACACAGGACCTCGGTTTATAGTCTCATCCGAAGGACTTTTGGGTAGTGTGGAGTTGGCACTGATGTTAACTCCAGAGGAAAAATCCTCTTGAACAGCTAAATTTGGATGTGTGTGTGGGGACGAGGGGTGTGTGTGTTTTCCTCTTGTACATATTGTTTTTATTTCTTTTGATATCTTCCATTGTTATGTCAGTCATCTCTTGCATTCTGTCTCCTTGTCCTGTTCATTTAGTCATCCGTTACTCTCTCATACCCCCCTCCCTCTTTCCTGCTTTGTCTCTTTTTTGGTGTTTGTCTCTCTCTGTCTGCGTCTCTGTGTCTGTAGGTCTCTGTATCTGTCTCTCTGCTGTCTGTTTATTTATTTTATTTTATTCTTATATTTTAATAAAGGAATAAGCACTTGTGCCCTTTTTTTTACATCCAGCCCCCGTGTGTATGCAGTTTTGTAAAATTATGGTCTGTCTGTCTGTCTGCTTTGTATCATGTTCTGTTCACAGTTAGTAGCGCTCTTCTGTCAGTTATGATATTGTTTGTCCTGGTTTTGCATCTTGTGTGTTGTTTTTTTTATTGTACTTTTCTTTGGTGTTGTAATGAGCAGGTAAAGTTCAGAACCAGTTCAGAGTGTTATGTCAATGCTGTTAGGAAAAAAAAAGGTCATCCACCTGAGAAATGTCTTGTGATTATTTCCGTTATGCTGTGCTAGAGCATTTATCGTGTGCTAATCCCCAAAGTCAGAATGCAGCTACCTTAATGGTGCACAAAAACCAGTTGCATACACAACATCTCACCATTGGTGAACCTCAGAGCTCTAGCCAAGGAATGAAAAAAAAACCAACCAAAACAAACCTAAACATGTGTACTAGTGCCTTTCTGTGTAGTGCAGGACCATCACACACAACCATGTAAACATGTTGATGTACATGTGCAGCAACATATGCAGCAGAAATTGTGGAATGCATGCGTCAAGCATTGGGGAATGCGAAACCTTTTCTTTATTGAAGCTTTGACTGATATATATATATATATATATAGAGAGAGAGAGAGAGAGAGATGGGTGGATGGATGGATGGATGGTTGGAATGATGGATAGATATAGATAGAAAGAAGATAGATAGATATTCTATAGATATATATCCAGTTCTGCTGTCACTGTTACAAGTCCAGAACGATTAGTATTGTGAGGTGAGATAAGACTATGATGGAACAAAGCAACTGGAGATATGTACCATGCAGCTTTACTTCAATGGATAACATTTGTAGAAGGAGGAGGAAGGCCAGTGACATTTTACTTTCTACACAAATGGCTTAATTTAGCTGTTACAAAGAAATGACCGTGATAAAGGGCGGGCTGAGGGCAGCAGGAGAAAGATTACATTGTGCTGCAGGATTGTGGTGTGCCAGGCCAGGGGTACGATGTGGAGACCCAGGCACTTCTTGATGGTGATAAGAAAGTCCTCAGCCCTTTGTCCCAGCTAGTTTTGGAGTCAGGGTACCCATGCTTGTACGTGCATGTGTGTTAGTGTGTGTGTGTGAGTGTGTGTGTTGTGTGTGTGTTTTGTGTGTGTGAGTGAGTGAGTGAGTGTGAGTGTGTGTGTGTGGTGTGTGTGGTCAAATCAGTTGAATCTGCGGCGGTCAGTAGTTTGACATGCAGCGGTCAGCCACTAGTGGCCTGTGTAGCAGTGGTCTGTAAGACCTTTCGTCTGAAGCGTTGTAACAAGTTTTCTGTTGAAATTGGAAGGATTCAGGGCAGTTTTCTGCCGACAGTGTCTGGCATTGAAAATGGACATATGCTATGCTGTGCTCAGAACTGTGTGGTTTATCTAGGTAGCTTTTTGTTACAAGTCAAAAGGATTATTCAACTGGTTTCAACTGGCTACTGTATGTCCATGTTGAGGGGTTTTTTTTTCTTCCCCTCAGATCTTGTTTTTTTAATGATAAAACATTTCCAGTTAGTTGTGTTAATCACAACTGTAGGGTTGTTGTTGTTTTTTCAAATTGTTCATGTGGCCCATCCTGCAGAAGTATTGTGCTGGAATATGACTGAGCTGAAAATATTATTTTATGTTGGTTTCTTGGAAAAAAATTGGGGGGAAGGGGGGGGGGGGTGTTCTTCTCTTTTTGTGATCAGTTTGTGTATGGTATTTGGATTTTGGGTTGGTGTTGGGTTTTTGGTGTGTGTATGTTTGGGGTTTTTTGTTGGGTTTTTTTTTTGTTTTTTTTTGGGGGGGGGGTGTTATAATAAGAAATGGATATGAGAATCCTTTTTAAGTAGAGAAGGCCATTTTAATCCGGTAGGAACAGATGACAAAATTAAAATAAACGAATGCTCATAGATGTCATGTTTAGACACCCTCCCCAAATTCAGAATGCAACTACCTTAATGGTGGGTAAAAATGGTCACATATGCAAAATCACACCATTGGTGAACCTCCAAGTTCTAGCTGAGGAACAAAAATTAAAAAATCAGAAAACAAAGACAGAGGCACAAGCCAGCCGGTACATGTGTGTCAGGAGATAATTCTGGGCTAGTAGCTCGACATAAGCAACAA
This sequence comes from Rapana venosa, assembly GCA_028751875.1. NCBI lineage: Eukaryota > Metazoa > Mollusca > Gastropoda > Neogastropoda > Muricidae > Rapana > Rapana venosa. The sequence continues at coordinate 41,096,804 of CM054147.1, forward strand.
AATTAAGCTGCTATTACAGCACAAAGGTCTTGTTTTTCTCTCTCCGGTTAATTAACGTCTGTGTGTATGTGTATACCTCTCTCTCTCTCTCTCTCTCTCTCTCTCTCTCTCTCTCTCTCTCTCTCTCTCTCTCTCTCTCTCTTGTACTGGTGAAACCACAGACATAAAATAAGCATGTGGACCATTAGTTTGGGATTGATAAAGTGTTTCTTGGATTGGACATGGTGATTCTCGAAATGAGTGTCTTGGCAAATGGCAAAATGGGTGATTTGGGTAGTATGTAGTGATTGACAAAATCACAGTGTCAGTCTTTACCCCCACCCCTTATCCACACCCTGCTACAATACAACTGCTTTTTATTTTTAAAAAATATTTTTAAAACCCAGTTTTGGTGGGGGGGTTTTGTTCCTCAGCTTAAACTAAGGTTTACCAATGGTGAGACTTTCGCATCTGTGACGGTTTTTCACCTGGGATTAAGGTAGCTGCATTCCAACTTTCGGAATCTACTGCTCTTTAAAATGGCTTGTCACTTGTTGTAGGCTTCAACGTATTGATGTACATGCCCCCCAGTGTCCAAGCTGGATGTGCGTTACCCATACTAGCAGGCCTGACTGGTGAGAAAGAGAGACAGAGAGAGAGAGAGAGAGGTTAAAAGTAAGAGGTGCTGATCCAGAACAACCTAAGTTTTAACAGAGGACAGGCAGATTTGTATAAGGATTGATTATTAGTCATGGCAAAAACTCAGTGAGTGGTTATTGCTGTACGAGAACTGGCCAAAGGTACTCTGTGTATTGGCCTGAGGTATTCACTTAGATTCTGTGTACAGGCCATGCTCACTGTGATTCTGCGTGTGGGCCATGCCCACTTTGATTCATGTACTATGCAGAACTGCTTTGTGCCAGTTGTTGCCTGAGGAATTCGAGGCCTGATTTGTTTGTTGGTTTTGTGGTGGATGTGTGTGTCTTGAAACTGTTACTGTCGTTAGACACACCAAGTGTACACACACAGGCATGGACATAAGCATGCACATGCAAGCACACACATGCACACTGTGCACACACATACACACAAACACCCCACCTCAGCAACGCACACACACACACACACACACTATACACCCACCCTTCACACACACACACACACACACCACACACACACCTTCACACACAACACACATACACAAACACACCACACAATCTCACCCGTCACATCCTTCACACACATATGAGCAATCATTCACACAAAATTTGTCACACCTACTAATCTCCCCGTCAGACAATCGACTCTGAGAGGTCTGAGTCACAATTAGCCAGCCTTCAAGGCATGCCAATGTATCAAGTGTTTAGCTTACTGTCAGCTAAACCCCAGGGTCACTCAGGGGTGCGCACTCTCCCTGGATTAAGCCTGTCGAGGTAACAATCACTGGCACTCCAAGTGCAGTTAAAGTTCTCCTAGCAAAGTAAGGGAGAAAAACAATTGGAAAGCGGATCTTTAGAATGATGTGATTGGTTTGATTTGGGTTGGTGGAAGTTTTGTGGGTTGTTTTTTTTTTGGTTCTCTTTCTGTGTTTGTGTTGAAAAATACAAGAACAATGTTTTGAAAAGAAATCAGGGTGGAAAGATTGTGGTCATTCTTTTTTTCTTGTTATCTATTGTTGGAGTCGGAGGAGTCACAAGTGTGTGTGCTTGTGTTTTGTGAGAAAATAAAATATTGTCAAAGGAGAACAAAGATGCGGGATAAGAATAAAATTGTGTGGAGTTGTTGACAGAACTTGCGTTTGAATTTTAATTTGTTTCTCTTTGGGAGGGTGTAGGGTCTGAAACAGGTGCTGAGATGTTGGGATGAGGAGGAGAAAGAATATAGTTATGTGGCGGATATGCAGTGTTCATATAAAGTACATGCATGCATGGATTTTTGCATGAAGTCACACACACACGCAAGCACGCATGCATGCACACACGCGTGCATGCACACGCACGCACACACAGACACACACATTGTTCTGCATGAGGGATACAGCTTGCTACAAAATGCTTGCTGGAAGCACTTCAGAAAGAAAATATATGATTCTGGCTATTGTCTTTATAATGGCTGTACAAGCAATGTGATAGATTTTCGAAATGCTTTCATTTCTAACAAAGTCTGTGGTTGGTATAATTGTAGAAATATGTTATCCCTTATGTACAGATTTAAACTAAATGCTTTCAGGACAAAGTACGTGAACGATGTAAACTGTATTTGTGGGGAGAAGATTACCAATAGTCATGTTATTTTTGATTGTGGACATTTGAAAGCATTTTTACCTGCTATACCAAGTTTGTCACTGGATCAGATTTTGTCTGAACCATCGTTACTGTTGGACATTGTGTTAGGATTGATAAGAGTCCGATAATTCAGTTTTTGTAGTATGTTAAAGTTAGTTTTTAAGTAATGTTATTTGACACTTTTTGTTATTGTTTGCATTCTCTTGTGTATATTACTTTTTCCCATCTAAAATCACTAAATGTGAATAGACATTAAACTGAAGATCACACACATTGTTCAAGTGAACAGATTCACCTCTGTTGTCCCTCTTTTTCTCCTTCATCGGAGTGGAACCCATTTTACCTCTACCCCAAGTGCCATTAAAAGGGGATAACAAAAAAAAGAACAAACCCCAAGTACCTTTAAAAGTGGACGACAAGAAAGAACAACAACTTACTTTAAGGCCATAATAGACGTTGAGACATTAAAGGGGAGTAACATAGCAATGTAAAAGGGGTACTATGCAAGTCTGATAAAAATCTATGACCAGTTATAGACATTTGCCACTGTGTGCTAGACTACAGCACTCTGTGTCGAAGATAAACTTTGAAGGAAAATTGGGAGTAAGAGATGACTTGAGCACTAGTAGCCTGTGGCTTTTGTAGGGGTAGGGAAGTCTCTTTGTTGTCGTCATTTTCAAGTGAAGTCATGTAGACTGTAATGTGGGTACTGCAGTTTTGTGAATACTGTTTCAAAAATAGCCTGACTATTGAGTGACAAGTTCAAGTGGAAGCTTACCTGATTTTTCCAGTGTAGGTATTGGAAACACCAGATTTTTTTTTTTTTTAATGAATACAGTATTTTGGGGGGATGGGGTTGTTATTATGAGCTCAGCTTTTTCTGGAGGGGGGAGGAGAAATTTTTCCTTCATTTCATGTGGCATATTTAAGAGGAAAAGTGTCCAAAATATTCATCTTTAAGGCATCCATGGTGGTACCTTCAATCAAAGGTCTAGCTGAACATTACTCTGTTATCATTGATGTCAAGTTCAGCTCTTTTTTTTTCCCCATCAAACTCACCAAGTCTGGTTTATTAAACATCTTTCTGTCTTGAAAGAAGGATTTTGTTTACAAGTAGTCTGTTTATTCCACTGCAGGCTCAAGGCGGCACAGAGATTTGTCTGTTTGCAGCATTTGACTTATTATTTTCTAGAAGGGGCTCTGTACAAATTTATCAACTGCTTAGATTTAAAAAAAAAAAAAGTTTAATGTTGTGAGTAACACAAGACAAAGTGGAACAGTTTTTGCTGAAGAAGAGACAGGACAGTTATCATGGAAAGCACAGTACAAGGCAGGAGATGGAGGGCCAGCACTGGAATTTAAGTGTACAGTTCAGCGTGGTCATCAGCTGTATGTGTGCATGCATCTCTTGTAGTTACAGCTTTTACTCCTGAAGATATCATATGGCACCGTGTACACCATAGGCAGATAAACATAAAATGTTTTGTTATAGGTGCGTACTTGTTTACTGTTAAAGTACTGCCACGGTCTGCCAGCAGTGCGTGAACTAAGGTTGCACGCAGTGGTAAAGCCAACAGCTGCCTGCCTATTTCATCAGGCAGGGTGTGGTGAGAGCAATCACTGCACTGCATGCTCCACTCTCCCACCACCTGTAAGCTTGTGGCACAGGCTGCAAAGGTGGCAACATGCCCTTTGCTGTGTGATCTTGATCTTGATGCCATTCCTTGCATTGTTCTCTGCTGCCGTGCCAGAGTCCTGCTGTGACTGCCCCATGTGGTCTGACAGCACACGGCTCATTGTTTCCCCACGTGGCAGCATGAAAGAAAACCTCATGAGTCCGCAGACTCTCATATCTTGATTGTCAGAAGGCCTTGGCAGATCTTTGACTTGTGGCAGTATCGTAACCATCTAAGGGTTATTTGGGTTTATGCTCTAGATGTGTGAGTGTACATTTCAAACAAGTATATCGTCCATAGTGGGGATTATCAAGTTTCACTGTCTGAGTTCTGATCTGCATCTGGAGGTGGTAGATGTTAAAGTTCAAGACGTGGAGATTGTGATCACAGAAGTGACCCAAAACCTTTGTCTGTGAAGAGATCAGCACAGCAGAGCCAACAGAGGAGATGTTCCGTAAGATACAGACGAAACACTGCTTCATTGTGAACTGAATGCCTGATGGTAGTGGTGGTGGCAATATTTTAGACTGAAGTGTGTTTTGAAAGAATGGCTTAGGGGAAGTGATCGGTGGAGAGGAGGTTGTTTGGTGTCTGTGTGTGTGAGCGGGTGCATAAGCCAGTTTCCTGTGAAGTCAACTGTTTATGATTGAATGCTGGATGATGTTCTGCGTTTATCTTAAGAGTCACAAGGAGTAAGAGAAAACAGGATCTAAGGTGGTATAAAATCTTCTCGAAATACAACCAGCGGGGTTAGGTGCATATGGAAGGCAGAAATCTGAATTCAGACAAATGGTGTCCAGTGTGGGGTAATAGGTGTCCTACCAAATCAGATTAAAGAGGGGTGAAAAAGAAGTGTGGCGTACAAGTCCCCCCCCACCCTCGAATGAAATCAGTCAGATAGAAAAATCAGACTACTAGGGTCATGGGATTGAAAGACACTCCTTTGATTTCTGACTGTGTGGACCAGTGTGGCTCAGAGACACTGACCAAAATCTGATGGGTGGTTGGGGTTATGTATCCCATTGGATCAAGACCAGGAAGACAGACTTAAAGGATTATAACAAGGCCATTCAGCAAGTTGAGTGAATGAATTCTGTGATTTGCAATCTTAATGATAATGAGGACTTTGAATGAATTCTGTGATTTGCAGTCTTAACGATATTGAGGACTTTGAATGAATTCTGTGATTTGCAGTCTTAACGATAATGAGGACTTTCGGTAAAATGAGTGAATTGATTCTGTGATTTACAAGATGATGAGGACATTCGGCAAGATGAGTTAAGAAATTCTGTGATTTTCAAGACAATTAGAACATTTCAGCACGATGGGTGGATTGATGCTGTGATTTTTGTGTGAATCAGTGTTTAAAAAAACCAACAACAGCACTTTGAGGAGTGTTTGGGTTCCCTTTCTGTTCTGACCTGAGGCCTGCCTCACAGAGACATGTGGTCATCATGTTCGATTCTTTTTATTGGAAAGGACAGTCGCCAGCTACTTTGAGTGGAGGTGGATCATTCTCTTTCTTTTTTTTGCACATTTCTTTTCTCAATTTTTTTGGTCTTGCTTTCATTTTTGTTCTTGGTTATTTGCTTGATTACCTTAATGTTGTCATTGTATTGTTTCCTTTCCCTTGTGTGTGTTGTGATCTATGTGTATAAATATCTCTATGTATGCTGGGGCATGATGTCTTGATCAGCTTTGTGTGTATGTGTGCGTGTGTGTGAGTGTGTGTGTGTGCGTAAAAATTTCTCTATCCTTTTACACTTGGTGGATTTTCTCTGAAAATATTACAGAAATGTTTGTACATATGTATTATTATCAGCTTGTTATTGTTTAAGAGAATGTGGAACTGTATCGTTGTTCTCTCCCGATAGTGTTTGCAGACATCTGTAAAGGATCGTTGGTATATTCTCTGGTCAGATGATTCAGCTTATATTCACAAACCACATACACCACCCCCCAACACACACCACAGCATGCAAATCCAACATCACTCAGTCACGAGCGCTAAATTTAGAGCTCCCCTTCCTTTTACCCAGTCCAAGTGTGGTCAGTTCCTGCTGTAATTAGCACCAGCTGGTCTTGGATGGGACGAAATGGATAGCAGCTGAGAGCAGCTGAAAGTGAGGGAAAGTGACAGCTGTGACACACACACACATACACATACACATACACACATCAGGAAAATCAACAAGGAAAAATTTGAAATCAGTTAAGTGACTGTAGAAACAAACAGGTAAGTGATACTATGCGAGACATGCAAAGAAAGAACCAGGTGAAAAGGTGGCTGGCTCTGCCAGTGTAAATGACACCAAAAAAGGAAACTCAAGTCACGGATTACCTGACAGTGTGTGCCAATGTGTTTTTCCCTTCCTTGGCCAGAGCTCCAAGGTTCACCTGTGGTGAGATTTGGCGTATGCAACTGTTTGCCCACCATGAAGGAAGCTTCATTCTGACTTTGGGTATGATGTCTGAATATGATACCAGTATGCATGCATTTTTTTAAAAAATGTATCTTCTTTCTGATATGCATGGACTACTCTTCCAAAAGGCAGAGCAAGTGCATTGTATGTAAGACCAGGCCAGTCCAAATAGGAAGACCTGGGATTATCCCTCTTTCCCCTTCCCAACCACAACTACAACCACCCACCATTATCCTTCTATCCCACCCCCTCCATTTCTGTACTTCTAATATTTGGGTGTGTGTATGTGTGCGCATGCATGCATGCATGTGTCTGTCTGCTTCTCTGTCAGACAGTGTTGTCTATAAGGCTGTCTGTTTTATATTCTATGTTTGCTCTATGATAGGCTTTTTGTGAAAGCGCACATGTGCAAGAGAGAGAGAGTGTGTGTGTGTGCATTCATTCATTCTTTTGATGTTGACATGTTTTCAGTAACGTCAATATCAATTGAAAACTTAGTGACATAGGGGAAACAAACTAGAGTTTGAAAAAAGAAATGGGGGGGGGGGGGGGGGGTAGGAGTTGGTGATACTCTGTGTGTGAGCATTTTATGTACACATATTCCCTTTCATCCATCCTTTTTTAAATCAATTATGAACCATAGTGAAGTTTGTTCTGAGCTTGCCTCATATATATATATTGTCATCATCATCATCAATCCTTCAGACTCGCAGTTTAAGGAAGAGGAATGAAGTTTACACTGTGGTTATAATTGTCCATGTTGATTGCACAGAGAAGATCCCCATCCACTACCGTGGAGGACCGGGCAAGAAAAGTCCCGCCTCCAACTCTTCCAGCCCCCATGACTTTGGCGTGGACCAGGCAGGGGCCGGCGACGACGATGACGTCACCCACAGCCGTGAATCGCGCAGCGCTCAGCTCAAGGCTCAAAAGTCCTCCGCCACCTTTCTGCCTGGTAAGGGAGGTCACCTCAGGTCGAGGGGACGGGATGTCCTAGTGGTTAGAACATTGCGCTGGCAACCTGACGACCCGGGTTCGATTCCCGTTCAAGGGGATATTTTCCTCTGGAGTTAACATCAGTACAGACTCCTCTCTCCCCAAAAGTCTTTTGGATGACACTATAAACTGAGGCCCCGTGTGCAAACACACGCAGAACATATTGCACACACGTTAAATCCTGTTCCGCTTTTTGTAAGAGTAGGCCATTGTGTGCCGGTGGGAACAGATGACAGAATTTACAAAACCACATACACACGGGGAATGGATGTAAAAAAGCACATAAGTGCTTATTCCATTATCCTCGATATAAAATAAAAGAATAAAATAAAAGAATTTTTTTTTGAATTTTTTAAAGGGTTGAGAGAGAGAGATAGAGGGAGGGTATTTGGGAAAGGAGGGGTGGAAATCACACGTTATATGTGGATGAATATAGGGGATTTGTATTGCAGTAGTTGGGAAAGAAGGGCTGGATATCACTCGTTATGTGTGAATATATATATAGGAGACATGTATTGCAGGATATAAAGTGGGATAGCCTAGTGGTTAAGACCAGCAAATTCATGGTCTGACAGTAACGCATGGCAGAGATTTGAGTTTCTACTGAGTGTCTGTTTGAGGGGATTTCACCCATGGAGTTAACATTGGTACTGACTCCCTTCCCTTGAAACATTTCCAAACACAACTGAAGTCTAGTATGCAAACACATGCAGATAATCCTGCATACACATTAAAATCCCATTAACTGTTTATAGAAAAGTAGACCAGGTGCTACTGGTGGAATGGATGACACAATTGTACCCAGCATGCACCCTGGCACCTGGAGAGGTATGGGCTCTGTCAGCTTCAACTTGTCCAAGAGACTCAGCCTGAAAAATTCAGTGCAGTGTCCCAATGGCTCTAAGGGAAAAGTCAAATCATATATGGAAGGACTTGAGAGAGGAATGAGGGAAAGAGTCAGGGGGGTGTTAGTATGAAGAAGGATAGTTTTGAGGTGGTGTGTGTAGTTTGCAGGGCTGTCAGCAATGAAGGCATTTCAGGATGGGTAGGTAAGGTGGAATCATTTGTATACATGCATGTATGCTTATATCACATCAGTAGAGGATCCCATGACAGATCAAATGTACCTCCCATCCCCTCAAAAAACAACAAAGAAACAAACAGACAAAAGCAAAAGAAAAACATGTGTTGCTGCATATATAATTGCTCAGTTTGGAAAATCTGTTTAGGCATGTTAAGAGTGCTAAAGGGGGTAGTAAATGTGTGTTTGTATTGCTATCTTTCTTTCCATTAAAAAAAAATGTTCATTAAAATTAAACACTAACCATTAATCCTTTTCATCTTTGCAACAAGTGTGTGTGTAATATATTTCATCTTTGCAACAAATGTGTGTTTATATATAAATTGTTTATATATATATGTGTGTGTGTGTGTGCATTTGTGTGTGTGAGAAAGAGAGAGATGTTATAAAAGCTGTATAGAGATGTTGTTTGTTGTTGTTCAGGGGACCGGGTGATCTTTGCCGAGAGTCCCTCAGCCCCAGGCATCCCCGTAGTGTACCGGACCCCTGATGAAAGAGCCTCCAACCCTGACAGACTCAACCTGGACAGGTCAGTACTGCCTGCCCTGCCTTCACCTGCCTTACCTGCCTTACCTGCCCGTCCACTTCAGGCCACACTGCCTTGTGCACTCTGCTGTGTGATAGATGCACTCTTTTGTGGACAGGATAGTGTGGATCAATGGACCAGGGGTGAACCCACCTACCTGTTTACAAAGCAGCAAGTGTGGGTTTCAACCCCTTTTCATGCTGAAGTCGGATGCGCTGGGCCTGACTTGTCAGGTGCCTAATGGCAGTGCAATGCATTTTTGCTGATATGACAGAAAACAAAAGTTGCTGTCTGATTGTAAGAAGAAGACCCTTTTTAAGCCCTTAAAATTTCTCCCCCATCCCATCCACTAGACCCTGGATGATTATCTGGGTGCTAGTCTATTGGATGAGATGATAACCCGAGGTCTCATAATGCAATACTCATTTTTCCTCTTACATTTTTGTTTCTGTTCCTTGGCTAGAGCTCTGAGGTTCACTAATGGTGAGATTTTGCATATGCAACTGTTTTTGCATACCATGAAGGTAGCTACATTCTGACTTGGGAATCCACTTACATTATAATGCATTCCATTGCATTCAGTGTGGAGATAGCCTCATGTCATGTTTCAGGACAAGGAGTCAGAAGCCATGAAATTATGTCATTCAGATTCAAATTAATGGGAAATCCCACCAGCAGTTTGTTGGACATGTTTACGTTTGAGCCCAGGCTTCCCCCCCCAATACATTAGACCTTGAGTGGTGGTCTGGATGCTAGTCTTTCAGATGAGACATTAAACTGAGGTATGGTGTTTAACCCTTTGACTAGCAGCACTCAGTTGTAATTGCCCTTGTCAGAGTGAGTGAAGTATTTTGAATTGAACTGAACACGCACGCATGCACATGCACGCACACACACATGCATGCACACATGTACACGCACACACATGCACGCATGCACACGCACACATACGTACACATGCACACACACATACGTACACACACATACATACACACACAACACACAAACACAACACACACATACACCACAACACACACAACACACACAAGCAACACATGCATGCACATGTGCGCACACACACACACATGCATGCACACACGTACACGCACACACATGCACCTATGCACACACACACGCACACACATACGTACACACACACAAAACACACATACACCACACACACCACAACACACACAACACACACAAACACAACACAAACAACACACCACAACACACACAACACAACAAACAACACACACACACTAACACACACACCACACACACACATACACACACAAACACCACAACACACACACAAACAAACACACACCACACAACACAAAACAACACACTCACTGACACACACACACACACACCACAACACAAACACACACATAATAGATATAAAAGAATAAATAAATAAATAAATAAACAACACAAACACAACACATACACAACAACACAAACAACACACCACACCACAACACAACACACAAACACAACACAAAACAACACAAACAACACACACACATACACTCTCTCTCTCTACATCGTCTCAGGCGGAAGCTGACGGTGTGCCCCATCCTGGAAGGGGAGGATCAGCTGCGTCTGCTCAACTACCAGCACAACTCCATCACCCGCATCCAGCACCTCAGCAGCCTGCGTCGCCTCATCTTCCTCGACCTCTACGACAACCACATCGACCAGGTGGCCGGCCTGGCCTCCCTCAAGTCCCTCCGCGTTCTCATGCTGGGCAAGAACAGGTGTGGGGGGAGGGGAGGGGGGGGGGGGGGGGGGGGGGGGGGGGGGGGGTTAGGGGGGGGTATGGTGTGGGAGGAATGGAAGGTGGGAGGTAGGTGTGTTGGGGGATGGGGGTAGGTACTGGGTTTTTTTGTTTTTATGATGATTTTCACATTTGTCACTGTAAAGCGCTTTCGGGTACTGATTTAAAAGGGAAGTGTTTGTGTGTGTGTGTATGAGACACGTAGCTTCAGGGCAATCAGTGTGTGTGTCAAGTCAAGTCAAGTCAAGTCAAGTCAAAATTTTATTTCCAGATGGTACATTGAATAAGCAATGCATTTGCTTTTTTTCATCAAGCCATCTATCTAAGAACAAATTTCTTAATGATTATACTGAAATACTACATTATTGCATCCTTTATCATTGAATTAAACCAGTAAAAAAAGGAAAATCGATAACGTAATACATTGAAAATACAAATTACCACATATACATATACACGCACACACATACTCATACACACCTGCGCGCGTGTGCGCTCACGTCCAAACACACATTTAAATAAAGAATGTTTTAAGAGTGTGTGTGTGTGTGTGTGTGTGTGTGTGAGACACGTAGTTTCAGGGCAATCTGTATGTTTGTGTGTGTGTGTGTATGTGTGTGTGTGTGAGAGTGTTGTGTGTGTTACATGAGAGAGAGAGGAGTGTCATTAGGGCAATCAGCAGTGACTGTGGCTGTGTGTGTGTGCAGGATCAAGAAGATAGAGAACCTGGACACTCTGGTCAAACTGGATGTACTGGACCTTCATGGAAACCAGGTAATGCTTAGTTTTTGTTTGTTGTTTTTTTTAATATAATGAGATATATTCACACACACACTTTTTTTTTAAAATTGTGATTGCGCTGTATCACATGTTAAAACCTGTTCCGCCTCTCAGAAGAGTAGGTCATTTGTGCCAGAGGGATGAGAATGACAAGATTCACAAAACCACATGCACATGAGGACTATATGTGAAAAAAAAGAAAAAAGCATGCGAGTGCTTATTCCATTATCCTGAAAATAAAATAAAAAATAATGTAAAAAATATGACTTTTTGTTGAGAGCACACTTCCATACATGTACATACATATTTATGTGTATGTTGTTGTTGTGCATTCCGCAGTGTTAACATCAGTACCGATATCAATCCCTTGAGAATCCCTTGGATGAGAGTATGATCCAAGGTCTGTGCACAAACACACAAGAGAACATCTCGCACACGCATTATAACCCATTCTGCCTTACAGAAAAGTAGGCCATTGCATGCTGGTAGGAACAGCTTGTAAAATTGTGTTAAACACGTGCACACAGGTGTCATGTTTCTAAAGACATTCCCAACATCAGAATGCAGCTACTTTGATAGGGAGGGGGCAGTCAGTCACATAAGCAAAATCACATCTTTGGTGAAGCTCAGAGCTCTAGCTGAAGGACGCAGAAAAACAAAACAAAATGTCACCCAAACAAAGGACTGTAAGGCAGATGTCTTGTTTCAGTGGCGCATGCATGTATGTGTGTTGTGTCGCTGTGTGCAGATCAGCCGCATTGAGAACCTCAGTCACCTGATGGAGCTTCGTGTGCTGAACCTGGCAGGAAACCACATCACCACTGTCGACAACCTCTCCGGCCTTGACGCCCTCGCCGAGCTCAACCTTCGACGCAATAAAATACGCACTGTGGTCAGTATAGCGGATGGGTCATAGAGATTGCACTGTGGTCAGTACAGCAGATGGGTCATAGAGATTGCACTGTGGTCAGTACAGCAGATGGGTCATAGAGATTGCACTGTGGTCTGTACAGCAGATGGGTCGTAGAGATTGCACTGTGGTCTGTACAGCAGATGAGTCATAGAGATTGCACTGTGGTCTGTACAGCAGATGGGTCATAGAGATTGCACTGTGGTCAGTACAGCAGATGGGTCATAGATATTGCACTGGGGTCAGTACAGCAGATGGGTCATAGAGATTGCAATGGGTTATAGAGACTGCACTGTGGTCAGTACAGCAAATGGGTCATAGTGATTGCACTGTGGTCAGTACAGCGGATGGGTCGTAGAGATTCCACTGTGGTCAGTATAGCAGATGGGTCGTTGAGATTCCACTGTGGTCAGTACAGCAGATGGGTCATAGAGATTGCACTGTGGTCAGTATAGCAGATGGGTCATAGATATTGTACTGTGATCAGTACAGCAGATGGGTCGTAGAGATTGCACTGTGGTCAGTATTGCATTTGGGTCGTAGAGATTGCACTGTGGTCAGCATTGCATTTGGGTCATAGAGATTGCACTGTGGACAGTATTGCATTTGGGTCATAGAGGTTGCACTGTGGTCAGTATTGCATTTGGGTCATAGAGATTGCACTGTGGCCAGTACAGCAGATGGGTCATAGAGATTGCACTGTGGTCAGTACAGCAGGTGGGTCATAGAGATTGCACTGTGGTCAGTACAGCAGATGGGTCATAGAGATTGCACTGTGGTTAGTATTCCATTTGGGTCATAGATATTACAGTGTGGTCTGTATAGCAGATGGGTCATAGAGATTGCACTGTAGTCATTATTGCATTTGGGCCATAGAGATTGCACGGTGGTCAGTACAGCAGATGTGTCATAGAGATTGCACTGTGGTCAGTATAGCAGATGGGTCATAGAGATTGCACTGTGGTCATTATTGCATTTGGGCCATAGAGATTGCACGGTGGTCAGTACAGCAGATGGGTCATAGAGATTGCACTGTGGTCAGTACAGCAGATGGGTCATAGAGATTGCACTGTGGTCAGTATAGCAGATGGGTCATAGAGATTGCACTGTGGTCAGTATAGCAGATGGGTCATAGAGATTACAACACACATCTCATCTCTGCATTCTGCAAGTAATGCAGTGAAATTTTTGTTATGCATTAACCAGAGTGGTTGGAAATGGAAACTGCAAACAAGTGGGTTTTTTGTTCTCTCAGTTTCTGTTCATGCTGGAAACATCATTAGCATTTTTTTTTCATCTGAAATGTTTACTGTTGCCTAGTTTTTGTTGCTTAGTTTTTCATTGTCATTATATTTGATTTTATATAAAACTGAAAATCATGGTTAAAAACATAGAGTGACCTGGGTTGGTGTCTGGGGATAGGGGAAGGGGAGGTAATAGGAATGACATATTCTCCTGCAGTTATGGCCATATTCATCAACTGCTTCTCCATTTATTTTTTTAGTAAGTTTGAGTGAAGGAGTGAAAGCCAAAAGTGGGTGAAAAGACCCCTATATATTTTTTTTTCATTCCTCGATTGGAGCTTGAAAGTTCACCAATGGTGAGATTTTGCATATGTTATTGTTTGCCTGCTGTTAAGGTAGCAGCATTCCGACTTCAGGGTTAAACTCCAAGATCAAGTTAGCTGCTGGTAAATTTGACCCTGAGATTCTGCTGGAGACCATCATTAATTGAAATTTTTCAAGATGTAAAGCAAAAAGTCAGTGAAATCTCCACAAGAAAATCAAGTTAGTAGGTTTTTGTGTAAATAGTGTATGTGTATGTGCGTGCACGTTGTGAAATCTTTGCATCTTTCACTCGCTCACACACACACACACACACACACACACTGATTATACAAAAACCTACTTACTTGATTTTCTTGTGGAGATTTCACAGACTTTGGAGTGGAAGGCAGGAGTGCTCTCCCTTCATATAGTGTTGACAGTCCTGATACTGTCATGAGTGTTAATCAGGCTTTCATGCAGAAGAAAAGAGGGTCATTGGTTTTGAGCATGTCCTTTGTGTGTCGGTCTGCAGACTGATGTGGATACCTTGCCCAGCCTTCAGCGTCTCTTCCTCAGCTTCAATGAAATCTCCAGGTCAGCTGTCTGTTTTGTCTGTCTGCCTGTCTGTCCGTCTGTTTTGTCTGTCTACTTTGTTTGTCTGCCAACCTGTCACACTGTCTGTCTATGTTTGTCTGTCAATCTATCTGTCCAACTTGTCTGTCCTACTGTCTCTGTCAGTCTGTTTGTTCCATACATTATTATTATTATTATTATCATTATTTGTCTGTGTGTCTGGCAATCTTTCGCCTTGCCTGTCTCTCTGTCACATTATCAGTCTGTATATTTTATCCATCTTGTTTGTCTATCTGCCAGTATGTCAGTTGTCACATTGTCAATCTGATTGTTTGTTTTGTCTCTCTGTCTGTCACACTGTTTGTTTGTCTGTCTGTTTATCTGTATGTCTGTCAGTCAGTCACACTGTCTTTCTGTCTGCCACATTGTCTATCTGTCTGTCTGTTTATCTGTCTTCCAGTCTGTCACACTGCTTGTCTATCTGTGTGTCTGTCCAACTGCTTTGTCTGTCTGTCTGTTTATCTGGCTGCCACTTTGTTAAATTGTCTGTCTGTCTATTCATCTGTCGGCCTTTCTGTCATGCTGCTTGTTTGTCTGTCTGTCTGTTACACTGTCTGTCTGTTTATCTGTCTGCTATTCTGTCATACTGCTTGTTTGTCTGTCTGTCTTTTACACTGTCTGTCTGTTTATCTGCCTGCCATTCTGTCATGCTGCTTGTTTGTCTGTCTGCCTGCCAGTGTTACACTGTCTGTGTATCTGTCTGTCATGCTGCTTGTTTGTCTCTCTGTCTGTCTGTTACACTATCTGTCTGCCATTCTGTCATGCTGCTTGTTTGTCTGTCTGTTTGCCAGTGTTACACTGTCTGTTTATCTGTCTGCCAGTCTGTTACGCTATCTTCTATCTGTCTGCCAGTCTATTATACTGCTTGTCTGTTTGTTTATCTGTCTGTTAGTCTATCACACTGTTTGACTGTCCCAGTGTCTGTTTATCTGTCTGCCAATCTTTTATACCATCTGTCTGCCTGTATGCTAGTTTGTCTATCTGTTTGTTTGTCTGCCTTCTCTGTTTATATGTCTGTCTTGTCTGTCTGTCATGCCTGTTGGTTGACTTATTGGTCTGTTTTGATATCTTTCTGCATCTATCTGTTGCTTTTGTTTTGCTTTTTATGAAAGTGTTATTTACTGGCCATATGTCTTTTTCCTTTCTTTTGGAAGAGTAAATTTTTGGGTGGCAGTACAAATGAATGACAACATTTTTGTTGGAAACACATGCATACCATTGTGTCTAGACATCATCCCCAAAGTCAGAATGCCACTTTAAAAAATTCATTTTTAATATGTTAAGAAAATATAATCAAATTTTTTTAAAGTCAGAATGCAGCTACCTTTATAGTGGGCAAACGGTCACGTACACAAAATCGCACCTTTGGTGAACTTCAAAGCTGTAGCCAAGGAATGCACCCACCCCCACCCCACCCCACTCCTCACCACCCAAAAAAACCAACAAAATTTTAACTAACTGGAAACAACTTTATTATTTCACATATTTAAATAGGTAACAACGTAGTTTCTTGTAGAGTTTAGCATGGTTGGTTTTACCAGCTGGTAAATCAGTCTCTGAGTGTTGGGTTTTTTTTGTGTTGTAGAGGGGTGTCATGATGCCAGTGGAGGAAACAGTTTTATCATTTGTTTTGGTCCTGTCACCATCTTCCCTCAGAGAGAGTGTAGGATGAGAAAGTGCTTCAACTTCTTCTTCTTCCTTTTTTGTCATGTTTCTCCCATGGGAGGTTTGACATTGTTGAGCCTTCTCCATCTCTCTCTGTGCTTCAGCTGTGAAGGGAAAGAAAAGCACACAAAAAGTACAGCTGTCCCAGCAGTAAAAGTGGTTGGTTTTGTCTGTTGTATACTCTCCTTCAAACTGGCTGAAAAGATTGTGGGGTGAAGTTAGCAAAGATGGGACACTGGTGCACTCTGCAAAAGAATGTATTTTTCTGAACCAGGGAGTTTTTTCTTCTTTTTTTTTTTCTTCTTTTTTTGGGGGGGGAGGTTTGTTTTTTGTAACCAGGTGAGTTTTCTTTCTTTTTTTTTTTTTTTGTTTTTTTGGGGGGTTGGAGTGTTGTTTCTCTGTTAGAGGCTCCATAGGTTCACCAGTGTGTGAAAATTTTGTGTTTGCAAAACCGTTTTTGTTTCCACCATTGAGGTGCGGCAGGGTTGGTATGGGTTAACGTCTAAACATGAGATGGTGCCTGTGGTTTTTTCATTTTGTCATGTATTCCTACTGGCATGTAATGGCTACTCCCCTTCGTAATACGCAGATGGGTTCCCATGTGCAAGATGCTCGTGGTTTGCATGACCTTGATTTATTAGGTCTCATTTTGAAGGGTTTTTGGGGAGTGAGTTGGTTATGTGGTATCCCAGTTGGAAAATTCTTTTATCGGTGAGTCAGGTGGGTCAAACCAGGTATCAGATACAAGTCATGCTTTAGTGACAGTATATCATCCCCCTAAGCGTTATAATAATAAGAATATTTACCAGAATCGGATAGCTGTGGTATGATGACTTTTTTTATGGGCACAGGTTATGTGAGACAGTCATTGTCAAGATGTGTATTATAATTTGTGATTTCCCGAATTGAGGATACTGTGATAGATGATTTTCATCAGTGGAGCAAACGGGTTGTCGGGGATTCAGTGTTTTCAGAGTGTATAATATTGTATATGGTAGGTTTGTACCAGTATATCATCAACTGAAGGTTCATGAGCTAAGGTAAAGGATAGATTTAGTATATGAATGATTTTGGAGTCTATGTTAACCAAAGTCAACCTGGACTGCGGAGAAAGGTCCACAGTGTTTACAGCTGACTGATTCAGAAACAGTTTTGGTTTTTTTATCAACCAATGGGTTGCTGTGATGTGGAGGTCAGTGTCCTATTTGAATTGCCAGTAAAGGCAGGTACTGATTCCTGGTAGATTCATTGAAATGGTTTTGTGTTATGTGATGAATGAGAGCTGTTTGTATCATTCATCAGACTAAAGAGAGTTCTGTGCTGTAAGGTTAAAAGAGTATACAGACAGTAGTGAATGATATTTATCTGGGCTTTCCCAGTCTCTCCATTGATTCCAAAACACAATCAACAGTTTCTAGGAGCTGGCCAGAGACAGACAAATCCCACAATGTAAACAACAGTCATCTGCTGGGGATTAAACACGGTCTGTCCCGTTGATAGTTTATGGCTTTAACTTCAGCACCAAGTGGGGGGTGCTGTTTGGTGGAGGCTCCCAGTTACCCCCTGTGGTCCTTTGTGGAGTGCTGCAGGTTTTTTTAACATCTGCACTCCAAGGCTACCCTGGCCACTGTGCTGGTGGTGTGTGGTGTCAGGTAGCAAACTCCCGGGTCTTTAACCTGTTGTGTGGTATCAGGTTGTGAAGACTCGGGCCTTTACATGTTGCTTGGTGTCAGATTGCCAGGACACAAGCCATTTACATATTGCACGGCTACACACCTATGATCTGTTGTCACCTGAGCTCGTTCCTTCCCTGCTGCCATAGGGACGGGACACAAAAAGACGTGAAGGAAGGCAACCAGAGTAGAACTAGAAGAGGGGTGCCATTAAGACTGTCAAGAACAATGACTCTTGTTTCACCTGATTAGGCCCAACCCCCCCCCACCTCCACACCCTCCGCACCCCCTCCACCCTTATGTACAAAGGGGGTGTTTATAGAAAAAGCCTGGAAAAGAGGGTGGATTAGTGAGTAGGATAGAATGGAGGGTCATCAGAGAGTTGGTCATGAAAGGATTATGGGAAGGGGATAGGGAGAAGGTTCACACAAAGGGTTTAAGTAAGGGGTGGTTGGTGGGGGTGGGATCATTTTCTGGCTTTTCGGCAGGGGTTCTGGTTGGTTGCACTTGTGAAGTCTTTTTGTCTCTCTTTCTTTCCCCCCCCCCCTCCCCATCCCCCCTTTCCACCTCACCCATTCCTGACAATAGAGCACCAGTGCTATCACGTTGAAATCTCACAATGCTGTTTTTGTCTTGAAAAGAAATAGCCAGCCGTTTGGTTTTTTTTAGTATCAGGTGTTTTGTGCTTTTACGCTGATGTTTGTTGAAGAAAGAGGCACCACATAGTTGTGAAGTATTGGAGCAAGGAGCGTGGTGGCTGTGTTCACTCACTTTGTGCTGTAGTTTTCTCCTGTGCTCAGTCTGACCAATTTGTTGTGTGCTGCATTGTTTGTTTTTTAATATAAGAAATGCAAAAAAATCAGTCAGTACAATACTTTAAGCAGGATAGCTTGATGGGAGACAAATGTATTTAAATACTTAATTTCTTAGGATAAACTACATTCAGGCATATAAAGACTGTCATTTCTTTTGAAGCGGAGGTCGAGAATTTTTTTGTGGCGTGTAATGTAATGAACAGAATAAGTGCTAGATAATTACATATCAAATGGTAATATTTTTGTTAAAAACTTGTGAAAAATGATAACTGAAGGGTCAAATTATGATGTTGTAATGTTATGACTCTGCTCGGAACCAATGCCATGACTGCTTTGGATAGTTTTAAGATATAAGAGCTGGGTCACAAGACTCCCAGTACCAAAAAAAACCCTAAATTTGGTTGATTTTGTGTTTGGCACATGGGCCAGATGAAAGTGATCACAGGTCGTATCTAGTGCATTGGGTCAGTGTGACTGTGAGAGATTTTTTAGTTTTTTTCTGCAAAGTTTGCCACTCCAGTGGTTAGAAATGTGAGATGTGGCACTACAGGCATTATCGAAGTCGTGTGTCTCTCAACAACAGAGATGTGTAGGTTTCTTGTATGGTTTCTTCGTTTTGTTTGTGGGGGGCTGTGATAATTGTTTGCTATGCTGAATCTTTCTACTGTGTTCTCTTTTGATGTATTTGAAGAAAAGTGCAACTGTTTGGTTTTTTTTTAAAAACTCCTAAATGCTAAGGTCGATTGCTTTATTGATAGCTGGATGGATTTATCAGTGTCAGGTATTTGATTAGATCATCCTTTTTGTACACATTTCTGGTGATTCATTGATGTATGTTGATCAGTAGTAGGCTGATGTGTTGGCTGGTTCAGGCAGCTTGATTATTTGATGGATATTGTAGATTTCACTATAGAGTTCATTTGTACATTGGTTCCTTTGGTTTTGTTCTGAACTTTTGGTCCTGTAAAACAGTTGATTGATTTACCGGTTGGTTGACTTTCTGTTGAGCTGCCAGCCTGGTTTAGAACTTAAAGATAACATATGTGGGTAATTGTGACCTAGAAATGGTGACTGCTGCTTGAGCTAATCTCTATCGCTGTTGCTGTCTTCATCATTTTTTTTTTAAGTGTCACATTTCTGTCTTTACTACTCAGATGGACTTTCTTTCAGTGGCAGCATAAGCTTTCGTTTTTGACATTTTCCACATTTGTATCATGGGAGTTCTGGTCCATCCACCTGGAATGACCTCCCTCTTTCACTTCGTCAAAAGCCTTCACTTGATTTCTTCAAATCCAGCCTCAAAACACACTTATTTCCTACCTGAGACTTTCCCCCCACATATCTGTCCCTAATTTTCAACAGCATCTTTCACCTTCTAAGTGTTGTTCCGTGTGTGTGTGTGTGTGCGTGCGTGTGCGTGCGTAGTGCGCGCGCATGGATTTGAAATCTGTTGCTCATTATGTTTAAGGAGAGTTGCATGCCTGTAAATGATTGAGTGCAAGCGCTTTGATTTGTTTGTTTTTTACAAGATTCAGCACTATATAAATTCCATATATTATTATTATTATTATATATCATTGTTTTGAGTTTAAGGGAAAGACATGTCTGCATGTATGGTTATATGCAGTCACGTATTCGTTTGTGTGTGTGTGTGTGTGTGGACATGCATGCTTATGTGTTGTTGTTGTCTTCAATTTAATGTCTGTTCACTCTTAAGTGATATTAGACGAGGGAAATAGAAAGTGTAGTGGAAGTTAAAAAAGGGAGAAGAAGGAGTGGAAGGACAAAAGGTTACGAGATAGCATCAGTGTTGGTATTTTTGTGAGGAAAAACAAACAAGCAAAAAACAAAAAGAGTGTGTGGGTGCATGTGTGTGTCTGTGCTGTGTGCATGTGTGTCTGTGTGTATGTGTGCATGCTGGCACTCTGGTGTGAGCATGTGTGAGTGCGTGCATGTGTGTTCTCATGTGTGGACATGTGCGTTTATTTATTTATTTAATTTATTTATTCTTTTATATCGAGGATAATGGAATAAGCACTCATGTGCTTTTTTACGTCCAGTCCCCTTGTGTATGCGGCCCTGCAAATTTTGTCATCTGTTTCCACTGGCACACAATGACCTACTCTTCCAAAAATGCATGTGTGTGTGTGTGTGTGTGTGTGCATGTGTGTGTGTGCTTGTAGTTTTGAAGATGTGCAGTGTCTGGGAGAGTCCAGCAGCCTGTCGGAGATCTGCCTGGACGGGAACCCCATTGCCCAAGACCCCAGCTACAAACAGATCGTCCTGCGCAACATGCAGCAGCTCAAACAGCTGGACATGCGCAGAGTCACCGTATGTACCTACCTCCCCAACCCTGCTCTGCTCTGCTGCTTCTCTGCTAGTGGAGGTTCGTGGGGGGGGGGGGGGGGGGGGGGGGGGGGGGGGGGGTGGTGATCTTTTGGGGGTTGTGATTCCTTTGGGGGGTTTGTTGTTATGTTGTTGGTTGTTTGGGTTTTTGGGTGTTTTTTTTTTGGGGGGGCAGAGGGTTGTTTAGGGGGGTGGGTTTGTTGGTGGGGGGGGGGGGGGGGGGTGTTTTTGCTTTGTTTGGGGGGGAAGGGAGTTTGGGGGGGGGGGGGGGGGAGCTGGAGTGTGTGTAGGGGGGAGGGGGTGTAATGGAAGGATTGGTTTTTTGTTGTTATGGGTTTTTTGTTTTGTTTTGTTGGGTTTTTTTTGTTTGTTGGGGTTTTTTAAAGGACGGGAGGGGGGGAGGGGGCTTGTATGTTTTGGGGGGTTTTTGAGGGGAGGGGTTGGGGGAGGGATGTTGTTCTTCTCTGTACTTCACAATCTCCTTGTTTGCTTATCTTTTCAATTCCAGTATTTCAGTCTTGAGCCTCTTTCGAGTTTTTGTTGTTTTGTATTTTTTGTTGGTTTTGTTTGTTTGTTTGCTTGGGGTTTTTGTTATTGTTTTATGTTTTATTCTTTTTGATGTTGTTCCTCTCTTTTTACCACACACACACACACACACACAATATATATATATATATATATATATATATATATATAAAACTGTACCTTTGCTGGGGGGGGGGGGGTTTCTATCCTTCTTTTTTTTTTTGGTGGGGGGGGGGAGAATATTAGTTTACAGTCTCTTGTCAAATTTGTGTTTTTTCTTTTAGATTATGTCATATTTCGTCTTTCCATGTGAGATACCCTCCAGATGTGGGTCCCTCTCCCATACTTCTCTTGCCTTTCCCTCTCCCCATCCCTCCTTCACCACTACCTCCTCCCTCCCCCCCATTTACACACACCCATACCGAGCAAAGGGAAAACTTATTGATAACACTTAATGCTAATGTCAAAGCAAATATGAACGTTAAAGACAAATTAAGCAATATTATTGTAACCGATAATCATCAAGCCAAAATGATTAATTATGTTTGTACCTGTTTTGAAAAAAGAGAAAAATATTTGAATAAGATAGAATGCAACATGATGTTTTCTTGCCCATCATTTCAGACACGCTGACCAATGAATAATGTGTTGTATTGAGTTATGAAAAGTTTATTTCATTGTGTCAAACAAGTCCATGTGACTTTTATGGCAATAAAAAAATTTCTGATTTCTGATTCACACCCATCCCCTTCACCTCCTCTGATCTCTTGCTCTGTTTGTTCTGTCTGTCTGAAATGGTGAATTTCTGCTTACTATCACTTGTTAAGACTTGTTAAAGCATTTTGATGAATATGTATATATATGTCTTTTTTATTTTGTGTGTGTGTGTGTGTGTAGACGTCAGCCCGCTATCTATATTTAAAAACGAAGAAGGTAAAAGCGGTTTGGGCCAAGAGTGGTGTGTCGTTTAATTAAAGAAGAGAGGGTGTTGCACATAACTCACGAGTCTTTCACTGACTACCAAGCCTTGTCTGGGTGTGATACAGTAATAACTGCACCTACTCACAGTGATATGGGCTGCGTTAACAACCTAGGCATGAAGTTGGGGGGTTTTTTGTTAAAAGAGTGGATGGGTTTTTGTCCTTGTTTGTAGCAAGACCTTGAGGCAAGTTTTCTGCCAAAGGGTTTTTTGGTTTTTGTGCTGGGGGTGTTGTATTAGACTAATGGCAAAAAGGTTATGGAGGTTTGAGTCTGATCAGAAAGTTGTTATCACCTTTTTTTAAATTTTTATCCCAGGCATCAGGAATGGGATGATAGACTTCAAGCATTTATCCACTTCATGCATGGAAATTTGAAAGTGTTGGTGGAATTGGTTTACCAACTCTTGATGGTGTCTGTATCTCTCAGGCACGGTTGATGCTGAAATATTTCATGAAATGAAGTGCAGATTACAATAGAGGGATGTAGTGACAGTCTACTAGTCAGGAGCAATCAAATCGTCTGAATTCAGCCGAATTCCCTGCAGACTGCTGGCTGGCTGTTGGGTTTGGCAGAATGACACTGAGCACAATACATTATATGTAAGAGACTAGGGTGAGCAGCATGGGAGTGAGAGCACTAGTGCACTATGAAAGATGGGGTAGAGTGCTTAAAAGAGGGACGGGTATTCTGCTTAGAGTAATTTTGGTGAAAGTAGGACAGATGGAGTGATGGTCTGCTTTTTTTTTAGTCTTACACATTCATGAATAAAGCAGAGTCCAGGGTGTGTGCCTTAATGAGGGAATTAAGTCCAAGGTGTGTGCCTTGATTAGTGATTAATTATTCATGCACAGTGTGCTGTGGAAGACTGGGTACACCTTTCCTGTGTTGGCCTTCATTCACTCAACTACAAAAGGGGTGGTGGTGGGGAAGCAGAGGGTGGATTGTGCAAAACAAAGAAGGGGAGAGAGAGAGTCTTGTAAAGAAAAGTAAAAGGATTGTTCTGTTCAGTCCTTCATCTTCATTATGTCGTATGATTTGTTTGTGGGCTCTTGTTTGCAATTATTCAAGTTAACATTTGCAAGTTTTGTTCTACTCTCCCATCCACTTATAGATTTTAAAAAATAGCAAAAGCAAAGCAAGAACAAAATGAGAGAGAGAGAGAGATGTGTTTAAAATCTTAAAGAAACAAATAAAAAATAAAATCTATGAAAAAATAATGGTGTCATGCTATCTGTCATAGCACTTTTGCTGTTTGACCTGTGTGAGGAGTTTCATTCCTCATGGGTATGTTGCTCAGCGAGTGGTCAGAACTTGTTTTTTTGCTGCTATGTATTTGGGGTCAACCGATGTTCCTGTAGAAGGATCAATAAGCCAAAGGTGTCGGATGTTGTGGTAAAGTTTTCATTAGGGGCATGTTTGATGCAGAGCCTGAGTGGGTTGTAACTTGCGAGTTTTTGCATAAAGCATGAAGTTCATTTGCCACTTTCCCGTTTCGAACAGCCTGCTGTCAGCATTGTTAGGGGCTACTGTGAAATCAATAATCTTTGCTCTGGCTGCAAGGCCTACCTCTCTTGGTATACGGCCCAGTGTCCTGAGTTGTCAAGCCGTTTGCAAGGTATTGCCTTTTCTTCTTGTGCTCAGCTTGTGGCTGTGGTGGTGATGGTGCCCAGTTTTGAAGTGTTGTGCATATGCAGCCTTGGTTTTTAGTGGGTTTTGTTTTGTTTTTCTTCTGATCCTTCCCCCAAAATGAATATTTAATGAGTGCTACTTTGTTGGATGCATTAGTTATGATGGAGCCCAAAATTTTTTTATTTCAAGTAAACGAAGAAAGGCAAAGAAGCACTAAATAATTTTTTTTTTTTAATTCCAAACTTAAGAGAAATACTTGTACAGAGATTATTCTGATCATGTATAAAGGCATTCTTGTTGCTACTTACTTTATGTTGTACTACAGTTAAAGAGAAAGTTTAGTTATAATTTGGTTTGGGGGATTTAATGTTGATGTTGTCCAAAATATATTCAGCAGGAGAAAAAGGGCTTAATAAAAAATGTGTAGGAAAAAACTCATAAACATTCATTTTTTTAAAAGTCCAAATAGTAGTCGTATTCATATTAGAACTATCCTGATTGAATTATGTTGAAAAATTATGCATACTGATGCCTTTTACATTATGTTAGTCATTAAGGAACAACATTATCATTGTTTGTGTTTGGTTGGGTTTTTTAAAACTCATTTGCTGTTTGAGAGAAAGATGGGAATGAGCTGTGATAGTAGAAAGCAGTAGCCATTTTGTAGTGTTGTTGGGAGGCAGAGAGAGCTTAGTCATTTTTGAAGGTCATTTCCTATGTTATCATTGTGTTAGGAAAAGAAAAAGTGTGTGTGATGTGAACCTAATTTGCACCTGATGTGTCATTTTTGCCTGTGCATAATTATTTCTATTGTTTTTGTTGTGTGTTCTCCACCTTAACATCCTAAGGATCACCCAGAACTTGCATTTTCAACTCGCTCATCCCACCTGGGAATGACTGTGAGACCTTAAGTACACACTGGATGAGAAGTTCTCATGTATGACTGTTTTCAATACCTCACCATATAGGCAGCAATACTCCAACTTCAAGGGATTTTTCTCTCCTTTAATCTTTCCTACATACGCCTAAAATGTTGCTCTCCAGTCATCATGGATGTACAGCCACCCATGGTTTTAGGGAAGGCAGAAGATACTACCGTCCATCATGGGTGTACTGCCGCTCATGGTGTCCGTAAAGGAATCAGACCTTACATTGTGTGTGCACAGCCAAACATGGTTTATGTGAAACAGTAAGCCCTTTCCAAAGGTCATGGGTTCACAGCCACCCATATTTGTATCAACAAACAACACACTATTGTGCTTTGCAGATGGGGGGGGTTTATGATTAAAATGCTTTTAATGGAAATGATGATCAAGTTAATTTGAAATGATTAGATTTGATGGCAGCAGTGCCTTCAGCAAATGCTACATGTGATGAAATGGATTTGACAGTCGGCAGTATATCTATTCTGAATTTTGTATAATAACTTATAAAGTTAATGAAAACAACCAATCAATGAACAAACATATAAAAAGTACCAAATCTATTTTGAAAGTTTTTGTTAACAACTGTGTTTCCATAGAGATGTAAATTTTATTTGAATTTGTCAGTAATGGAAGAAGCCCATTAAAGAAAAGCATGTATCTTCTTGCCCTGGCCCAATGTTCTCAGGGCAACTGAGGCCAGCAGAAGAGCAGGCCTGATCTGAGGCACGCCCAGTCACAGAAGGGTTAATGGCTCAGCTATTTTGTTCCCCCTGTTTGCATGTACATGTTCTACAGGTGATGCTGTGACTGTCTTTGTGTGCACAGTAGAGACCATTTTGCTGCGCAAATGTTCTAACAGTAGTCATCTT
>CM054147.1:41127851-41225351 GCA_028751875.1 Rapana venosa
TGCCGGTGGGAACGGATGACAAAATTTACAAAAGCACATACACACGGGGACTGGATGTAAAAAAAAAGCACATAAGTGCTTATTTCATTATCCTCGATATAAAAGAATAAATAAAAAATAAAGACACACAATACTACATCACAAATGTTTCACATTTCACACCACACAAATGGTTTCCATTTCACAACACAAAAATGTTTCCCATTTCACACACACAAATGTTTCCATTTCACACACACACACACACACACAACACACACACACACACACACACACACACACCAACACACCACACACACACACACACACAAAATGTTTCCATTTCACACACACAAAATGTTTCCCATTTCAACACACACACACACACACAACACACACAAAATGTTTGCCCATTTCAACACACACATAATGTTTCCCATTTACACCACACTCAAAGTTTCCATTTAACACACACAAATTTTCCCATTTCACAACACAACAAATGTTTCCCATTTCACACACACAAACACCCAAAATGTTTCCATTTCACACACACAAAATGTTTCCATTTCACACACACACACATTTCCTGTACACACACACACACATTCATGCTACACACAACACACACACACAACATGTTCCTGCTACACACAACCCATCAACACACAAGTTTCCTGCTACACACCACACACAACATTTTCCTGTACACACACACACACACCACACACACTCATGTTTCCTGCTACACACACAACACACACATATTTCCTGCTACACACACAACATCACACACACAACATCATGTTTCCTGCTCACACACAACATCACACACACTCATGTTCCGCTACACACACACAAACACACACACTCATTTCCTGCTACACACACACAACTCACCACACACCACAACACATGTTTCCTCTACACACACACACACACATCATTTCCTGCTACACACACACACAACACATCATTTCCTGCTACACACACACACACACACACATGTTTCCTGCTACACACACACAATTCCTACACACACACAACACACTCTGTTTCCTGCTACACACACACACACACATCATTTCCTCACACACACACACCAAATTTTCCTGCTACACACACACACACACACTCATTTCCTGCTAAACACACACCATTCCTGCTACACCAAAACACCACTATTTCCTGCTACACCACACACACCACACACATCATTTCCTGCTACACACACACACCACACACATGTTTCCTGCTACACACACACACACAACACACTCATTTCCTGCTACACACACACAAACACACACACATGTTTCCTGCTACACACACACACACACACTCATTTCCTGCTACACAACACACACACACATGTTTCCTGCTACACACACACACAACACACTCATTTCCTGCTACACACACAACACACACATGTTTCCTGCTACACACACACACACTCACACACCATTTCCTGCTACACAAAACACACACACACTCATTTCCTGCTACACCACACCACACACACACACACACCACATGTTTCCTGCTACACACACACACACACACACATGTTTCCTGCTACACACACACACACACACACACTCATTTCCTGCTACACACACACACACACACTCATTTCCTGCTACACACACACACAAAACCCACACATGTTTCCTGCTACACACACACACACACACCATGTTTCCTGCTACACACACACACACAACACACACCACACATGTTTCCTGCTACACCACACACACACACACACATGTTTCCTGCTACACACACAACACCACACACACCACACATGTTTCCTGCTACACACACACACACACACTGTTTCCTGCTACACACAAAACCCACATCCACACACACACTCATTTCCTGCTACACACAACACACACACACACATGTTTCCTGCTACACACACACACCACACACTCATTTCCTGCTACACACACACACACACACACTCATTTCCTGCTACACACACACACACACACATGTTTCCTGCTACACACACACACACACACTCATTTCCTGCTACACACACACAACACCACACACGTTTCCTGCTACACACACACACACACACACACACACACACATGTTTCCTGCTACACACACACACACACACACACACATATTTCCTGCTACACACACACACACACACATCCACCACACACACACACACACGTTTCCTGCTACACACACACACACACACACTTTTCTGCTACACACACACACACACACACACACATTTTCTGCTACACACACACACACACACACACACACATTTTCTGCTACACACCCACACACACTTACACACAATGTGTTTCCTGGTTTCAGAACCTGATATTTTCCAACACGAACGTGCGCAGCCTGCAGCAGATCAACGCGCTGTCTGCAGTGCGCAGCCTGGACCAGCTGACCATTGAGCTGGACGGGAACCCCGTCACCAAGTTCACCCTCTGGAGAATCTACACCGTCTACAGGCTCGCCCACTTCAACCTCAAGAAAATCAACGGAGTGGAGGTGAGGAGGAAGCGAGTGTGAGTGTGTGTGGGGGGGGGAGGGAAGGGGGGTGGGGGGGGGGGGGGGGGGGGAGTTTAGTGTGGGGAGAGGGGGGGGAGGTGTAGTGTGTGTGCACAGTGTGTGTGCACAGTGTGTGTTTGTGGTTTGTGTGAGTGCTGTTATTGTTGTTGTTGTGTGTGCATGCATGCAAGTGTGTTTGTGTGTGTGTGCACATGAGTGTGTGTGTGTGTGTTTTCATAAGTATAGTGTTCGCTACAACTAGGAATCTGTACATAGTTATGACGCTTAAAAAAAGTAAGTGTGCGCGCGCAAGTGTGTGTGTTTGTGTGTGTGTGCACGCACGCGAGAGTGTGTTTGTGTGTTTTCATAAGTATAGTGTTCACTACAACTAGGAATCTGTATATAGTTGCGACGCTTTAAAAAAGTGTGTTTGTGTGCGCGCGCGTGCAAGTGTGTGTGTGTGTTTTCATAAGTATAGAGTTCACTACAACTAGGAATCTGTACATAGTTATAGTGTGTGTGTGTGTTTTGACTACATTTTTATTGCTGTCACATGCAGTGTTGTAAATGTTTTTGTTAATGCAAATTATATATGTTACAGTTAATTTTATTTACTGAAATTCTCCATTCCCCAAGAGGGATCAAAGGCGAATAAAATCTTGAATCTTGTGTGTGTATTATACACATCTCCTTAGAAACAAGTATTACAAGCACGCATGTTTCCAATCCATCTAAAACATAATATCTTATATATTATATATGCAGTCACATACACAGATCCTACCGTTGTCAGTTCCAAACGTAGACGCTCCTTGCTTTCTACCCAGTTCTTTACCGACTCACTGTCAGATCAGCAGATCCTTTTCCTCTGATCCTCCTCCACGGTGACCTTGTGTTCAGGTGTCGGCAGCAGACATCCTCCATGCAGAGCGGCTGTTTGGACCCGTGGCGCACATCGTCACAGCCCAGCTGCCCCAGTTCCAGCTCAACTCGCTGGTGGGCGATGCCCGCAAGAAGAACGCTGCCTCTCTGGGGGAGGAGACCAAACCACGCAAGGGAGACAAGTCACACATAGAGCAGCCAGGCCGAGCGGCGCTGACCTATGCCCCTCCTGACTCCAGGTCAAGCAAGGTGAGCTCCCGCTTGGTTTGGGTGTGGAAAATGATGGGATTGGGATCGGTGAGGTGTTGTTTCACCATTTTGAGGGTTGGTTCTGTTTTTTCTGCTATTGTGATTAATTGTGTGTGTGTGTGAATATACATGCTGTAGATTTTAAGATGGGCTCTTTAGAAATTGTTTGTCATTAAGTAATGACAGGATTGCATCGCGCAACTCCTGACTAGAAATCGTTGACTGCTGTTCTTGCATTTTACTTTGGCGCTTGGCGTTATGTAGATCAGTGCATAACATGGACTGTCTTTTGTTTGTGTCTGAAAAGCTCTGTTTCAAAATAGAGAAGCAGATTATGACAAATATATTTTGTTTCATTGTGAAAACGCATGCTTTAGTACATCATTGGTAACACTTATGAAAAACACTTTCATAGAATAGAGAAGCAAACTGTGATGAATTCCATTTTATTTCACTGTGAAAACACGTGCTTTGGTTCATCATTTGAAATGCTATGAAAAGGTTAGCGCTTTCTATAGAATAAAGAAGCAAACAGTGACAATTCCATTATATGTTAGTGTGAAAACATATGCTTTGGAACATCATAGGGAGCACTGAGAAAAGCGCTTTTGTAGAACAGAAGAGCAGACTTATGACCCAGACTGTTCATATGCAGTGGGCGTCACCTGCCTCCATAGTGTCTTGTAGTGTACATCTGGCAAGTACATTGTCCGTTCCTTTCTGGTGTGGTCAGGAAGCAGAGCAGAAGCGGGATTTCACCAAGGCCTATCTCAGCGGGACGATGAAAGACGCCACCTTCTCTGACCGCAAGCGGATGGAGCTGATCCGCGTGTGGCCCTCCCTCTTCCTCACCTCGTTCAGTCCGCTGTGGGCCAGCTCATGGACCCCAAGTCCTACGCCAAAACCACCCTGGACACCCTGGACCGCAGCTAGTAGCAACAACTATAACTGAACACCAACTAGTATGTGGGGGGTACGGTTGAGTGGATGGATACACTGTGCTATAAGACTATGAGGGGAGGATTGTTGTTGGGAGGGGAGGGAGGGGGTAGTAAGTTGGAGGAGTACGTCAGTTTACGCATTGGTTGTGAAGAATGCTGCACCGAGGCTGAGAGATGGGAAATAACCCAGTGGGAGATGGGGAAATAACCTTTTGAGAAAATCCAGTTTTTCTCCCTTGTTTTTGTTGTTCACTGTGAGGACTTGAGGAAAACGGAGTGTGTTGGAAAGCCGTCACGTTCACCCTCGCCAGGCTTCGTGGGCCTGGCAGACACGTTTCTTCATCAAAACTGAGCAAAAGTTTCGACATTAGACAAGAATGAACTTTTTTTGCTCCCTGTCTGAAGGACTTGAAACTGTCTGTATCGATATTTATTTCTATTTTGCATAATGATTTTTATTTCTATTTTTTATGGGAGTTTTTAATTTATTTTTTTTCTTTCTTTGTGCTTATGAATGATTGAATAAACGAGGCTATTAGACACCCCTGTTCCTGCTTCATGGGTTTCATAGACCCGGGAGGGGGGTGAGTAGGGTGATTTTTTTAAAAGCTCTTTAAAGAAAAAATGTCTCGATGCTTTTGTTCTACAGTACAGCCCCACACATTGTAAAGAACAGAAAAAGTCCACTTACTGTGGTTAATGCAGATCTGTATTTTTGGAAGCACCCTTTTCAGCCTGGTACCAAGTAACGTCTGTTGTGCCTTCACTTGAAAGTACCATTTTTGTCTGATATTTTGGTGTTAAACCCTGACCATGAGTCTTGGGATAGGTCACAACATAGGCAAAGTAGGTAGTTGGGTGTTTGTTTCTTTTTGTTCCTCGGCTACAGCTTTTAAGTTCACCACTGGTGGGATTTTGCATATGCGACATTTTTACCTACCATTACAGTAGCCACATTGTGTCAACTCAGGGACTGGATGTAAAAAAAAGCACATAAGTGCTTATTCCATTATCCTCGATATAAAAGAATGAAATGTTTTTTTTAAAATGGTATCAATAACACACTAGTGTGCATTTTTTTTTTAAATGTTGTCATCCGTTCGTTCATTTTGGCACAAAATGACCTACTCGTCCAAAAGGCGGAATGGGTTTTTGACATGTGTGTAAGATGTTCTGCATGCATTTGCCACACAGGACTTCAATTTATAGTTTCATCCAAATGATAGCGGAGCGGAGTCAGCACTGATGTTAACTCCAGGCAAAAATCTCCTCAAATGGGTGCCTATCTCAGCGCGACAATGAAAGACGCCACCTTCTCTGACCGTACGCGGATGGAGCTCGTTGAATAAATGATAAATAATTATTTTAAGCCTTGTGGTGGCCTGACCCAGCGTCAACGTGGCAGTGTGCTGACCACTAGGTTTTGCCGCTCAAATGGGTAAATAATGATTTTATAGACTGTAACAGGAGGTAGTAAAGTGTAACAAGGAGGTACAGTAAGTGAACAGGAGTAGTAAAGTGTAAACAAGGTATGTACAGTAAAGTGTAAACAAGGAGGTACAGTAACAGTGTAAACAAGGAGGTACAGTAACAGTGTAAACAAGGAGGTACAGTAAAAGTGTAAACAAGGAGGTACAGTAAAAGTGTAAACAAGGAGGTACAGTAACAGTGTAAACAAGGAGGTACAGTAAAAGTGTAAACAAGGAGGTACAGTAAAAGTTAATGGTAGATGTCTTGACACTGGTACCAACAGAATTGTCCAGTGGTGGTACTGGTAGTTAGCATAATTACAGGTAAGCTCTTGATGAGAAAAAGAATGAATTGTCATTGTTCAATTACTAAATTTTGTTGTTTGTTTTTATGTGTTGTTTGGTTTTTACTTGTTGTTTTGGTGGGGGGGGGGGGTTGTTGTTGGGTTTGTTTGGTTGTTGTTTGTGGGTTGTTGTTGTTTTTTGGGGGGGTAGATATCTAGGTTTTCTACCATTTTCAGCTTTGCTTATAATCAAGTCTTTTATATAGTTATCATTTTGATAACACTTGTAGGCAGCATGGAATTCATTATCCAGTCCGGCTCATGTTCAGAATATTACAGCTTTTACTGTGAACAAATATTTTCTTTTTGTGGGGTAAGAAGAGGTTGAGAATATTGTTTAATATATTAAGCAAACAGACATAATGTAATATACTTTAGGGGAAAAAAATTTGAAGTAAACATTTAAAAAAAAAATTTCTGGTCCTTTCCCCACCCCTTTTTTTCTTTTTTTTTTTAAATTTTCTTCTTTGTTGTAATATAGGTTTCTTTGTTCTTAATCATTGTTTCTAACTAATTGAACACTACGGATACTACAATTTTAAAAATAAAAAGGTACGTCACAAATATTGTTCACAATGTTGTGATAGTGTTATTCTGTCATGCAGGGCGTTGACAGTGTTCCTAAATGGACAGCTGAATGAATATCAATCAAAATTGTTGTTGTCTCTGTATTCTGATCCTGGTCATGGTGGATGGTCGACTTGCTCTGCAGAGCAGAGTGGAAAATAACTGATAGTTGTAGAACCCAGTAACTCACTTAATTAACCAATACCAAGTTCAGTCATGTCAGTGTTCACTGTAAAGTCTGAAGCACTAGAATATTAGTTGTAGAGTTGTTGTCTTCAATTTGGCGTCTGTTCATTTAATGTGATATTAGACACTTACACACACAAAATGGAGGTCCTCCTGAAAAGTATGTATGGGGGGAAATATAGTTTACACATGAAGAGTAATTTGGCAAAGCAGGAGGACTTTTTTGTAAGTTTAAAAACCCAAATAAACAACAAAAGAACAAAGCAAACCAAGGCATTAATTAACGTTAGTGAAGCTTATAACAAGTGTGCGCCAAAAACCTTTCGCAATATCAAATGCCAAATTCAGATTATTGAATATGCTGGCGAGTTTTCAGAGAAATGGGTTAAAAAGGCTTTTGTTTTCTTGCATTCAAATATTATATGAGTATTACTGTTTCTGCAGAATTTGGTTATGAGTGTATAAAGTTTTATTGTATAAAACAAAGTATATACTTTTGTTGCTGTTGCAGAGTCTAATCACTCATGTGTTCATTCTGATTCTTGTCACTACTGATGTAATTTTCCCCGAGTGACAGTTGTAGAATCCTTTTGCCCTTTTCTTTCCTCTCCTAAGAATTAACAGATTGGGTTAATGAGGACCTGTTTAATAACTGTGATTATGGTGAAGATCTCTGAAGGCTATCACTGTTGGGACTCTTTGGCACAATACTTAACAGGTGTGTAAAAATGAATTGGCTGTATATGTATTTTAAGTTGTTGAGTTTTCAGCAAAAGCATGTTATGTAGTTTTGCTGTTGTTACCTAATACTGTTGGTTGATACAATGGAGTTCCGTTGTTCACTGACAAACACCAAGTCACTGAGCCATTGTACAGTAAGGCTTTCATCGTACTTAATAAGTTGGAGGTTTTTTTCCCTCTGAAATGGTTTTGGTAATGCTTAAATAAACTTTCTTTGTGTGTTTTTTTCAGGACTGCCAAGTACAATGTTTGAAGTTATGCAGTTCTGAGAAAACACAAAGAATGCAGGGTTTTTGTTGTTTTTGTTGTTTTTAAAACAAAACGATGATACAGTGAGTTCAAGATACATTTCAAAGGAAAAGACTTCTCTCAGGCAATGGTTTTTGGATGTTTGCAGATGAGAACTGTTGATGTACTTAGTTATGTGTGTATACAACAGAGGAGTACACCCACTCTGGTTGTGGGCAAGAACGCATGGATATTTTTCACTGTATTCTGATCATACAAGAGTGGAGTATGTATATAATACTTGCAGTATGCATGTATGCGTGCATGCTGTTGTGTGTGTGTAAGGGTGATTCCGTTTACTTGCATATGGTGCGACTGTGTCTGCACAGTTTATTGCAAGAGATCTATATATAAACAAGCTTGTTGGCATATGGAAGCAGCCGTTCAATTCGAGCGGTTATCTCACTAACTGTATTTGAAGAATAAATTTACATTGACAAAATGAGAAGAGTTCACTCATTGTTTGTGTGTCCAAGAAATTATTTTGTTGTGCTTTACTTGCATACTGCTGTTCATATATATACATATATATATATATAGAGAGAGAGAGAGAGGTGGTAGAAAAGTTCTTAGTGGTTATTTTACTACCATAATGCTGTTCACCGCCCTCAGCTTTAAGATTGGCATACAGGACCACTGTATGAGAAAGATTAGAGAAATACTAAAGATTATGCTAAAAGGTCCATCAATGAAAAGGGAAAACTGGACAATGACTGTCATTTACCTGACCACTCTCTCATGCAAAGACAGTTTGCATGAGTGTTGTCAGGTAAATGACAGTGTCCAGTTTGCATGAGAGAATGTAGTCATGTAAATCACAGTGTCCAGTTTGCATGAGTGTTGTCAGGTAAATGATAGTGTCCCGTTCGTATGAGAGAGTGTAGTCAGGTAAATGACAGTCAGTGGCCAGTTTAGTGTGGTCAGGTAAATGGCAGTGTCCAGTTTGCATGAGAGTGTAGTATGAGTGAGTGTAGTCATGTAAATCACAGTTTCCAGTTTGCATAAGAGAGAGTGTGATCAGGTAAATGACAGTCTGTGTCCAGTTTACATGAGAGAGTGTAGTCAGGCAAATGGTAGTATCCAGATTCCTTGTTCATTGATGGAACTTTTGCTGTAATCTTCAGGATTTCTCTCATCTTTCTCCTGTAAACCAGTCTTAAAGCTGACGGTGGTGTTAAGCATTGTGGTGGTAAACATCACTTGTATTAGATGGACAATGGAAATTTACTTGTGTTACCCACATGTCAAAGTCCTTCGGATGGGACTATAAACCAAGGCCCCGTGTGCAAACGCACGCAGAACATCTTGCGCACACGTTAAATCCTGTTCCGCTTTTCGAAAGAGTGTGCCGGTGGGAACAGATGACAAAGTTTACAAAACTGCATACACACAGGGACTGGATGTAAAAAAGCACATGAGTGCTTATTCCATTGTCCTCGATATAAAAGAATAAATAAAATAAAATAAAATTTTCCTGCAGGCAGGGACTCGGAGTGTCAGAAAATGTGAAAGGAGTTGAAACAAACTAAGCACACACACACAAATGCATGATCATCTTTTGCAAATTTATCAAGTGTTTATCTCTTTTTTTCCCCCCTAACAATATATACAAAGAAAACGTATTCATCGCACACGTGTACATACACACACAAACACACACATGCCTAACCAACCATACAAGAACATATGGTATCCAGACTTACATCTGTACATACACACACAAACACACACATGCCTAACCAACCATACAAGCACATATGGTATCCAGACTTAGATACATACACACTCTCTCTCCACACATGCACACAACCAACCATATTAGCACATGTAATATCCACTCTTTCTCTCCCCCTCTCTCTCCCTCACACACACACACAACATAAACTACAGCATAAACTGATGCGATGACTTCTGCTTCAGTTTCTTTGCCCTGGAGATCGTCTGTGAAGTGACCTCCTCCTGGAGCTGGCTGAAAAACGACTTGGAAGATGTCTTCTTGCTCTTCTTCCCCTGAAACACCACATCACAAAATAACTACATAATTTTATCCTTTTTTTTGGGTAAAATGTATGTTTGCCTACACATACCCTGTCATCCCAAAAGTTTGAATGCAGCTAGCTTATCCCTTTGCTGCTTATAGGATGTCAGTTGATGTCCTAGGCCGAGTGCTTCTCCAGTGTCTATAGAACATTGGTTAACGACCTCATTCTATTCCAATTTTTCACAAGTTCTTGTATGATCCAAAAGTGAAAACATATTCTCTCACGGTTAGAATAAAGTACCAGCTATTCTAAATTGGGAATGGAAGGTCCCTTTACATCACAGTGAACGTCATTTATT
Source organism: Rapana venosa (assembly GCA_028751875.1). NCBI lineage: Eukaryota > Metazoa > Mollusca > Gastropoda > Neogastropoda > Muricidae > Rapana > Rapana venosa. The sequence goes on from CM054147.1 coordinate 41,138,376, forward strand.
TCTTTGCACTAGTCGGTGATGGGTTAAGCTTAAGCTCGTATACAACAAGCAAAGTGTCATGTGGCGAGATGGATTCTCAACTTTTGTGCTGAACAGTCAACCAGCCATCCACTTGTTTTGAAAATGCGATGCACATACCTTTCAGAAATTAACCGTAGGTTAACATTCTCAGAGGGTTCTTTTTTTTTGCCTTTTTCAGCTTGGTCACATTCTATTCTGCCAGAAAACCTGTTGATTTGTACATACAGGATATCCGGAGAATTAACATCAACATGCAAGTATACATGAATACATTATATCTACTGTGCAGCACACACACACACCGAGAAGACCTATACAAGACAGTGTGTGAGTGTTTTGTTGTGTATACATGAAGTAGTGCTAGCATTGTGGGGGTCAGTATCAGCAGGCCTGTGTCAGGCCACATGCAGCAACCTTGATGACTTCCAGATTGTGATCTGTGACAACATACCTTGATGACTTCCAGATTGTGATCTGTTACACCATACCTTGATGACTTCCAGATGTTACAACATACCTTGATGACTTCCATGGTGCCTTTGGCCTCCTTCTCCAGCTCCTTCAGGGCCCGCTCTTTGCTGTGCTTGTTGCCCAGGCCCGGGTTCTGCTTCTCCACCTCCTTCTGTCGCTTCTCCTTCTCCTTCTGCTTCTGTCGCTTGGCCGCTTTCTTCTGCTTCCTCTCCCGATGTTTGTCCTCCTTCGTTCTCTCCATCTTCCCCTTCAGCTCTCCTTTCTTTTTCGCCTGTGAACAAAATATGCAGCAGTGTTTTATTTTAGTTGTTGTTGTTGTTGTTCTGGCATAAGGGAAACTGCTCACACTTGGAGACATGGTACACATGCACCTACTCCCTCCTCTACCTTCACATTGATGCAGAAATACACTGACATGCCTCCATACACACACACACTTATACATGCACATATTTGTGCACGCGCACACACACATGCAAGCACACACATGCAAACACACTCGCACATGCACTCACCCCCTCCATAAACACACACACACACACAGAAGTTCACTAGCATCCCTCTATGCGCACACACAAACACACACACACACAAGCACACACACCAAGTACATACATGCACACACACACACACACACACCTACACCCCCTCTCTCCATCATCTCCCCCCCCGACTCCCCCCAATAAAAGCTCGCATTACCTGAACTTCTTCAGGGGCCAGCACAGAGGCATTGCTCATGGTGATGGGGGTGGGTTCCTCCATTCTGACAGACGCCACATTGTTCTTCACCCTCAGCTCCACAACCGGCTGCAGCGAAACATCAAAGCAATCAATCAATCCTTTAACACTCCTTTGGGCATCTTTCCATTACATCAAACCCCTCATAAACTTTAACTTTCCTAACCACCAAAGATCCATGCAGCATCAAAGATCATGTCATGAACTGTAACTTTTTTCTAAGCAACACAGATTATGTCATGAACCGTAAGTTTTCTAAGCAGCAAAGATCATGTCAAAAAACTTGAACTTTTCTACGCATCAAAGATCATGTCATAAATCCTAAGTATCAAAGATCATGTCCTGAACCTTAACTTTTCTAATCAAAACAGATCATGTCATCAACCTTAACATTTCTAAGCATCAAAGGTCATGTCATCAGCCACTTTTCTAAGCATCAAAGATTATGTCATGAACTTGAACTTTTCTAACCAGCACAGATCTAGTCATCAACCTCGACTTTTATATGCATCAAAGATCATGTCATGAACCTTGACTTTTTTCCAATATCAAAGATTACGTCATGAACCTCCATTTTTCCAAGAATCAACGATCACGTCATAAACCTTAAGTTTTCTCATCATCAAAGATGACGTCATAAACCCTAAGTTTTCTCATCATCAAAGATCATGCCATAAACCCTAAGTTTTCTCATCATCAAAGATCATGTCATAAACCCTAAGTTTTTCTCATCGTCAAAGATCATGTCATAAACCCTAAGTTTTCTCATCATCAAAGATCATGTCATAAACCCTCAGGTTTCTCATCATCAAAGATCATGTCATACACCCTAAGTTTTCTCATCATCAAAGATCATGTCGTAAACCCTAAGTTTTCTCATCATCAAAGATCATGTCATAAACCCTAAGTTTTCTCATCATCAAAGGTCACGTCATAAACCCTAAGTTTTCTCATCATCAAAGATCATGTCATAAACCCTCAGTTTTCTCATCATCAAAGATCATGTCGTAAACCCTAAATTTTCTAGGCAACAAAGATCATAAGATGCTACCATGAATTTTAAGCCTTCTCAGCACCCATGGTCAACAAACAATACAGTACAAAGAGGCAGCCATATTCTACCTGCAGAGGCGTGTAGTGCCAGCTGGCCAGAGCATCCAGGCATGGAAACAAGTCTTTCATCATCTTCTTGATTTCTTCATGGGCAGGGTTGGTCTTCTCCTCCTCTTCTTCTGGCTGTAAAAAAAAAAATACACAAGATAAGACATCACTGAATTTTGTGTCAAACAGCTAACAAACTATTCATCCTATTCAAGCATCATTCATACTGGCCTATTAACTTGCTAGAGCGGAACACAAATCATCACATGAGAAGATACTGCATGTTCAGAATAGAACCATCTCTACGGGATAAAGAATGGAGAAAAAAAGCTCTTTTTTAATTTTAAAAAAATCTACGACCACTTTGTCAAATTACCTTGCCCCTCCTCATTACATTAGATCCAAACAAAAAATTTTCATTTGAGTTTTTTCAATAACTTTTTAAAAAATTCATTTTGTTGTTATAATACATACATGTATGACCAGCATTATCAATAAACGTTACTTAACCATTTGCAGTCATGTCAAAGTTTAACATTATGTCCTCCTTTTCCTCCACCTCCTTTACCTTATAACGACAAACACAAACAATCATACTCACAGCCTGCAGTTTGAGGAATTCTTGTTCGTACACTTCGTGTAGCGACAATTTGGATTTCTCCTGGTCCAAGACTCGCTGGGTTTTCAGCTCAAAAGCTTCCTCTGCGGCCGGACTTGTCGCACGTTGTCATCAAAGGCTTTGTCTTTTATTCTCTGAAGGATTATGTCTTCAATCGACTTTGACCGTTCCTCCGTCATTTCAGCAGCTGTTGAACATTACAAGGCCATATATATATATATGTATGTATATATATATATATATATATCTGTATGTAGGTGTGTGTGTGTATGGAGCCACAGCAACAAGTAAACACAACCCTGGCAAAATTCTTTTTTTTTTAAATCCATTTGTTTGAGACACACAAATTATATTATGTACATGCACTCATACAGGGTAAAAAAACAAACCCAACAGATATTGCCCTTCTATGGTGACAAACTCTCTACGGAGAAAGTGGCCCAAATTTCACTGAGAGAAGTCTGCTGTGAGTAACACATGTCATTCAGTGCCCCATCCCCCACACCACTCTGCATTGTTTCAGGCAAGAAACTTCAGTATCTGTAAGAGTGTGTGTCTGTCAGGAGTCAACATTGTGTGTGATACAAGCAAAATCAAGGTGAAGTCCAATATTCAACATAAAAAGGTAACTGTCACAGCTCAAAATGACCCTGCGAGTGCTAAAAATGGCTTAATTTAAATTGGATTGAGAAAAATGTTCCAAGGGGCATGACCCCGGACCCCCCTAGTTTTCAGATTTTTTTTTTTACCTCCGCCAATTCCCACCCCTGACCTGTCACACAGACCCCCAGCCCCACACGATTCACCAAGCCAAGTCAAGTCAAAAACACTTTAATCATCCCATGAAGGGCAATTACAACCACACTGACACCAGCCACCTACCTGTTGGTGGAGCCTGTCGGAAGTCGACATATTCTTCGAGCATGCTGTTTTCAGGGCGGTCTGAGGCCTTGACCTCCCCCATCAGCTGCCAGGGCTTCTCCGCCACGCTCCTCTCCTCCAGTGCCTGGATCTGTCGACGCAGCTGATGACACACCACACATGTCAGTGTCATCCTCATACAACATGTTGTTTTATTTTATATATATTCCTACTTGGAGAGTCCCCAAACTGCACCATTTCAATACAAATAAGGGGTTACTTCCCTCCCATTTAACGCATCTACATTTATTTCTGGACCCATTCCTAAGTCGTATGTGCTGGGCCTGACTTTTCGTCAGGCACTTAACGGCAGCGCAACACAGTTTTGCTCATGTAACAGGCAAAAGTTGCTGTCTGAGCGTTCAATGAAGAAGAAGAGAAGAATTTCTTGATCACATCCACTCTGACACACAGTTGAGCATAACTCATAAAAAATTATATAAAATTGCAAATGGTTTACTCTACAGCCATCACTATGCAGAATATGTGGCTAGCAGAAAAAGTTTTCACCCGTACTTTACATGATTCTTTTAAAACTTTTCCAATAAACATAATACACTCAACATGCTCTGCAATTAGTGAAACACTTTTGGACTTATATATATTCATTCATGAAAAGTTTCAACAAAAGCTTGAGTCAGTATAAAAAAGAAAGATATGTGAAAAAACTTAAGTGCATTCTACTCTCCTGAGTAAAACATCAGATCGTAGTAGAAGTACACAAGTACTTCACAGCAGCTGCACACTTTTAACAATGCTTTGCATCATTTTACAGCAACAAATTTAATGAAGGCTTGCCTGCAATTTCATGCTTTATTGCATCACGAGATACACGGCACACTTTCTGATTTTACAGCAAATTGCGTCACTTCTTCTCATACCTATCCCGTTTCACTACAAAAGTGATATAAAGTACTAACAAAACAGGAGTATGGCATAATATTAACTGATATCAATACAGGGGCTGTCACATAGTTCACCAATATTTTAAAAGGTAAAGGTGTCCCATAACCTATGTGGTCATAGGGGAGTGGGGCATCAGAGACCTCACTTCTCTAGGGGCCAGCATATAGAGGGCAGCATCTATCTCCTCTCCCTCACAGCTTTACCTTCCCTGACCCTAAAGAGGGCAGGCACCCATTTACAGCTGGGTGAATGGGGAAGGGGGATATTGTACTGAAGCCAAGGCGCGCAAATGGTCACCCATCCTCTTGGTAACCATGCTTGATGCTGCTTAACATTGGTTTGGGGAAAGTGAGTGCTCTGACCACTGAGCTATCCTGTCCCCAACAATATTTTGCCTGCACAATGATGGAAAGTTGTGTTTACTTGTAAAGGGGATAGACTGGGGCTTTCCACAAGAGAGAGATGCAGACCAAAAAACACAGAGAGACAGGTACAGACACAGAGACACACACACGTACACATACACAGAACACACACTCAGAGAACACACACACACACACTCACACCTGCACACACATGGGGACTGGATGTTAAAAAAAAAGCACGAGTGCTTATTCCATTATCCTCGATATAAAAGAGTAAATAAATAAATAAAAGGATAGATGCACACACGCATGCATTAAGAACAGACGGACAAGGGAGAGAGAAAGAGAGCAGACGAGATTACCTTTTCTGTTCGTTTTTCAAACGTCGATAACAATGATTTGCCACTTTCTTCTTCACTGAAAAAGAAACAACACACACACACAGAGTAAATACACTTTTCATGTACATCACACACACACACACATTCTAATTATTCACACACCTGTGAGTAATCTAGAAGAAGCTAAACTGTAAAACAGAGAAAGGCAAAGGAGGAGGAAATCCCTGGCATAAAGGCTACTTTCTTTTTTTCGTTCCTCAGCTAAAGCTCCAAGGTTCACCAATGGTGAGATTTTGGCACTCTGCAACCATTTTCCTTCTACCATTAATTAAGACAGCCACATTCTGACTTCAGGGATACAGTTGGCAACTGAATCTACCAATTTTGCCGGGACAGTCAGAAAGTACCTTCCGGCTCTTTTCGATTGATTTTCAACTGTTGTAGGTTCTTTTGACGAGCACAAGTCCCTCAACACACAGATCTTCTCTGAAAGACCTGACGTTCAGTTTCATTTTCTCATCAAACTGGGAAGAAAGGACAAGGCCAAGAATCGAACCCAGACCTTCTTGGTTTACTTGATAGCAGGCAAATGTTTAAACCAGCCTGCCACCTTTCTTCTTGTGGGTGGGTTATCCCTTGGTCGGGACGACCGTTGGGGTACCCGCACAGACGCTGCAAGTGGACCGCCAAATGGTTCTGTCTTGGGCTGCTTTCAGGAGGTTTGGTACAGTGAGGCCGGTCCACTCCTTGATGTTGGATATCCAACTTTTGCGTGGCCGTCCCTGCCTCCTTGCTCCTTCCACCATTCCCTGCAGGACTGTCTTTGACAGGCTGTTATGCCTTGTTGTGTGGCCAAACCATTTCAATTTCCTCCGTTTGACTGTATCTAGCAATGGTTCTTGTTTTCCAGCCAGTGCCTCGATCTGCTGCCAGACGTAGTCGTTAGTTTTACGGTCTCTGTAGGTGATGTTCAGGATCTTCTTGTAAATGCTAATAAATGCTGAATATGTATAGGAAGAGGAAAAGGGGGAAGTATTTAATTCTTCTTTTTTTTTCAAATTCAGTTAGAAAAAAAAGTCTATATCAAAAATAGAATCAATATGAAAAAAAGTAAAAACAAAACAGAACAAAAAAGTCCAAGAAAACAGACTCACTTTGCGGCTTTTGTGCTGTCACTGAAGCGAACTTTCTTCTTGCTGCTGCTCATCAGTTCATCGTCATCTGATTCTACAGCTGCATCTTCCTCACTGCCATACTCCTCTGATTCAGCCCCATCTGAAAATATCAACACAGCTATACATATATAATAATATATAATAATATATAAGTTCAGCACCAGAAACATAGAACAAACTGCTACATTTCTTCCTAAGTTCAGAAAAATCCACCCATGAATTGTTTGTACCGTGTACATAAGTTAACCCTACCTAACAAGTTATTTACTTGATGTACGTCACACATGAGTAAGCAATTAGCATCATTTCAAATAAATTTACATTCATTCGTGTCTTGTGGCATCAAAGTAACAAAGAGATACATAAATCTTCTCATCTTGTGTGTATTTAATGCTGATTAATGGCCTGACAAGAGAGAGAGACAGCATGTGTGACCCCTAGCATGCGAAGCTTGGGAACATTCACAAAATTACAATCCTATCGAAAAACATCTATGGCACTAGCAGCCTCCCTCCCACCCCCCCCCCCCGCCCCCCACCCCACCGCCCCACTGCACATCAAGAACGAAGTCACTAGTATAACAATTTAGTCACTAACTGAAGTTTAGCATTTAATTGTTTAAAGACAACAACAGTGAATTTTGAAGTCTGATCAATTATTAACTGAAATGTCTACAGTTTACAGAACATAAAAACCAGAGAATTCTTACACACTGAATAAAGTCACTACTGAACTAGCTTAATTACTAAGTTAATTGATCATCCAATCAGCATAATATCATATTCTTTTTTAATAAACTGTGACTCTGTGCATACATGTATACACACTTATAACGTCATCCTGAGGTAGTTTCCAATGCTGATGAGCTTCATAACTTTTGCCATTATAATACCGTTGTAATCATGTGTTGCTTACATTATTACAATGATGGGGATTTTATTTTTTGTTTATCTGACTCCTCTTGAGTCTTGGTGCATATATTACTTTTATTAGACATCAACACATGCTTGAGGATCTCTGTACGTACACATACAAAATTCACCATCACATTTCCAACACTGGATTTAATCTAGCAAAATATCTTACCTGAGTCCACATCCATCTTTTCTTGGGCATCTTCTCCATCTACAGGGGGGTCGAAGAAATCGGCGTAGAGAGCATCCTGAAACGGTTCAATATGGCCTGGTACTTAGAAAATGAGTCAATATGGCCTGGTACTTAGAAAACGAGTCAATATGGCCTGGTACTTAGAAAACGAGTCAATATGGCCTGGTACTTAGAAAATGAGTCAATATGGCCTGGTACTTAGAAAATGAGTCAATATGGCCTGGTACTTAGAAAACGAGTCAATATGGCCTGGTACTTAGAAAACGAGTCAATATGGCCTGGTACTTAGAAAACGAGTCAATATGGCCTAGCTCTTAGAAAATGAGTCAATATGGCCTGGTACTTAGAAAATGAGTCAATATGGCCTGGTACTTAGAAAACGAGTCAATATGGCCTGGTACTTAGAAAACGAGTCAATATGGCCTGGTACTTAGAAAATGTGTCAATATGGCCTGGTACTCAGAAAACGAGTCAATATGGCCTGGTACTTAGAAAACGAGTCAATATGGCCTGGTACTTAGAAAACGAGTCAATATGGCCTGGTACTTAGAAAACGAGTCAATATGGCCTAGCACTTAGAAAATGAGTCACTCACTGTGACAGTCAATATGGCCTAGATACTTAGCTGCAGAACTTATAGTCACATTTCATTGCCCCCTCACTCAATTTTCTGACAGTTCTGGGTCAGAAACTGAGAAAGTGAACCTTTAACCATGCCTTAAGTGCAGAAAAGTTGTATTTGGGGGATTTTTTGTTGGTTCCTCGGCTAGATTTCCAGGGTTCACCAATACTGAGATTTTGCATTATGCGACCGATTTCACCCACAGAAGTCGCGTTCTGACTTTGGGGATGGTGTCTGAACACAACACCTGTGTACAGTATGCGTTTCAAAAATGTCATCTGTTTCAACAGTGAAATTGGTTTTTAACATCTGCACAAGATGTTCTGCATGCATTCACACCCAGGGCCTCATCACACGAACATCTGGACTGGCCTACAAGGGAACAGTGCAAGGAGGGAAACAAAGAGGCAGACAGAGAAAATGACAGGAAGAAAACATCAGAAAGTGGACTGGCCTCGATGGAACAACATTACATACTACAAAAAGGCTGAGAACTGTGAGGAGCAAAGGAAGCTGGTAGCAAAATCTTCAGTGGATCCCCAACAGTTGACCCGACTATGGGATAAAGAAGAGAAGGGAGAAGATCCCACAGCAACAAGAGGACTGTCCCTATTTATTTCATAATGAAGAGAAAGAAACCACTATCAAAGGGAAACAATACACCCGCCTGGAGAAAAAAAATCTGAATTTCTCACAGAAATGCTGTGACTGATACAGTGCAATACAATGTAGCGCAATGCAAAGAAATACAATACGTCAATACAACATGACTTTCCTGTCAGTATCCATGTCCCATTCTTGCCACTTTCAATCTGCATTTCTGGCAATTAAACTAAATATCTAACTTTTCAAAAAAAATAAAAACCTTTTTTTTAATTTCCACAATGAAGATCTGTCCCATGGTTGTTATCAATCATACCACCATGACTAAAACAAAAACCAATTACCCCTTACCCTCTAAAAGAAAAAAGTAAAAAAAAGAGAGGAGAGAGAGAGAGGAGAGAGAGAGAGAGAGAGAGAGAGAGAGAGAGAGAGAGAGAGAGAGAGAGAGAGAGAGAGAGAGAGAGAGAGAGAGAAATCAAACAAAAATCAAACAAACAAAACAAAATTTTTATGTTAAAAAAAAATCACCCATGCTTACCTTTCCTGTCTCTTCATCGGACCACGTTGAAAACATGTCCACCTTCTCATCGTCGTCCTCATTTTCACTCTCCTCATCCTCACCCTTGTCTTCTGTGCCTTTCAGCTTCCGTGCCTCTTTCTGGTCCTCTCTGTCTAAAAACTCCTCCATTTCTGCCAGTTTGAAAAACTGGTCATCCACCTCCGTTTTTCGTTTATTGGCTTGCTTTGGGGCTTTCTTTCCTCCTTTCTTTTCTACTGGCAGTTTTTCTTCAGGCAGTTCAAAATCAAAATCATTTTCCTCCTCCTCCTCTTCCCCCCACTCTTTCTCAGCGCCATTGAATAAAGCATCATCATCATCAGAACCTCCAAACAGACCAAATCCATCTTCATTCCCGAGTCTTTCTTTGATCTTAGCCAGCTCTTCATCTGACTCTTCACTCTCTGCCTCTCCACCCTCATCTCCAACATCGTCATCATTATCATTACTACCATCATCATCATTATCATCATCATCGTCATCATCGTCATGGACGTCTTCCAAGTCCATATCTTTAGCATCAGTAGTCTGACCATTTATCTTGTTGTGGGCAGAGCTGGAGGATAGAGAAAACTGGATGGGGACCTGCTCCGGGTTGACTAGCGTGAACTGTTCATGCAAAAATATCCTGGCCGCATCTGTCTGCATCTCCTCCTGCTGCCAGATCTGCTCTTCATTCATCTGGTCAATGACCAGTTCAGAAATAAACGACGATTTGCCTTCACTGTCATTCTGATGAACACTGTCGTGGAAACGCTTTCAATCCATGGAGCAGACTGGTCACTGGCTGTTGCCTGAAAGAAACAGAACAAGACAAACATGCATTCTCTTTCTAGTAATACAAAATAATATCTCATAACCAATGTTGTATAATTTTACAAAAATTCAAATTCTTTCATTTCAAGGGTGATGCTTGATGGAATACGCATTCACATGTTTCTTTTTACATACACTCCCTGAATGTATGGTTTTGTAAATTTATGTTTGTCATCCATTCCCAACACCCAATGACCTACTCTTCCAAAAGGAGAAACTGTTTTAAAGTGTCCACAAGATGTTCTGTATGAGTTCATACACAGGATCTCGGGTTAGGGTCTCATCTGAAGGATATTTTGGGAGAGTGGAGCTGGCACTGATGTTAATTCCAGGGAAAAATCCCACTGAACGGGCATCTAGGTGGTACTGGTAGCTTAAACCTGGGATGTCTGATTATGAGTGCAGCACCCTAACAACCACTGAACCAGGCTATCCATCATGTATTGAGCATGTCAGAGTGCATGCATAACATGTATAATAATTTAAATGTGTGTAAGTATGGTGTGGTGTGTGTGGGGGGGGGGGGGGTGGGGGGGGGACGTCTGAGTGTGGGGGGTGAAATGTGTCACATGCATGATGCAAAGTGTGAGTGTAAACACAATCTGATAATGTGTGTGTGACTCTATGTGTGTATAAAGTTCTGTAAAGTGTGGTGTGTGTGTGTGTGTGTGTGAACATCAGTGTCCTGATGTGTATGTGTGTATTGTCACACTCACAGTGTGTCTAGTATGTATACATGTGGTGAGGTGTATAATGCTTTGAGTAGTTTGAGTGTGTGTGTGTACATACATACATCTACATGTGTATGTGAGTGTGTGTGTGTTTTTGCATGTGTCATGCATGTGTGTGCATACATAGTACATGTATGTATACGCAATGATGCATACATGTTCAAGTGTGTGTGTGAGAAAAAAAGAGATAGACTAGACAGACACTGAGACAGACACACAGACACAGACACACAGACACACAGACACACACACACACAGAGTGACACACACACACACACACACACACACACACACACACACACACACACACAATCTCATATCTCTGATTTAAAAGAAAAATATAAGGAAAAGAAATGAAACAGAAGAAGAAAAAAACGATGCTGATATTGTGATAATGATGACGACAATAATGACAACAACAACAACAACAACACACACACACACACACACACACACACACACAGAGCACTTGACTGAATGTGTGTAAGTGTACAGTTTTGGTTAAGTATACACTGTACAGTTGTGTGTTTGTGAATGTAACACTTAAGACTACCATAAAACCACACTCACAACACACAGCTATTGCTGTGGGGGCCCTGCCAGGGATTTGTCAGAGGAGATTCAAGATTAGATACAATATTAGGTTAGTAATAGTAGCCTATATTTCTTTTGAAAGAATATAAATTATAATCCATTTCAGGTCATTTGAAAGGAAATTGAATGAGCTTTCCAATGATGGCAATGTCACTTTCAGTGTTGTGGAATTCATCATTCATGAAATGAATAAGCTTGAGCTAGTTTATACATGTAGGTATTTTCAAAAGTAGAGAACTTTGTGCTTCTGATATGACATGTCAAGTGCCATAATTCTTGACAATTCTTTAAGTTTAACATAGATCTATTGTATTCAATGCTGATGCTGACACTGGTAATGGTTGGTTGATGGTACAGGAGTATAGATCTACTTCTCTATACTATAGTATATCACAGGTCAATTTTTATCATACACAGAGTGAGATAGGCCTAACAATGGATAGCTCAGCTGGAACTCAAAAAAATTATAAAACTAAAAGTATAGGCCTAGCCTAACACAGTAACAGTAACATTATCAAACCAAACCATTTGAGTTACTAAAAATTGATATTTTGGGCTAGGTAAAAATCAGACTTCCGCCAGTGTTTTTAAAGCTTGCTAAGGCCTCATACTCGAGTCATAGTCATAGACTGATAGAGCTGTACAGTTGTATGAAATTTGAGTTACACAATTTTTATTCATGATCACAAATCAGTTTGAACAGCTTTTACAGTGCAGCACGCTCACAAGTCACATTGATCGACTATTTTAATATCACACTACGTTCTACGTCCACATGCAAAGAAGTCTGAAAATGAAATGAATTACTCAACATATGAACGAAGATGTGACATTAACAGGTCATCAGGTTTTTAAAAGCTCAAGTCATACGTGTCCCTAGTATAAAATTAGGCCTAACATTAGTATATAAAATAAATAATTAATAATAATAATTTAATGTACTTACGTACTACTACTACTACTACTACTACTACTATATTACACAGTACACTCAGTGTACAGTAGTAGTTGTCCTACAAGGCTACGAGCAATATTGAATATGCCAATAATAACAGAATTTAATAAGATTTCACAAACTGACACAACCATGGAAAATTCTGTTACCTCAGACTCTGCAAGGCATCTTTTCGCTTTTGGGGGTGAAAAGCAGCCCGTAATCTTCGGCCACTTTGTCCATAACATGTTCATTGAACTCCTCCATCGTGCTACGAAAAACACACGAGGTATAAACCGGAAGAACTCAGCGGAAGTACTTTAATGATGTTAGGCATTCGGTCACACACCAGATTTAGGTTTCGCCACTAATTAGGCCTATCTTTCTAGGCTATCTTAAGAGTTGGCCAATCTTTAAGCCTGAAGAAGGTTTTCAATAAATCGAAAATTTGCTCTGCCAAACACTTGGGCATTGTGTTTTTACTTGTCTGCTTTCTTATCTCTCTATTTTCCTATATCAATCATGCCCTAATGCATCCACCAAATGGGGAAAAAAAAAAAAACACTTTTTGTGAGAGAAAAGCTCTTGACTCAAAACTCATGTGAATATACACAAATTTGGTACGTTTGAATTCTTTAAATGTTTCAGACTATATGATATTACCAGAAAACAGAGGGGAAAGATATATTTTATTTTTAAAAAATATCTCTCTCAACAGTTTATTATTATGTGTACTTGTATTCTAATTATTTTGTTTGTTTTTCCATAGTTGTGTATTATGTATTGTTAAGATATTTGAGTAATTATTATAGAATTCCATACATTGACCTGCTTATCTGTTTCTATGTCCCTATCTTTCTATTTGCATATCTACCTATCTGTCTTTCTCTCCACTTCTTTATTTTTAATAACTGATTGACTTTTGCCACACCTTTTGTCATGGATTTTCTAGTACCTTGTATAGAAAGGTTTTTTCCTAATGACACCCTCTCTCTCTTATAAGAAATATATAGATTTTAAAAAAATCTTTTTCTTTTTTTAATTTGTTTCAAATTTATGTTTACATGAAACTATTAGCTCTGATTATTAAGGATAATCCCTTCTCAGGGCCGGATGAAAAAAAATATATCAATACTTACCTGTAACCCTTGCGAATAAAGATTATCAATCAATCTCTCTCTGAAGCTTTCAGGAATTGTACTGATGGTGTCATATATATACATATACTGTTTTGGCATCTCTTGCTTATAGGTGCTCTCCCTATTGTATTTTGCTTTGGCTTTCTGTTTTCTTTTCTTTCTTATACTTTTGGTTTGTTGTTGGGTTTGTTTTGGGGTGTGTGGGGTGTTTTTTTTGGGGGGATGGCTTTGTTTAGGGGGGAGGGGGGGCGGTGTTTTGTTTGGTTGCTTTGTTAGGCGTTTTTTTTGGGGGGCTGTTGTTTGTTTGGTTCGGGTTTTTTGTTGTTGGTGGTGGTGGGTTTTTTTTTTTGGGGGGGACTATTTTAACTTGATTTTTTTTTAAACTAATCATTATTCTCTTTACTTCAGAATCACCTAGAATATCACAGTTGTCTCTCTTTATTAATAATTTATTGGTGTCCTCTTTATTTGTCTTTTTTTTTTTAAAGTATTATCGTTTATATCAGTTAATTACATATTGACTCTTTAAATCACTATGACATTGTATTATCTTTTGTATCAGTTATTTACATATTGACTCTTTAAATTACGTGAATGTTTATGAACTCATCACGAAATGTGTTAAACACTACAGTCAGAGTTTTGCCTGAACGTGTACTATAGTCAGAATTTTGCTTGAATGTGTTTTACAGACTGTTGATTATGTTGCGTTTTCTTAGATTGTGTTTGGAATTTTTGCAGACCATGTCAAACAGATGATGTGATAAGACGTTTTGATATTTGTTTATCGATTCATGCAGTTCAGTTTTTTTGTCAGTAATTTTATCCCTGTACTTCTTTACAAGCCATGGACTGTGTTTTGACTTCTTTAGGAATATTGAAACGATTCCTGCAATAGATGCTTTTTTTTAAGGTGTCTTGATATGACTTCATTAGACTCATTAATAGCATGTATCTGTATTATATTTGTATACCAGTTCTCTGCATGAAATTCTGGCTGCCCTTCCTGGGGGAGTGCGTTGCTACAAGAGCAGCATCACACAGTTTTATTTCTTTTCTTGTCTGCATGTGTAATTTTGTTTCCCTATCAGAGAGGCTTTTTCCACAGAATTTTGCTAGGGACAACTTTTTTACCATGGGTTCTTTTAGGTGTGCTAAATGCATGTTACACAGGGATCTCGATTTATCGTCTCATCCAAACGACTATATACTTCTTTAGTAGTCATGAAGTAGTCCCGTTTCACCAAACACTCCTTTAAGAGTCCTGAAACAGGCCCTGCATAGGCACTGACTTCTCTGTGTATCCTGAAATGGTTGTAAAACTGGTCTTGACTTCATAGGAAGTCCCGAAAGATGTCCTAACTGAAAAAAACTCATCAGGAAACCTGAAAAAAATTGTATATGTATAGCCTTGCAGCTGATGTTCTATAAGAGCTATGACAGAGATGGAAGTGTGGGCTGCAATCCACTCTTCAGAAATGGACCACTTCTGTTCACTAGGAAATAAATCAATGTAGCTAACACACACACACACACACATATATATATATATATATATATATATATATATATGTGTGTGTGTGTGTGTGTGTGTGTGTGTGTGTGTGTGTGTGTGTGTGTGTGTGTGTGTGTGTGTGTGTGTGCATGCACACCCCACAGAGCACAATGTATGCATGTCCACATGTCTAAGCACACACACATACATGACAAAAAACATACACTCGTGCACAAGTGCACTCACATATACACATATGCATGTCAATGCAAGTTTACCATAACACATTATGTGCTATTTGCTACAAATCAAAATTCTGTTCCAAGCCAGTCATTATAACAATTTCAGAAACTGCTTTTATTCTACTGATACTGTATGAACATTTTATTTTACATATACAGATAACCTAATTCAGAACACTTTCATTTCAGAGAGACTGGTTGAACCAAGTCAAACATGTATTCATACACAGCTACAAAACTATATGTCACATAAAGTATCTGAAATGCAAAGGAAATCCTAGACAAAACTTAAGATCTGCTAAATTAAAAGTAAAAATGTGTCATGTAATATTGATCAATACCACATCAAATAATATAGGAAGTACAAGGGAAGATCTTTTGAAAAAGATCAATCTAATCGATTCTTCAATACACAGCAACCAAACAAGAGAAAAAAAAGTATTGGTAAACAAAAGCAGATTAAAAGAAAAAAGAAGAAAAAAAACACAAGACATAACAGTGAAAAATGATGCTTTGCATCAACCTAATAACACTTAAACATAAAGCCATGAAAAAAGAAGAAAGACTGCAGACACATTTAACTCATTTTATTCTTCTAGCTCAAAGCACAACCCACCACTTTAGGAAACACAAGGTAGACAGACAAAATGGTATAAAAAGGAACATATCTGGCACAAAACTTTCAAAAAATGTAATGCTGTTTTTACCACCTGCTCAGTTGGACAGATAGAAGAACAAATGAGAGCAAAATACACTGACTAGGAAACAAGAAAACTTTTACATTAACCTTTAATGTAATGACAGAAAATTGAGATCATATCTAATATATGTAGGCTTTGCGCTATGAAACTAAGATACAGACTTCATGAAGACTATCTTACAAGGCAAGACCGAGGCAAAATGGAAAAAGCAGACCACCAGCTTCTCTCAATGGCAACATCACCAAATCCTGTGGCATGAGAATCCATGAAGTCAGCAGGGCCAGCGAAGACTGAATCAAATGGAGGAGACTCATGTTAGTGTCATTGGGTGTGGTGGTTAACATTGTGCCTGGTGACCTTGACAGGTGAGGCAGGTAAGACACCAAACAAGGGGACCAGGGGACAGTATAGCCAAGTGGTTAGAGCACTGAGATTGTAATCTGATGGCGTATGTTCAAGCGGCCAGTTCAAGAGGATTTTTTTCCCTAAAGGTGATATTACTACAGACTCTGCTCCCCTAAGTCTTTTAGATGAGATTATAAACCGAGGTCCTGCATTTGAATGCACACAGAACATCTTGCTTACAGGTTATAATCCATTCTTCCTTTCAGAAGAGAAGGCCATAGCAAGCTGAAAAAATGCTTTTTTTTATATAACAGATACATGCACACTGGTGTCATGTTTAGACATAATCCCCAAAGTAGGAATGAGGCTACCATAATGGTTGGCAAACAGTCACACATGCAAAATCTCACCATTGGTGAACCTCAGAGCTCTAGTCAAGGCACAAGAAAACAAAAAAAAATCTCTGTTGACCTTTCAGGGGATTGGAGGATGGAAGGGGAAGGTGTTCAGTTGAAAACAAACTAAACGCAATGACATCAACTACAAATGACGATGACACCAGAACCATGTAACAATAGGTAGCCAGCATAAAGAAAAAGATTACTAGAAAAATCTTTCCTGCCATTCAAGCCTACATTAGAAAAACAAAACAAAAAAGAAAATTGGACAGGTAAGTACCCATGCACTTCAACAAAGGGAGAAAAACTAAGTAGTCGGTGTACAATATCAAGAGTAATGAACACTCAACACAATAATGATTTTAAAAACAACAAACAAACAAACCTACCCCATTCCCAAACTGTCACAATACCAAGTGCATCATCCCTAACACACATAAAGATACATCCAGCAAATTTAGACAGAAACTTAGCTGAGTATTTGTTTTTACAGGAAACCACAAGAACTGACATACGATGGTTTTCACTCTATTTCAACAATTGTTTAACATTCTGGTTTGAAGACAAAAGAAATAATGTCAGTACCTATTTTCCCTTCCATTTCCGTGTCTCTTTTGCACTCTTGACAACTTTCCCTTATATTTCCTTCTTCTTTTCTCCCTCAACACTCTGTCATGAATAAGTATATACTAAATATCATACCATCAGATTCAGAGACATTAGGTACAAGAAGAGAGTAAGCACACAAGCAAAAGGCGCTTGCTGTCTCTGAAATGCTTTTTGGGTCAGAATAAAGTGAACACACTTGAACTACATAAATTACACATGAGGATAGCTGATATTCATATTACCTTAAAAAAAACACAACTCAACCAACCAAAAACAAACCCTAATGAGCAAGTGAGCCTGAACATGCATACTATTTCATCAGCATTTGACAAATTGTTGGATGGAAGAAAAAGAAAAGTCAGCTAGGTGACAGCCTTCAGAAACAACTCAAAACGACAATTACAGCAAAGATATCACAGCTTTCACAAATCACAAACAACAGATTCTGTTGACTAGTCAACTAGATTTCTTCTATTTTACTTGTTCTATCTCCCACTGCAAAACCTATCAAAGTAAGCTTCCAACTTACATCCTGATGGACAGACCGCTTACCTTTACAAGACAGGACAGCGATGGAACAAGCAATGCTACATGAAAAAAAAAACCCACCAAACAAACAAACCCACATGTCAATAGTTTACCCACTATGTAAAGCTTCACAGAAAGAGATAATACAGACTGTAAAGTCTTTTGGATGAGACAATAAACCAAAGTCTCATGTGCAACGCACATTTTAATGTACATAAAAGAACCTGTGGCAACAACAAAATTTTCTCGAGCAAAATTCTCAACAAAAGAATTTAACATAGGGAAACAACTGCACATACAGAGAAGAATTTTTTTATTACTCAAAAAAAAATGAAAAGGGTACCGCTACTCTTCTGGTGATGTGATCTCCCTCAAGGAAAGCCTGAATTTCACACAGAAATCTCCCATTATAACTGAAAGTGATATATACAACCCAAAACAATATATTGCACAGTATATTGTCCATGAAAGCACCAGTTAAATATTGTTCTTCTCGTTACAAGTAAACAAAAATGATATGCACATATATTTCATAACCAAGTTAAATTCACACTCAAACTATTTACTATAGAGGTTTTTCAGTAAACCTCTCTGCACACAATCTATATTTACATATCAGAATTGCCATAATTATATGGATATTCCTGGTCTGGACAGACTTCACAATTTTTCAAATCAACTCATCAGGCTGTGATCTTTTACATCAAAAGCAGTTGTTTTTTGTTTAAATGAACTATTTTGTGATCTTTGGACTCTAGAATTGAGCTTTTTACTTCTTTTCTTTTTTCTTTTTTTTTCACAAAGATTTTTCTGAAAAGTTTTCATGATTTTTAAGTGTTCACACAAACCTCCACAGATTAAAGTCACAAACTTGTGGTTTTAAACTAAAACAGTTTTCCTTTATCAACTTTTCAACCAGTGGTGAACCTCAGATCTCTGGCCAAGGAACAAAACAAAAACAAAATCTGGCACTTGTTCATTACAGTTAAGTTCAAGGCCATGGACCTAAGAAAGGGTTACAGTCAAGTTTTTCATCCTTGACCTTTACATCTTTATATCCATGGTGTTGTGAAATGTTTCAAGACTGGTCAGCTATCTGAAAATCAAGCTACAACCAAAAACAAACAAAAAACTGGACAAGCTTAACTTCATATATGTACAAAATGAGGAAAATAATTGTGATAGCTGATCTGCTTGCAAAGAAACATGAATAGATACAACAAACAACATCCCCTTCAGAAACAGGGCTCTCCACTCACAGGGTTTCCTAGTTCACATTTTGTACATGCTTGCCACACACAGTTCCATCCATCTATTCACTCATTCAAAGACAGAAATAAGACATCATACCACTTGAACTGGAAGACTTAACACTGATCAGTTTCTTCAAATCAATTTGATGACCAAATCAAATTTGTAACAAATTGTAGGAAAAAAATGTGACAATTATATTTAATTTAGAAAAAGAACACTGAAATGCAAGTTTCAGGCAGAAAAAATTACCAGCGGCAGATCACGAAACTGGTATTCTGGTTAACTGGGTGAACAGTCCTGGTTTTCCTGACCTATATTACATGCAGACAACCAAGTTAAGTATGTGTACAGGAATCAACCAGACACTGAGACAGGCAGATCCTGTTATCAATAATTACAGCTACAGTTCAAATAGGATGTGACACCAATCAAAGATCTAAAATGAACTATCCATAGTCAGTAGCCCTAAACACAGAAGCAACAAGGCTGATCAAATAGCAGTACAAATCAGGCATGCAAGAGTTGTCTACTTCAAAGATAACACGAAAATGGTCCAGACATGTACAGGTTACAATGCAAATAGGGCAAACAGATTGCATAACTTTAATGATGAATAAAACCTGGCCAGAGGCGTATACTCAGCAACAGAAAAGTTACTCTGAGATTTTGCATACAAAATTACTACAATATAAAACATGGCCAAACATGTATATCCAGCAACATATTGAGACCTTCAGAACTTGTACACTAAATGATGACAATAAATATAGCCAGGCACATACATCTAGCACAATAAATGAGACAAACACAACAGGCATGGAAATTTATAAATGCTGCAGAAACACAGATAAAGTAAAGGGACTTAAATTTCTCTTACTTTTTGCATGACTAGCTTTCTCAATATTTGTCCTTCATCCTTATCCAAAACTTTCAGCTGTTTGTCAGATATAATAAAAAAATAAAAATACAACAGACAATAAACATTTCACTTTGAGGTCATTTAGCCTTAGAAGCTTCAAGGATGATGTCATGGCTATCAAATGATGAAAAGTGCTATAAGTTTCCATTTTCAAGCATAAAACATACCCCAAAAAACTGGCACTGATGATAAGAAAGCATAAAAAAGTATAACATTCTTTAAGTACTCAGTCTGATGAAAAAAGAATGTAAAAATATCTCAATGCTTTTGTTCAAAACAGATGCTCTAGTATTTTAAGGCACTCTGGCTTTAACTGCATCTATGAAGGCACTTCAGCAAACTCTGATCAATAAACACACCACAAAGAAATAAAATCTGGAGAATGTAACACCAACAAAAAGAGAGTTGATATGTAAGTACACACAAAAATGTAGGTCCCTCTCCTGTACAGCACAAAGGCACAATGTCCTCGTCAGATTCTCTCGTAGGTCTGTTTGGATCGGTGCTCACAGCAGGATAATGTAAACAAGAGGCCATCCTGAAGAAAAGAAAACCACAGAAATGTTGCCTGTATTTATCAATTTTCTGCAAAATCTTTCTCCCTCTTACTCATACACATTAGCACATACACACACACACACAAACATCACACACATGCACGTACACTCACACAAACATCCCACTCCACAACACTACACACAAAATCTCTCACACACACACACACACACACACACACACACTCACTGACATAAACACTCACACATGACGATAAATGACTGACTATGAATGCACTGTACAAGCATTCTCTCTTTACAAGTTTTAATTCCTTCACACACACACACACACACACACACACACACCACACACACTCACTCACTCACTCCACCACTCACTCACTCATACACACATACTCAATCACACATACACACACACACACACTAAAAACAACATTTTATATAAAAAACAAAGACAAAAAAATCCACTCCTACCATAATGTAAACTGGCAGCATGGCCCAGAAGTGATGGTGGGGAATGACGTCCTCTCCTGCTTTACCCCGGGCAATGTTGATAAAACAGCCAAAGACAAAGTAGAAAATCAACACACAATGAACCTGAAAAAAACAAAGACACATCTGGTGTATAAAGTTCAATTACCTTCTTTTCTTTCATTCTTCTTAGAAAGACACATCTGGTGTATAAAGTTCAATTACCTTCTTTTTTTTCATTCTTCAGCTGAAGTCTACTAATAGTGATATTATGTATGCAACGATTTGCCCACCTTTGAGGTAGCTGCATTCTTAATTTGAAAACCAGTGTGCATTTGTTGTTTTTTTTAATTTAATTTTGTCACCTGTTCCTACCAGCATGCAATGGCCTACTCTTCCAAAAGGCAGAACAGATTTTAACATATAAGCACAAGTTGTTTATACACAGGACCTCAGTTTATGTGAAGGACTTTCAGGAGAATGGAGTCGGTTCTGAGGTTAACTCCTCAAGAAAAATCCCCTTGGACAGGCATCTCAGGGGTGGCTTGAACCCTTCAGATAGCAAGCTCAATGCTCTAACTACTAGACTATCTTGTCCCCCACAACTGCAAGTAAAAATCAACCACTCAATAGCTGTGGAGAAAACACTGCTGACAACATTCACATCTCAATGAAAATCCACAAACACTGGCCATTTAAGGTAACAACTCCAGCAGAAAGAGCGGGAATTGATGGATCAAGTAAATAGTAAAGATTTCCGTTGTTTAAAGAAACTACATTTATCCCAAAGTTCATCCTTAAAGTCAGCTATCTTAATGGTGGGCAAAAGTCACATACACAAAATCTCACCATTGGTGAACCTTGGGGCTAAACTCAAGACTCAAGAATACTTTATCATCTCAATAGAGAAATTATGAGTGGCATTTTAAGATTACACAACATGCTTTAAACAATATAGACATAAAATATAATACACATCATAAAAGCTGACAGCACTTGATGTCACACACACACACACACAAATGCATGCACGCATGCATGCGGACACACGTACACACACACACATTAACCCCCACGCGCACATGTACATGCATCGAGACAACAATAACAGTATTAAGAGCAACAAGGCAAAACTAGAACATAATTGAAATTTTTAGAAGTCTCATAAAATATCTTATCAGCGCCAACAACCATCTTACATATATTAATAACAGCGGAAGAAAATTTGCATAAAAATGTATATCACAACAGAATGTTTCATGAAATCATCACCCTTGTTCTTCATCACACAACACATTCATTTAATACATTAGTTAAAAGGCTATAGCCAAGGAACCAAAAAATCACTTAAGTTCCAAAGCAAAATCAAAAACAAATGAAAACAAATGAAAACCAACCCCCCCCCACCAAAAAAAAAAAACCACCCAACCAACCCAACAAAACCAAAATATTCAAAAGAAATTCTTATATCCAAATAAAACCACATGCAATGAACACAAAATAATGAAACTCATGCACCCTAGTACAAACACACGCACACATGCGCGCACAACGCATGCGGACATGACGCATGCGCACACACACACACACCATAACCAGATCCAAAGATACAATTTTTTTGGACCAAAAAAAAATGTAAATGGATTAATAAAACAAACCCATAAAAAGACTGAAACAAAAAAAAACCCAAATAAACACAGGAATGAGAGTTGACAAAACAGAAGAACTTTATTATCACGACACAATGTCCAACATGTGGCAAAGCTATGTATAGCCTATATTTAAGCTAAAGGAACTCCAAACGGCCTCTGGCCCAACATCAGCATACTTATACTTACATCATGACCAGGATACTGCCAGCACTCAACCGTCCATCACTGCTGGGGGTCGTTACTGGACATGCTCCAGCAAAATCAAATGTTAAGTTGTACTGAAACACACACACACACACACACACACACACACACACACACACACACACACATACACTGCTATGTGTTTAAGCTGCTATGTGTTTAAGAAATGAAATCAACCTCAAAATCAGAACACAAGGTAACTTATAATCGACGTTGATGATGGTGGTGATGATAGTGATGATGATTATCAACAATAATAATAATATCAATGAAACAAATAATACTGATAATGGCTCATTTATCCTGTACCTCCTATAGGTCACTAAAAGTTGTGAACTGTGCATGGTCTACCCATTATCTTTCAGCACACACATACAGCAAATTGCGGTGTGTGTGTGTGTGTGTGTGTGTGTGTGTGTGCGTGTGCGTGCATGCTTGCTTGTGTGCTTGCTTGCATGTGCACACATGCATGCATGTGCATGCATATGTGCTTACATGTATGTGTTTATTATAGATTGGGAAGGGGGGGAGGCGGGGCATTGTTTCCTAATTTTGTCTTGCCCAATGAGTAAAAGTCTCGTTTACCTATGAAAACCAAACGTACCCAGCACTCATCCCTACAGACAGGTTATAGTAAGTTATACTCACAGTGCAGATATTCATTCCAGGCATGAACAAAATGGATGGTTTAACAGGAACATCAAGTACGTCTGCTGATCCACTGGTCTTCCACAGTGCTGTGGCATTGCAGAAGAAGGTCATGACTGTTTGCAGTGTACAGGTCGTCCTGTTGGGCAGGACATATTTTTCCCCATGCTGATACTGCACTGTGAAGCCCAGCCCTTTGGGTAAGGCTGAAAATAATTCCAGCTGACACTATAATATACTGTCATCACTAATAAGGCTAAGCTGAACAAAAGGTACTTGACTTATTTCTGCTCTCTGAATTTCAAAAAGATAGGACACACTGACATGACTTTATATTTTTCTAAAAGAGATTATACATCATCTTTTATTGGTGAAAACTTACAACTAATGTGAAAACTTCGTTCATAATGTATTTTGAGGCACAATTTCTCATTCTATATCAGTATATGATGTGAATCGTAGAATAAAATTTTACATACACGATTCTACTTTGACAAATACGCAGCAACTACTCATTTGACAGGTTTATACAGTTTAAAACAGGAAGCAAAACAGTACAAAAGACGGGAAAAAACAGAAGGGATGGCTAAGAGGTGTAGACCTGCCTCCTACTTGGGATGCTTCCTATCACTGGTTAGTTCTGTTCATTCTATTTTTACTGTGTTGTTGTTTTTAACTAAAACTTATGCCACAGAAACACATTCTGGAAAGTCTGGCATTACTTCTGACTGTGAATAGTTAAAAACTAACTATAAGACACATTTTCGAAAAGAAAATGATTATAATTTAGGAGAAAATTAGGCAATACATAAATGGTATCTGACTCTGCCAATGTATAAACAGGCAAAGTTTCTGACAGAATCTTGTGGACATTATCACCAAATATTAACTCTGGGTCTAAATTCCTGTGTCAATCATTTTATCAAAAAGTTTATCTTAAAGCACACACAAAGCACACTCCACAAAGAAAGAAAACCCAAGTTATGACGGATCTCTTTAAAATAAGAAAACAAAAACAAAATTTTAAAAAATTTTAATAGAGTGGCTACCAACAACTGATACAATATCAAATTCGCAAGTATCTGTCCACTGACGCAACTTCAAAGCTTGTCTCATCTCTCATTCTTTCACGTTTAGACTATTGTAATTCTCTTTTGGTTGGCCTTCCAGCATCATCCATCCACTCTCTTCAACGCATACAAAACTCTGCAGCTCGACTGGTCATAAGAAAGAAAAAATCTGAACACATCACTCCTCTTCTGCAATCTCTTCACTGGCTGCCTGTCTCGCATAGATTGGAGTATAAGACCAATACCCTCTGTTTCAAATGTCTTCACAAATCTGCACCCTCTTATCTCTGTAACTATCTTCACCTGTATACTCCATCCCGTTCCCTTCGCTCAGCTGCAGATACTTTGCGCTTCCGAACACCCAGATTCAAACAAACCACTATTGGTCATCGCTCTTTCTCTGTTTCCGGCTCCCTCTTTCACTTCACCAAAAGCCTTCACTAGATACCTTCAAATCCAGCCTCAAAACGCACTTATTTCCTGACACTTTCCCCTCATATCTGTTCCTACTTTTCAACAGCATTCTTCATCTCCTTCATCACCACCTAAGTGTGTGTGTGTGTGTGTGTGTGTGTGTGTGTGTGTGTGTGTGTGTGTGTGTGTGTGTGTGTGTGTGTGTGTGTGTGTGTGTGTGTGAGAGAGTGTGAGTGTGTGTATGTGTGTGTGCATAAATTTGAAATATCTTATGTTATTTGAGGAAAGTTGTATGCGTGTAAATGATTTGAGTGCAGGCGCTTTGATTTGTTTGTTTTACAAGATTTAGCGCTATATAAATTCCATATATTATTATTATTATTATCAAAATGCCAGGACGTTTTTCCTTACTTTCATTTTAATAAGTGAACTAAACTTTTTCATGCTGATTGAAGATGTCAATTATTATATTTTTTATATGAAAAATAACAAAACATTGACAATAAAAGCCACTTCATGGCATAATTTGGTCTAAAAAAAAATGTACACCCACTTTTACTTCTTTTTTTTTAAATGCAGTATAGCAGGCTAAGATTGTTCTATCAACACCTATTTCACTCAGCGTATGATGCTGCTCCATGGTTGACTATGAACTCTCTTTTTAATTACTGTTTGACAAATCAATAACGTCAGGCACTTCAAACTGCTTTCTTCTGACAGTGGAGAGAGAGTCTCAGCACAGTATGTTAATGTCTAATGTTACACTTTGTCACTCCATTTTCAACGTGTCAGTTTGCCAAGCCTTCTCCCCTCTCTATCTCTGTTATTGATCAGTAATCAACACCACATGCCATACTGAGTATAACCTCACAGGCCCAGCAGCAAGTGATCCCTACACTGCCTCAGTGTCTACCTCTGATCTGCGTTCCACTATACTCTATACTGTCTATTGTTTCCAATTAAACAGGTACAAAACTCATATGTTGACTGGTGATTCCATCTGTACTTGGCCATAGTGCATTTCAATTTACTCCATTTCTTGTCTCACCTATCCGTATTCCAATTGCATATTAACCTATCAAATGCCCATTACCTATCCTTATTTCCTACTCAATGTCCATACACAAAAGTGCATACATTTTAAAGCAAAGGCTATATATCTAGTATTTTGGCAATGCAATCTCACAGATCTACTCTCAACTTCTCTTAGTTTTCAAAGAACCAAAATTTTATATTTAAAAGATGTCATATTCAGTATTTCATTTAATAGACATGAATAAAAACCATTACTCAATATATACCCTTTCCAGAAGCTGTAACACAGATACAATATGTTGTTCAAGCAATAAATCATAGGCATATTTGTGGATCGGTGGTCTAGAGGTAACGCGCCCGTCTAGAAGGCTAAAAGTCTGGGTCGGAAATGTGCGGAGGTTCAAATCCAGTTTGGACCCAAAACTTTTCCCCCATCCATGGCATTAGACCATGAGTGGTGGTCTGGGTGCTAGTCTTTTGGATGAGACGATAAACTGAGGTCCTGTGTGTTACACATAATTATTTAGCATATAAAAGAACCCACGGCAACAAGAGAGTTGTCCCTGGCAAAATTCTGTAGAAAAAAGCCACTCTGATAGGGGAAACAAATACAGTTGCAAACAGGAAAAAAAAAAAGTTGGCGCTGCTCTTGTGGTGACGCGCTCTCCCTGGGGAGAGCAGCCTGAATTTCATGCAGAGAAATCTGCCATGACTTAAAGTGGTATAAATGAATAAATAAATAAATATTATATGTTATTCACACAATAAATCATGGGCATATTCCCATAGGTCAGAATGTGGCAGCCATAATTTTTCATGGTAGGCAAACGGTCACATCCACAAAATTTCATCAGAAGTGAACTTTGGAGATACAGCCAAGGAACAAAAAAATCAACAGAAATATAAAATAAAATAAAACAAAAATTCAACGGCAAAAAATAAGAATACTTATATATATAAGTCCAGGAACATGCATAAATAAAACTGACTGTACTATTTCTTACCAGATGTATTGAAAGGGCTGCTTGTGGAGGTATAGGTGCCCAGGTTGTAGGTATCATTTGTTCTCAAACTTTCACACACGGAAGCATTTTTGCAGTGACCAGTCTTATTGACTGTCTGACAAAATGCCATAGTGATCTGGCATCCATCTGTTAGTGACTGGTCAGTTGTAGAATTGAGGCAGGATGCTGAAGACACGTTGAACTTCCATATCCTGTTTGAAAAAAGCAACAAAGTTTCAGACTAGACACATAAGTCCTCCACATAAATGAACTGGTCTAAACTTTGCCACACCTCACTACACCCCCAAACTTTCTGCCAGAACCTAATTTATTTAGAGAGGGGGCATTCTCCACAGATGACACAATCACAGCCATGACGAAGGTCTAACAAGTCTAATATTGATCAACAAGAGGAAAACAGCTCTGATTTTGATCTTGTCAACATTTCTTCAAAAGATTCATGAACTACTGCACTATTAAGTAGCTCTGAAAATTACCAATCTAGAAAGGGTGACTTTTTTGGTGCTGGTTCCATTTTTTATATTAATGAAACAGAAAATTGAACTGTATTTAAAAAGAAATAAACTTCTCTGCAAAGTGCACACAGAATGGTCAGCTCATTGGTGCTCAAGTGTATTTTGCCGATCTCTTCTGGGTTATTATGTTTAATTTTACTATCTTTAGTTTCATTTGAAAATCTTTTACTAAACAACTTCCTGATATATTACATGAAAAGTTGGAAGTGACAATCTAAACAGCCATAAACATAATTAAATAAAAACAATGCTCTATTCTTCTGTCTGGTGTTCTCTGCTCATAAAACTTTCTGCTTCTAGGGAAGAGTAAGGGACTTTCTGGACATACAGAAAGTGTGATATAACTGATACAAATTGAATAATCAATTTATTTTAGCACCTGAAATGTTGTGAAGTTGTTATTGGACACGAATGCTCATCTCTGTAGTGACTTTTTGAAAAATAAACATTTTGACCAGACTGTTAATCAATAGGTCTAATGTGGCAGTGAGACACTTTGATTCTAACATAAGCTGAAAAATTACATTATTCAGGCAAAGCAAAAAGCAGTGGTGATATGTTAATTGGCATGCCTCCTGGACATAAGTCATTTCCTATCTCGATTTGTGATAAGCGACTTTGTAAATTTTGTCATCTGTTCCCACTGGCACACAATGACCTGCTCTTCAGAAAGGCAGAACAGGTTTCATCATGTATGCAAGATGTTCTGCATGTATTCACACATGACACAGGACCTCAGTTTCCGGTCTCATTTGAAGGACTTTCAGGGGAGTGGTGTCAGCACTGATGTCAACTCCAGAGAAAGATGGGAGAAGTGGGGGGGGGGGGGGGGGGGGGGGGGGGGGGGGGGGGGGGGGGGGGGGGGGGGAGAGAGAGAGAAGAGAGAGAAACAACAAGGAAGAGAAAGAGAGAGTGGGGGGGAGTGTGTGTGTGTGTGTGGGGGGGGGGGGGGGGTGTTCTTTTCTCACCTGGACAGAGTGGACTGTGTGCATATGTATAGTAAGTACACAATACAGTATGAAATTTCAAACTGTCAGTAATGAGTAATGTTATCAGATGTCACTCTTCATTCATTGTTCACATCTCTTAACTTGCTACCAGTGCAGAATATCACATGGAAAAGTTACTGATACAGGGTGACGACTCATTATCACATTCTGATGGTTACACCTGTGACAGTCAGAGTCACAGAAATCAGCTGTTTGGGATCTTGATAAGTTACAAGTAAGAGTTCACCAAGAAGATAATCAGACCTAGGCCTACTTTAGCCTAAAGTCATTTGGGCTTTTGAAATGACATTTTCCCAGAGGGTTTTTTGGTGTTGTTTGTCTTTCTTTCTTTTTCAAAAATCTCACAGAGAGAGGGAGAGAAGAGAAGAGAAAGAGAGAGAGAGAGAAGAGACTCACAGAGAGAGAGTGCCTTAGGCTATCCAGAACAAAGTTCTCAAGACTGTGGCTTTAAACAAACACATCAAGTAACCACTTACTTTGAGGTTAAATTTCGAACGTCAAAATTCACTGGTTCACAGTGTTTATTTTTTGTATCCTTTTGCGCTGATGTAATAGTACAAAATGATAATACAAATATGAAGAAAAGCAAAACACGTTTCACGGACGAACTGTCGTCTGCCATGGTTTGTTTTCTGCAGCTTGGTCACATGACCCAACACTTTCGCTAAAAATAGCCTAGGCTAGCCTAGTAGTTTCGGTTAAGAAAACCTGGGGGGGTCATTTATTTTTGTCACGTAGATATGCTAAACTGTTTTTAGTTTGGCCTTTGTTTTGTTTGAAATGGTGTCCTACTGCATGTATAGGTTTCAATTTGTAGTCATAGTCATGAAAAGAAAATTTCTTTACAAATTTGAAATTTGATATTCAGACTTGCTGCTACCTTGGCAGTATATGAGGCGTGTGTGTGTGTGTGTGTAATATATATATATAATAATATATATATTAATCCCCTCCCCATTCCCCCCCCCCCCCCCCTCCCTCCGCTGTTCGACGGGATTCGCCGGTCAGTGGTACCTGTCCGACGTTTTATTGTTCTAAATTCTGCGGTTCCACCGTCAGATTAACACAACAAAAATGCACAATCAAACAGTAGTCAAAACAATCTGAGAAAGAGCACCGTATTCGAAAGTTGAAAATTTGACCTACAGTCTGACGTCATTTTCCCTTTAAAACAGTTTGTTTAATTAAACGTTGGCCCCCAGGGGGATTGCTAGCTAAGGACAAACAAACGAAACTTACTGCAGAAGTCAGTGCAATGATAATGCTTTTCGTGGTCAAATACAGATCGATAACAGCGACAAAACATACTTTTTCAACAGGACTGCATGTATCCCTTCCTTCCCCCTATGTGTAGGAGTGTTGTTAACGTAAATAATACATAAAGGTAGAGGTAAAGGTGGAAAAAAATTATTTGATTTGTTTGATTTACAAGATTCAGTGCTATATAAATACCATATATTATCATTATTATTATTATCATCATTACTATTACTATTAGTTTCAATGAATATGCTGGAATAAGTACACAACATACAAGTACACTATTGAAACTGACATAACCGATTAAAATAATTTTCAACTGAAAGAATACAAAAAAACAGCAGAAATATAGAAAACTCTGCTATATACCCATACCAGAGAAGAAGAAGATGATGATGATTATGGTGGTGATGATGATGATGATGATAAAGAAGAGAGATTTTTCTATTTATTTATTTATTTATTCTTTTATATCGAGGATAATGGAATAAGCACTCATGTGCTTTTTTTATATCCAGTTCCCGTGTGTATGCGGTTTTGTAAATTTTGTCATGTTTCCACCGGCACACAATGGCCTACTCTTCCGAAATGCGGAACAGGATTTAACGTGTGCGCAAGATGTTCTGCATGCGTTCGAACACGGGGCCTCGGTTTATAGTCTCATTCCAAGGGAGAGAGAGAGAGGTGAACCCAGCACGTGAAAAGTAGTAAGTCATTATTGGTCAAAAAGCTAGCACAGAATAAAAGTTTAGTAACATCTGCTCATTCCAATGACCAGCCCACAGTGATTGACACTCAGTATTTGATCAGTAGACTAGAACTTGTACACACCATTCACCATCCTGATCTCAAAACTGGTGTAACTGCAGGTAACCATTTTTGTTCTGATTTATGCTATTGCAGTGTTTCTCTATTTTTAGGATTCACTATTGTCATGTGTTTATAATGAGAACTTGCCTATGAAAAAAAAAGTATATCAGTTTCTTGTGTTTTGGACAAAAGAATAAGAACATAAGTAAATAACTTGAATAAATCATATCATGGTTGGACAAGAATAGATAGTTGTATAAGCTATCGGTTAGGGCGTTTAACTTGTAGGTCAAATGTGGTGGCAATTGAGGGGGTGGATTTAAGTCTTTGCTTAGTTAGAGCATTGTAGTCACAGTGTGATGACTGGGATTACCACTGAGACACCTGTTTAAGGAGTTTTTCCCCTGGAGTTAACTTGAGTACTACCTCCACTCCTCTAGAACCCATTTAGAAGAGTAGGCCATTCGTGCCAGTAAGAACAGATTACTATTAAAAAATAATATATAAAAGTATACCCGGCATGCACACTGGTATCTGTTTAGACATCATTGCAGAAGTCAAATGTGGTTACCTTAATGGTGGGGGGAAATGGTCACATACACAACAATCTCATCATTGTTAAACTTCAGAGCTCTAGCCGATAACGAACTCCTACCCCCCTCCCATACACCCCTCCCCCCCTACCCAAAAAAAGTATCCGCTAAGGAGTTTCTTTGGGGGGGGGGGGGGGGGGGCTCCTTTAATTGAGCTTGGATTGCTACCAGTCCTTTTTCTGAGACTTTAAACCAATGCCATGTGTGTGAACGTTTGCAAATCATCTTGTGCACTTGTTAAAACCTCAACCACCATTTGTAGGAGAGTAAAACGGTTACACCCAGTGGGACAGATGACGTGAACTTACTTGCCTCAGATATACAGTGCAGTGCCCCCAACAACTCGTCAAGGAGTTGAGAGAAAAGCAAGTAGAATCACTGGGGCAAAATGTCCATGTGCCTCTCCCCTTCCCCTATCTTGTGCTCCTCCCTCTCAAAGACTAGCTACATCCAGGTCTCCTGTCTAAACACAGCATCCTTTCAGTACAGCCAGACAGCATGCCCTCCATTACCTTTTAAACAAGTTAAAAACCCCGAATATTTGCCTGTGTTTTTGTAGGTAGGATGCTAGATACATGAGTTGCTGTTTTCTTTCATTCACAGCTGTGTGTCTGAGTGATCACTTCAACAAAATTATTTTACCCCAAAACTGTGTTTGCAAATTCTTCAACAAAAGCATATTTAAGGGTCTAAAAAGAAAATGGGCTACGTCATGATAAGGAAAGGATATTCACTTGTCCCTTCCCCCACTCCCCCATGTTTTCAAGATTTTGGTTTAAACAGAATTGTACTCAATTTTGGCACGATAGATGATAATAGACTATATTGCAGACTCTTATCAGTCTTCTTTTTCTATATAATTTATGCACTCAAATATTGTGATGGTTACTTTAAAAAAAATTACAATTATTGACAATTGAACAAACCAATTTTAGAACAAAGCAGATAACACATTACACAGCCTCAATCACTAAAATAAAGATTTTCTACCCTCTTTAATTATACTTAGCCTGAACACATTGTCGTCCCCCCCCCCCCCCCCCCCCCCCCCCCCCCCCCACCCCCCTCAACACAGCTATCTCCTTGCTTGAAACTTTTGATTTACCATTACATAGTGGGTGCTTCATGTTCAGAAAAGTGAGAGATCTAGGTTTGTTGAGATTCGTT
The DNA here is from genome assembly GCA_028751875.1 of Rapana venosa. Taxonomy (NCBI): domain Eukaryota; kingdom Metazoa; phylum Mollusca; class Gastropoda; order Neogastropoda; family Muricidae; genus Rapana; species Rapana venosa. The sequence goes on from CM054147.1 coordinate 41,171,016, forward strand.
TGATGTTAAGGCCTTAATGTATCGAAACTTTAAGCAAAATTGGGGAGAGAGAGACTTTCAAAAGTCTGAAGATAGACTTGCCAATTAAAAGCAAAGTCACGTTTAATTATGGCCTACAGAAGGCTTATAAAATCCCTACTCATGATAATGGGAAGGACAGGGAAAGGGAGGGGCTGGCAATTGTACTCCAACAGGGCTGCATGCATCCTTTCCTTCCCCCTATGTGTAGGAGTGTTATTAACGTAAAGAACACAAAAAGGTAGAGGTAAAGGTGGGGGAAAGACGGGAGGTGGAGGTGAAAAGGATATCAGTGCCTTAAATTTTCTATTCATGACCCATATTGCTGATAGCATAGGTAGCCAGCCTATAGGCCTACTGCCATTGCTCAAAGCCGTGTTGTGACCGTGGTAAATATCAGTACTTGTCGCTGATTGGTCAAAATTGTGCTACCGGAAATTCGACACAGTCATGCAGAGTTAACCCTCCTTAGCACGGGATAGTCTAGCCTAGTGTGAGAGCACAGCAGCTCAGAACACAAATTCACTTCAGTTTGTGGGCTGCAGATGCAGAAGCTGATAAGTAAATGGGTCTTTTTGCTGTTCAGTTTCGGATGCTGTCCTGAGCTGTTGGTCTTCGAAAATAAACCATTAGGTAAGATTTTCCATTCACAGCTGTCATTTTTCCCACTTTCAGCTACAGGCTCCTGCCCATTCCATCCCATCCCATCTGGGCTGGGGCCAGCAGGTGCTAATTATAGCAGGAACTGACTGCACTAAGAAAACTGGGTGGATGAAGAGAAAGGAGGGGTGCTTTAATTTCAGCACTGGCCCTGGACCTTTGAATTGAGCAGGATTTGCTGCTATACATTGCCTTTTGAATGCCTCCAAACTGTAAACTTAACATTCAGTTACACACTCATAAGACGTAACCGTGAGAGAGGAAACAAATGGACAAAAGTTTTGGTGGTGGTGTTTGTTGGTTTTTTTTTTTTATAGGAAAGCAAAGAGTTTGCATTGGTTCTGATTATTCTACTGGCACCAACGTTCTTAGTGGAATCCCACAGGGCAGTATCCTTGGACTTGGGCATGTTCTAACATTTTGTGCCTAAGATGTGTGTAAATGTGCAGTTTTTATGCATATGAGTACCTACATGCTCTGTATGTGTGGGTGTGTGTGTGTGGAAGGGGGTAGCCCGGTAGGGTTGTGAGTTTAGTGTGTGTGTGTGGAATTTTTAAGATCGAATTGTATTACTGTGATAAATGCCTTTCTGTAAATGGCTTTAAACCACATGAATTTCTCTGCCTATTGAGGTAACAAAGTTTAGGAAGTGTTATTTTTAAAAACCATATTCATAAACAACCTTCAAAATAATTTAATACTATTGTATTAGTACCTGCAAAGTTTTGCTGATGAAGCCAAGCTTTATAACAAAGCCCCCTCCCCCCTTCCCCCACCAGTTTGTGTTTCATGCACAAAGGTGAAGCACAATGTTTAAAAAAAGCCCCAAATCTAGAAGTAAGCATTTTTTGTTGGTCAGGGGTGGAGTGGGGGGGGGGGGGGGGGATTTAATCAAGTAATTTAGGTTAAATTCTGGCTCCTTGTGAGGAAGCAGGGTGCATGTTTGAACTTAGTCAGGGGGGGTGCTGTAGTGAAATGTTGAAGGCAGTGTCTGGGGCAAATTGACCCTGGCAGCAGCTGGTCTTCCCAGATGGCCGACTGCATGCACCACAGGCCCAAAGTAGCCTGAGTTTAAGATGAAAGCAAGTATGCATAAAGGATGTTATGAGAGTTTGTCGGTAAAGCCGTTTTTAAAAAAAGATGGAATGTGTTTGATCTCGATAAAAAATTTTGGGTAAAGGCTCATCAGTAACAGTGCCCGAATTATTTCATTTCAAAATGTATGCACAGTATCATTACCAATGTGCTGGTCGGCATGTTACGATGGGGTGGAGAAAAAGTTGAAGCTGTGAATTATAAAATTGGTAGTACAGCTTTTTTTTTTTATAGATAGTAGTTTAGTCCTTATAATTTTTTTCATTACCAGCCGCCATGGCGCAGTGGTTAGCGCCTTGGGTTACGGACTGGAAGGTCGCGGGTTCGAATCCCATAAGAGTCATAGGGATTTTTCGGACTCCGGCCGGCTCCTACCCAGAGTGAGTGTGCTGTGGGCTCAGTGGGAAGACTGGGACCACACAGTCGAGCTTCATCCACTTAACGGATGCGAATTTGAGAGTGTTGCTCAAATTACCTGACCAACTCTGCAGGTGTCTGTATCTCTCGGGCCTGGTTGACGCCGGGATATATAATGATAGTAAGCGTAGAGTACAGCCCTGTCAAGTAGTCTCAAAGCATATGCACTTCCACAGCAGCATAATTACGTCATCCTCATTGCCATTGATCATCATGCAATTAAAAAATTGCCTCTGATTCGGTGGTCCCAGTTGCTCTGGTCTCATGGTGACCTCAGATTCGGTTTGCCCATACACTTCTGTGCCTGTGGTGAGTTTGTGTCAAAGCCTTTGGGGTTGGAGGTTCGCGGGGGACGGTCGTTGGAGGGACGTTGTGGTGGTTGCCACCTCAGGTGGGCAACTCACTCAGTCTGGCTCAGCGACTGAGCTAATACTGTCGTTAGTAGGGGGCTTAGTAGGTGGTGTCCTGCGTATGTTAGCTCAGAACAGGAACCACTGAACACCACCAAAGTGACCCAGCAGCAGTGCAGGGCCTCTCTGGCTGGTGGCCCCACGGCGGCCTGATAGTGATTGGCTCCCGGTGGACCTCCGACTCTGAGGATGAGACATAACAAATCTGGGTATGGTTGTGGCGGGGAGATTGGGGTGAGCGGCGTGGGAACAGCGGGACGGGGGACGTCACAGAAGATGAGGCAGCAAAAAAAAAAAAAAAATTTCATTGATTCAGTCCATATGTTCGGTCATGGTTTATCATGAAAGAGACCAAAACTATCCTAATCTACCTAATGTATTTTTTCATTATGTAACAGGAGTCAAAGAAGTGACCCTGCAACCGCAAGCTGGAGAGGGGTGGGTGCCACCCAGTTCTTGCCCACAACCCTCTGCCTGCAAAATCCACTACTGCAGTGCCCTGATGACTCCCACAACACACAGCCTGCAAAATCCACTACTGCAGTGCCCTGATGACATCCACAACACACAGCCTGCATAATCCACTACTTCAGTGCCCTGATGACTTCAACACACAGCCTGCAAAATCCACTACTACAGTGTGCTGATGACTCCAACACACAGCCTGCAAAATCCACTACTGCAGTGCCCTGATGACTCCCACAACACACAGCCTGCAAAATCCACTACTGCAGTGCCCTGATGACTTCCACAACACACAGCCTGCATAATCCACTACTTCAGTGCCCTGATGACTTCAACACACAGCCTGAAAAATCCACTACTACAGTGTGCTGATGACTCCAACACACAGCCTGCAAAATCCACTACTGCAGTGCCCTGGTGACTCCCACAACACACAGCCTGCAAAATCCACTACTACAGTGCCCTGATGACTTCAACACAGCCTGCAAAATCCACTACTGCAGTGTCCTGATGACATCCACAACACACAGCCTGCAAAATCCACTACTGCAGTGCTCTGATGACATCCACAATACACAGCCTGCAAAATCCACTACTGCAGTGCCCTGATGACTCTAACACACAGCCTGCAAAATCCACTACTGCAGTGCCCTGATGACTCCAACACAACCTGCAAAATCCACTACTGCAGTGCCCTGATGACTCCTACAACACACAGCCTGCAACATCCACTACTGCAGTGCTCTGATGACTCCCACAACATAACCTGCAAAATCCACTACTGCAGTGCCCTGATGACTCTAACACAAAGCCTGCAAAATCCACTACTGCAGTGCCATGATGACATCCACAACACAGCCTGCAAAATCCACTACTGCAGTGTCCTGATGACTCCAACTCACAGCCCGCAAAATCCACTACTGCAGTGTCCTGATGACTCCAACTCACAGCCCGCAAAATCCACTACTGCAGTGCCCTGGTGACTCCCAACACAATGCCTGCAAAATCCAGCACTGCTGTGCCCTGATGACCACCAGACTCAAGTTTCCCACAACACAATGCCTGCAAAATCCAGCCCTGCTGTGCCCTGATGACCACCGGACTCAAGTTTCCCACAACACACAGCCTGCAAAATCCAGCACTGTTGTGCCCTGATGACCACCTGACTCAAGTTTCCCACAACACAAAGCCTGCAAAATCCAGTACTGTTGTGCCCTGATGACCACCTGACTCAAGTTTCCCACAACACAAAGCCTGCAAAATCCAGTACTGTTGTGCCCTGATGACCACCTGACTCAAGTTTCCCACAACACACAGCCTGCAAAATCCAGTACTGCTGTGCCCTGATGACCACCTGACTCAAGTTTCCCACAACACACAGCCTGCAAAATCCAGTACTGCTGTGCCCTGATGACCACCTGACTCAAGTTTCCCACAACACACAGCCTGCAAAATCCACTACACTGCCCTGACGACTCCCAACAATTTGAAGGTGTCAGGAGGTAAAAACTATGATTTTTAAAAAATTATAGTGAGTTAAGTGAAATAAAGATTTTATTTACTGTGGTTATTTAAATGTAACTAGTAAAAAAAATTGACTAAAGATTAAAAATTAAACAAAGAATAAATAAATATAACTAATGGTACAGCAATGACAAGACTGCAGACATGGTTTACTGATAAGACAGGAAAATCGATCCCAAGATAAGGATACAGTTGTTTGGGACTCCTAAACCTGAATGGCTCACACTGGTCCCTCAGAATACCACATGAGTTATTCTATCCATTTGATATAGGGACTACAGTTTAAAATCTGGGACGTCTTTATTACGAAGTTAGATGAACAAAATGAAATGAGAGTGCATCTGTATTTTGCTTGATTCTATTTGAATTCCTATAACCCTCAGTATCAGCAGGATGTGCAGGAATGGACATGATTAGATCAGTGAAGCTGAGGATATTAGGGCAGGTGCCACAGCAGGTCTAACAATGTCTTCATCTCGAGGCATTAGAGAGAGTTTTGGAAAAGTCCTGTTCAGAAGAGTAACAGAGAAATAAAGTTCAATGCATTTATCAGAAAGTTAAATCCTCAAAAGTATATCAGTACATTGTAATATACCAATATTTCATTAATCGGGTTCAAATAATAATAATCGTTCATTTGCCACTCGAAATTGGTTGAATGAATGGTGTTGCACATAAAAACCATTTTGGTAAACACTGTAATAGGAACATAGGAAATATTCAGAGCTGTCTGCATCAAAATGTACCATACCATAAATATTTATATCCAAGATCATCTCATTCTGTGATGTGTTCTATATTGATAAAATAGATGATGCATTTTTAAAAAAAATTCAGAATCTAAGTTGCATAAGATTGTTTGAAAGATTGACTGCAGTGTTTTGGACTCATCTTATGTTTAAAATGTTCTTTTGTCACAATAATTATTTTTGATGTTGCTTCCTGAAATCTGTGCCTCATTAAGGTCAAAAGCTAAAATCATGAATCTTAACTGAATTTTGAATTTTGAATGTCAATGGTGGTCATAGAGCTTTCTGTGTGTGTATGTCTGTGTCTGTCTTTGTCTCAGTCTGTCTCTCTCTCTGGATAGCTGAGTGGTTAGAGTGAACCGCAGTGCGTCATGATCTGCGACCCGGTTCAAATCTTATTCAAGAGGATTTGTCCTCTGGAGTTAACATCAGTGCCAACTCCACTTTTCCTAGAAGTCCTTCAGATGAGACTATAAACCGAGGTCCCATATGCGAACGCACACAGAACATCTTGCGCACACATTAAAACCCATTCCACTTTTTGGAAGAGTAGGCCATTGTGTGCTGTGAGAACGGATGACAAAATTGACAAAACTGCATACACACGGGGACTGGATGTAAAAATGCTCATGAGTGCTTATTCCTTTGACCTGGAAATAAAATATATTAAAAATAAAATAAAATCTTTCTCCCCCTCTCTTTCTCCCTCTATCCCTTTCTCCCCCTCCCCCCTCTCTCAGTTCTAGTCTTTTATTTTTATTGCACTATTTTATTTACTTGTGTTTTCAGATAAGTACCCACTGTAAGAAGCAGAAAGAGAAGCAGAAGTGGAAACGGGGACCAAAGGACCAACCAAAACAACAGTTCCATTCCCTTCTTTCCTCTACCCTGGATGCAACAGAACGTGCTCCTCAGGCCTCTTTAGTCACCACAGGGGTTGTAGAAACTGAAACCACATGCTTTCTTTCCATGATCTTCGCATGCAAGGAACCAGCCATCATCATCATCTCAACAAATGCCCAGCAGTCCTAGTAGAACTTGTCAACAAGGACTCCAGGTGGATGCCGCTGCTAGGGTACCAGACCTCCAGACCGTATGTATTGATCCACATATGGCGTTATTTCTCTGTTAGGGCCCTGGGTAAAGGGTAGGGAGTAGAGGAAAAGGTAATGCTTTAGCAGGCCCTGAAGGGCTTTCAGCGCTAGCTATCCCGAGCACAGGCCAGCACGTGCTGTGGCCTTAAGAAATGGGATGTTATGTTGTCCCAGTGCCACCTACAAAGACACAGTGGAGAAAACTCCACCTACAAAGTGGAGAAAACTCCACCTTCAGAGACAGTGGAGAAAACTCCACCTACAAAGACAAAAGTGGAGAAAACTCCACCTACAAAGACAAAGCGGAGAAAACACCACCTACAAAGACAGTGGAGAAAACTCCACCCACAAAGACTGTGGAGAAAACTCCACCTACAAAGTGGAGAAAACTCCACCTACAAAGACACAGTGGAGAAAACTCCACATACAAAGACAAAAGTGGAGAAAACTCCACCTACAAAGACAAAAGTGGAGAAAACTCCACCTACAAAGACAAAGTGGAGACAACTCCACGTACAAAGACAAAAGTGGAGACAACTCCACTTTCAAAGACAAAATAAGAGAAAACTCCACCTACAAAGACAGTGGAGAAAACTCCACCTACAAAGACATGGTGTAGAAAACTCCACCTACAAAGACACAGTGGAGAAAACTTCCGCCACAAAGTGGAGTCGTCTACAAGCTGAGTAAACTCCACCTACAGTAAGTGAGAAAACTCCACTACAAAGACAAGTGGAGGCAAACTCCACCTACAAAGTGGAGAAAACTCCACCTACAAAGACACAGTTGAGAAAACCCCACCTACAAAGACAAAGTGGAGTAAACTCCACCTAGAAAGACACAGTGGAGTAAACTCCACCTTCAAAGACACAGTGGAGTAAAACTCCACCTACAAAGTCAAAGTGGAGTAAACTCCACCTACAAAGACACAGTGGCGTAAACTCCACCTACAAAGACACAGTTGAGAAAACTCCACCTACACTGACAAAGTGGAGTAAACTCCACCTACAAAGACACAGTGGAGAAAACTCCACATACAAAGACACAGTGGAGACAACTCCACCTACAAAGACAAAGTGGAGAAAACTCCACCTACAAAGACAAAGTGGAGAAAACTCCACCTACAAAGACACAGTGGAGAAAACTCCACCTACAAGGAGAAAACCCCACCTACAAAGACAAAAGGTGGAGAAAACCCCCACCTACAAAGACAGTGGAGAAAACTTCACCTACAAAGAGGAGAAAACTCCACCTACAAAGACAAAGTGGAGAAAACTCCACCTACAAAGACAGTGGAGAAAACTCCACCTACAAAGACACGGTGGAGTAAACTCCACCTACAAAGACAAAGTGGAGTAAACTCCACCTACAAAGACAAAGTGGAGAAAACCCCACCTACAAAGTACAAAGTGGAGAAAACCCCACCTACAAAGACAAAAGTGGAGAAAACTCCACCTACAAATACAAAAGTGGAGAAAACCCCACCTACAAAGACAAAAGTGGAGAAAACCCCACCTACAAAGACACGGTGGAGTAAACTCAACCTACAAAGACAAAGTGGAGACAACTCCACCTACAAAGTGGAGAAAACTCCACCTACAAAGACAAAGCGGGGAAAACTCCCACGTAGAAAACCCACTAAAGATCGGTAGGGAAAAAACTCCACCTACAAAGACACAGTGGAGTAAACTCCACCTACAAAGACACAGTGGGGTAAACTCCACCTACAAAGACACAGTGGAGAAAACTCCACCTACAAAGACACAGTGGAGAAAACTCCACCTACAAAGACACGGTGGAGTAAACTCCACCTACAAAGTGGAGAAAACTCCACCTACAAAGACACGGTGGAGTAAACTCCACCTACAAAGACAGTGGAGAAAAATCCACCTACAAAGACACGGGGGAGTAAACTCCCCCCACAAAGACAAAGTGGAGAAAACTCCACCTACAAAGACAAAGTGGAGAAAACTCCACCTACAAAGACACGGTGGAGTAAACTCCGGCTACAAAGACAAAGTGGAGAAAACCCCACCTACAAAGACAGTGGACAAAACTCCATCCACAAAGACAGTGGAGAAAACTCCACCTACAAAGACATGGTGGAGAAAACTCCACCTACAAAGTGGAGAAAACTCCACCTACAAAGACAACGTTGAGAAAACTCCACCTACAAAGTGGAGAAGACTCCACCTACAAAGACAAAGTGGAGAAAACTCCACCTACAAAGTGGAGAAGACTCCACCTACAAAGACAAAGTGGAGAAAAATCCACCTACAAAGACAGTGGAGAAAACCCCACCTACAAAGACAAAAGTGAAGTAAACTCCACCTACAAAGACAAAAGTGGAGAAAACCCCACCTACAAAGACAGTGGAGTAAACTCCACCTACAAAGACAAAAGTGGGGTAAACTCCACCTACATAGTGGAGACAACTCCACCTACAAAGACAAAAGTGGAGAAAAACTCCACCTACAAAGACAGTGGAGACAACTTCACCTACAAAGACAAAAGTGGAGAAAACTCCACCTACAAAGACACAGTGGAGAAAACTCCACCTACAAAGGCATCGACATGATGTTCATGAGGGATCGCGACTCCGTTACCCCCTCACATTAGTCCTCTCCTTCCCGCCTTTATTCCATGGGAGTTTTAATGGGGTGATAAAGTCATCATGTGGATCATACTGACGTTTGGTGGAATGGGACCTGTAGTATTGTTGGCATCCTCTGGGGGACTTGTTTATAAGGAAAAAAATCAACTGCATGTGAAACTACCTCAGCATCATTGCCGTCATCAGGAGCACTCTTTATCAAAACCTGCACACGTGAGTACATAAAGATTTAAACATACAAGGTAACATATTTTGATGGTTAACTGTAAGTCTATAAGAAAAACTTAAATTGCTTTTCTCATCAAATAAGAGGGTAACCATAAAACAATTGTCAAGGTACTATAACAGGTTTTTTTTGGCAGGTTGACATTTTATTTATAAGGTGACATCTCTGATGGAGCCCTCATGGTTGGTAGAGCTGTAACAATGTGAAAGAAAATTTGAGAGGACTAGAATCTGTTGGATCTGAACTTGAAGTTGAGGTCTGTGGGGTGATAAGCAGTTTGAGTTAAGATGTTAGTTAGCTCTTTATCTGTATGTAAAGATCTTGTGTTTAGACCTCAGGTAGCACCTCAAGGTTCACCAGTTGGTGGTTTTTTTGTCCTTTTTTTTCTTTGCAACTTATTTCTTCATTATTCATTTTCTCTGTTACCCTTTTTGTTGTGTTGTGTGTGTGTGTGTGGTTATTTTTAGTTTTAATGTTTGGTATGTAATCAATTTCACCAGGTACCATGTGATGAACAGTTGCAGTCAAGACCAACACCATCAGGCACTGTCACCTCCTGTCAGCCAAGTTCACTTGAAATGCTGCCAAAGCCGTGATGTCATGTCTGCCTGCATGACGTGGATCCAAGACGGCATGTTCTTCCACTGGATAAAGGTAAGAATTTCACTTGTCTGCTGTTCAACTATTTTAAAGTGTCATGCAGTCTGAAAATCAGGAAATTCTCTTTAAAACAGTCACCCATGAACATTCTTCGCATTAGCCAAGCTGTGATATCAGGGGCTCATAAAAATGTGCTGTCACAGACAAAAAAATCTTGTGTAATATGTGTGTATCCAAATCACCCAAATGTCATAATGTTGGTTATTTTTTAAGAAAACAATTTGGAGCATTTTCCAAAAATACCTACCCATCACCGATGATTTAAAAAAAAGAATCAAAGGGAAGAACTGTCAGAGGCTTAGCAGTCTTAGAAATCTCAGACATATGATCTGTCACCATGGTCCTCACACGTGTGGACTGTTTTTGACTTATCATTTGTACACTAATTTGTCTTAAAATTTTTTTTTCCTGTTTTCATCATCGGGACGGGATAGCCTGGTGGTTAATAATGTATTCGTGATCTGCTGACCCGGGTTCGATTCTGTTCAAGAGGATTTTTCCTCTGGAGTTAACATCAGTGCCGACTCCACTCTCCCCAAAAGTCTTTCGGATGAGACTATAAACCGAGGTCCCGCGTGTAAACGCATGGAGAACATCTTGCGCGCACAGGTTAAAACCTGTTCCGCTTTTCAGAAGAGTAGGCCATTGTGTACCGGTGGGAACGGATGACAAAACTTACAGAACTGCATACACACAGGGACTGGATGAATAAAAGCACGTGAGTGCTTATTCCATTATCCTCAAAATAAAAAAAGAATAACATATAAAATAAAATAAGGTAAGAAAAAGTCAAGATTTTATTTTAAAATCAACCAAGTATTGTGCAGTTATATTAGTGAGAAAAAGGTTAAGGGGTGGCAAGCAACGATATGTGTAATGGCAGTAGCAGTAAGAATAAAAAGCAAAAATTCATAACTGGGTTAAAAATTCTAATGAAGAATTGCCCTTCATTAAACGTGGACATCCTCTTGAGGTGTGTTGCAAACAGCCCACCTCCTAACTATACCAAAATTTTTCTTCATAGCTAGAGTGTCACCATCCTCCTTCACATAAGAGTTTGAGACATTTCTTATCAACTTTCTCGTATCCACCTATTTTTTCTAATGGCAAGGGTGAGAAGGCAATGACTCGGTCGATTTGCATGCATTTGTTTCCAGAAAGGAGTCCTTTCTCGTTCTTGTCACAATAAAAGAAATATGTATCATCGCTTATATTTGAAAATGCCATTTGTACCACATCACTGATCCTGTAATTGCATATTCAGTCCTTTTCATGAAACTTTAAACTGAAGTCCTATCTGCAAATGCATATGCAGAACATATTGCACACGCACTACAAACCAAGTTTTGCTTTTCGGAAGAGTAGGCCATTGTGTGCTTATGGAAATGGATGACACAATTTTTTAAAAACACATGTACACAGGTGCCATGTTTAGACATAATCCCTGAAGTCGGAATGCAGCTACCTTTGTGAAGAGGAAAAATCTGTTGTTCATGCAAAACTCTCATTGGTGAACCAGGAGATCTAGCTGAGGAACAGAAAAAAATGTGCATCTTTATACATAATTTCTTTTTTTTTAGCTATGATAATAAACCTTCTCCTACCTCTTGACTCATGCAAGCAGTTTACAGTAATGGGCCTTGCCGGTTTTAAGTATATATAATTTGATATTTTTTGTCAGTTTTATAAGAGGTGTATGTAGCTTTTTTCTCTCCCCACAATCATACATCAATGGTTTTACTTGAGGAATGTGCATTTATAAATGTTTGACAAAACTAAACCTAATAATTGGTATATTTGTGATTTGGAATTAACATTATAAAAAAAGCCCCAAATTCGAATATATTTCACCATTTTAAAAAATATAGTGACAGTGAAATGACAATGTCTTTTGCAGGATGCTACCCTTTGCTGCATTCACTCTCCCCAAGCTAAGGTTAAACAGCATTGAATATGGTTACCGCTTCCATGGGTGACCTTTCCTGTGGCTTGCCTCCAGTACAGTCCCCCAATTCATCCAGCTGTAAATGGGCACCTTCCCTTTTTAAGGACAGAGAAGGCAAAGCAGCGAGTGAGAGGAGATGGGCGCCATCCTCAATATGCTGGCCCCTAGAGAAGCTGAGGCCTCACTCCCCAGTGATGGCATAGATTATGGGAACATCTTTACTTTGGTTTTTTTTACACTTTGCTTTTGTGAATCCATTATGTAATAAAACAATTTTGTCTTGATAGAAATGTTCTGCACAAAGAACAACTTCCCACTCGCCAGAATGCTCTATCAGTAGTTTTCCTTCCTAAAAATGCCAGTCTTTGGTAGTTTTGAGATTGGTATCAGTTGAACTTTTTTCCCCTTTTCTTATGTCATTTGGAGTATAGTAGTAAGCTTATCGAATGTCTGCACAATGTGGGATATTCACACACACTCCCATACACTGTTTAAAGTCTCCATTGTCTTTCCAGATAAGAAATTTCTTCTTTTCAGTCACTCTTGTTTCTTTTTGCTTTCCTTTCCAACCTCTTACTTTTTGCCTTCCAAGTCCATTCTCCTGCCTTTTTTCATGAAAGTTGGAAAACTTTTTTTTCTCCAGACTCTATATGACATTTTTCCTGTATTGATCATTTGCTTTAGTGACCTAGGAACTGGCAGTGATATTGTAAACACTGGGATGGGCACAGGATGTCCATTCTGCAGTGTTATTTGCCCATATGACATTTTAATGTATTTTGTTTATTACTTTGGTTCATCCCCAAAGATGAAATGTGGCTACCTTAAGTGTCTGGGAAAAACCGGTTGCATACACCAAAAATCTCATCATTGGTAAACCTCAGAGCTTTAGCTGAGAAATGGAAAAAAAATAGCCATTGATTTTGGCTGGAGTAGAAATATGTGCTTAAAAATCTTTAAAAACAATATGTGGAAAATTATCTTGGTCATGGGATAACTTTTAAGCAGGACTGTTCATTGCTTTTCACAAATCTATCATCTGGCCACTACTAAAATCATTGTGTAATGCAAGATCTGAGAGAGTAGTTTGTCTAAAAATAGTTACCAGTTTTTCAGTATTGTGAAAAAAATCTCTGTGATGATTTTCCTGAGATACATAATTCCAGAGTGCACTGCAGTATGAAGTATATAAAATAGATTTTGACGGCAGTATAAGCTTAAAAACTGATTTTATATTTCACCAAACATTGAGTTAAAAAAAAAATTGAGATGGTGTGGTGTGTGTGTGTGTGTGTGTGTGTGTGTGTGTGTAAATGTAGTTTTGGGGAGGAGACGTCGGGGTGGAAGGAGAGGCAAGGAAGGGAAAGGGGTGTTTAGGAGGGACGTGGATGCACAATTAGAGCAGTGACGATAGGAAAATGGGGCTTGCCGGTAGATTTTTCTTACATAGTTTATTTTGGCCTCTTTTCTTTAATGGATGCATTTTTTTTTTAATGTCTTAGGCCTGAAATAACTTGGACAGGAAAACTTCAAATTGTAGACACTGAAGCCCAATTTGTAGACGCCAAAGTTCAGTGGAAATTTGTGGACTCTGAAGTCCAACGGAAATTTGTAGACTCTGAAGTCCAACGGAAATTTGTAGACGAAGTCCAACAGAAATTTGTAGATGCTAAAGTCCAGTACACAGCCTTAGCTTGTTGATAGGATGCTGGATTCTGACTTAAAGCTCCATGCTACATACAATTTGTCTGTGTGCTGTTGTGTCCACATGCATTCTAACATTCAGACCGACCAGCTGACAGACATCCCTTACCCACTGTTGATTTTTAACACTAACCCTAACACTAACCTCAACCCTAACCCTGGCCCCACATGTGGACACAACAGGCAGGCAGATACAATGTATAAGCTGACACAATGTCTTTCTAGTTGGTATCACTGTGAGCCGTCGCACTCAATGACATTGTCATGATACTCCTTCTCCATTTGATTCAGTCTTCACTGGCCTTGCGGACACAATGGCCAATCGTTTTTTCTTTGGCGTTGGTGGGAGGAGGGATGCTAGAAGTTTAGGGAATAGGATGCTAGGGAGGCAGGTTATAATGTTTTGGTATAATTTATAGGGGTGGGGAAAGAGGTGTAGTGACCGAGGATGGGGATAGGGGACAGGCAGTTAAACTTTTATAAGGTTCAAGGGAGGGTGGGAGCGTGTAAGAATTTTTAAATCTTGAAACAAAAGTGAATGGTGATAGTTATTGAATGCATGATTTGAAAGGATGGGTGGGGGTAGGGTATTTTAGAAAATGTATCTTAATAAAAAAAAGTTGTTAAAAAAGGTACTAGTTTCAAAATGCATTATTGAATAAACATGGGGGGGGGGGGGGGGGGGGGCACTAGGAGATGGTGAGGACACATAACTGTTATTTAAAAAAAGGGGGGTAAAAGTATATTCAGGTCAATGGGAATGGTGTGCACATGCATGTATGAAGGAAGGATTTAAAGTAGAAAATAGAAGTTACTAAAGTAATTGAATTAAAAGTTCTGTATTTTTGTATTGTATTATTAGGGTTAGGTAAAAAAATCTGATAACAAGTGCTGGATTTGTAGCTGCTACCAAAATCGACTTTGTAGGTAGAGGATGCATTAAAATGTCACATCTTAACAAAACTGCAAAAAGTGTTAAAATTAAAAAGTTTTGGTGTACAGCTTATTTAACAATCTTGCTTTTGAAAAGGCATTTTTTTCCCTTTATTTATTTTACAAAATGTGGCCCAAGAAAACCATTTTTGCCTTTCATTCTAAGGGTTGTTTTTTTTGTTCTTCTGCCTGAGCTCTGAGGTCCACCAATGGGTAGATTTTGTGTGTTTTAATGTGTGTAAGATTGCAGACAACTCGGTATTGGTGTGCTCTGTCACCTGATTTTTTTTTTCTAGTCTTTTGCTTTGCCATAGTTAAGGGGCATATCACTCCCAGCCCATGGATACCCTACACTACTCTCTCTGCATCTCCCCCAGCAATCTTTGATTTCCATCGTCAGCACAAGTGTACTCTTTAAGTGTTAAAACCTTTATTATTATTATTATTTTTTAATCTGAAAAAAATGGAGAGGGTGGAGGCCCCACAACATAATTAAAAACAAACAAAAGAAAAGCACCAAGAAGAAAAGAACAATCAAATAAAAGATGAAAAAGTAGAAATAAGAAGAATGGAAAAAGTAGAAAAAAGAAATGAGAATGGAAGAAGAAATAAATGAATAAAAAGTCAGAGGCCCTACAAAAAAAGCTCCAGCTGTATTGGCAAGACTAAACATTTCAAATGTATTTTTCAGCTGCAGTGCAGCAAATGTTGTGAAATACTGTATTCTAGTAGATTACTGCAATAATACAGTGTGGGTGAGGTTATGGTTTTCTTTTGTTTAGCCTTTCTTCTTGATTTTAATTGTGCTCTCGTGAAACCTGGGTTGTGTAAAACTAGAAAATGGTTTAACGTGTGTGTGTGTGTTGCTTTTTTTGAGTGATTGGTTGTAGACTGTTTACAAGCATTTGTACGAAACACTTGTCTGTATTCATAGTGTAAGTTTGTTTTAAAAAAAATTATTTGACTATCACTTTATTTAGAAGAAAAACATGCATTTCAGCAAGGAATGCTGGTGGACAGCTAGTCTAGTACTTAAAGTGTTTGCCTTTACCATTTTTCTCTTTTCAATCACACATTAGAAATTGTTTTGAAACAGCAGTTTTCTTGGACTTAAAATGCCAGAAGCCAATTTTCCTCTTACAGGTTTTTTTGTGTATTCAATTTGAAGTACTCAGGACAAATTAAGCAGTTTAATGCTGATGCCCTTTTTCTTTTCATTGTAGGTGGTAGAGTTTGAGTTTTGTGAACTGCTGCTTACTCACTATACCTGTAAATCATTATTCCAACATAGCCTGACATTGTTGTTTTTTGTGGTGACTTTATAGTCTTGCTCATGAAGCATTTGCCTGTCTTGGGCTGATCTATTCCCCAGCAGTAAGGGGCATGCATTTGTTGTGTGGTTTCTCTTCCAACATCGAGTTCCTTGACTTCACCTTTTTTCCCTTCTGCATAAACCGCAAATGATGCTACTGCTACGTGTAACCCAATACAACTTTCTCATAATTGTCTTCCAAACGTAACATGGCCCTTTTTTGTGTGATATAAAGGATGCTTTTAGATTTACATGTTAAGTAATTTTTTGCTGTATTTGATGTTTAAACAATTATTTTGGAGACTTCAAATTCCTCAGCTTTATAATTATGCTTCATTTAACCATCAGCTTTATCTGCTTTATGTAGCCATTGCAAGCATCGCCCATATTTTTCACCTTCGAATAGTATACATGTGTAGCTAGTTGACTGCATCATTTCTTGATCATAAGAACCTGAAGGACATGCCTTACACCATGGATTGAAACTATCCTGTTTTTGTGAAATTCCTAGACAATGTTTTTGTATGGTATCTGGTGGACTTGCTTAAGTTATACAGTTAATGCCCTCCACTTTGCTGCTCCCTACCCCCATCTCCTATTGTTCCAGGGTCAAAATTGGTTTTATGTGCATTATTTTCAAATGTACTGCATTGAAGTTTTCCAATTGATTTTACTCCAGTGAAAGGGTGAATTGCAAGCCCATTTGTCAGTAGCATATCAAAATGTTTGCTTTGGGTTGAAAGTATTATTAGTGGTCTTTGTGCCCCAAATCCAGTTTATTTTGTTCTACATTCCCAGCTGAAAATGTACAAAGGTGCGGATAAACTTTAAATTTAATTACCTGTATCAAGCTTGCCCATCTGATGAGTTGAGAAAATGTGGCATGTTCTTTTAGAGGATCAACAAAACTGATGAAATGCCTGTAACCAGTATTGCTGCCATTTTCCCTCTATTTTATTACAACATTCATGTATATATGTGTACAAAATTGAAAAAAAAATGTATGCCATAAGTAGGTTGAAAATAGAAGGGTGAGCACACACCCCTGGCACCTGACTCTCCAACTGACTTTCATGGTGAAAATACAGGCGTTGCACAGCTCCCTCTTTAAAACAAGCTGATGTTTTCCACTTAGCCATTCAGGGTATCTGTGCTCTCTGGCTGTAAAGATAACATGGCTGGAATTAACCTCTTAACTACTGAGTGCAAGTGCACCCTATATGCCAGGGAATAAAATTCTCTTATACCACTTGCTATGTTCATGTCCCTGTAACTCAGAAACTACTGGAAGAATAATCCTGATACTATAACTCACAAAACTGCTGGAATAATCCTGATATTCTGCTCAATAATGGTATATCTTTCAGGCAAGTTCAAAGTAGTTAAGCATACTTCACAAACAAAAATAAAAGATTCAAAAATAGATGAAAATACTTTTTTCATCGCTACTGTCATGAAAAATAACACAAAATAAGAGCTAAAAAATCATTTTTGCCACATTTTTTGCAGCTGGGTGTTGCCAAGCAATAGCCACTAATTTGGGAGTTCATTCCCAGGAAAGAACTTCTTTTCAAGGAAGCTGGCTTGTTTTGTCACTTCTGTGTTTTGAAAGCATATTGGAATGAACACGTCATTATTGTCCAAGATATCTCAAATGATGGTGCGAGAACAAACAAAACGTGAACTAAAGTCGGTTGGTCAGTCATTGTGTCACTGCTGGTCAGAGCATTGGGAAAAGCCTACCTCCCCCTTCAGCCAAAAAAGAGAGGCTGAAGTTAGGGTTGGGTAGCCGGCTTGCAGCTGTGATAAAACAAGTATTCTAAAGGAAACTTCAGAATGACTTTAAAACATTGTCCAGACTTGATTTTCTGTTCTTCTTTCTTTCATTATCGAGACTTGATGAAAAGTTACACAAATGAATGCAAAAATGAGAAGACGAATAAAACACGACCAAGGTCTTTTTTGAGAGTTCCATTTTTGAATGACTGAAAAGTGTGTTTACAAGTGTAGAGTATGTGCCCAAGATCTTGGATGTATATGTTCCCTCTTGGGGATGCCAGGAGCCTGTCAACATAAATAGCATCCCCACTGTGCTAGGAAGTCCCTCTTTCCTATCCTTCTCTCTGTTTCTGCCTTGTTCCTTTTCTTCCTGTCACAAACCTGTCGATTTTCTGCCTTGTTAGTCCATTTTCCTGCCATTTTTTTCAGAAAGACTTCAATTTAAAAAAATCTCTCCCATGCCAAAATTGAATGCTCTGGGCTGACTTGTCAGGCACTTGGTGGCAGGACCACACATTTTTGCTCATATGACAGACAATAGTTGCTGTCTGAGCGTTCAATGAAGAAGAAGAAACATTAAAAATTCCCACTGTCAAATTCACCAGACGCCGCTACCGAGATTTAAACCTATGACTCAAATGAACACACAGCACTGATATCAAAACAGTCTTAACCATTCAGCTATAGTATCCAACTTGGTTTTGATTCCTCATAAGTTTTGACTGCTTGTACCTGTCTTCTAGATATAGAATGCTGGGTTGCCTACAGTTCTGCACACATCACCATTATGGTTGTGAGATTGGTGGGAGAGATGTGTACAATCAACAGTGGGATTCATTGTTCTTCAGTTATTTATGTATAGTTATTACTTTATTCATTGATTTGACTGTTCACTCATTGACTTTGTTCCTGTGCATCTATTTTCTATTTTTGAATCCATTTATTTCAACATATTAGAATAGTATTTACAGATTGTGCCCACATTATATCTAAAGTGTCTATATTACAAACATATGTAATGCTCTTTCTCAAGAAAACAAAATGTGATAAACCTGTACAATCATATTTTAATGTGAATAACAAAAACTTAAAATCTACCAACACTGTTTCTGTACAAAATGTTCTCATTATCATACATACTCTATGCTTACATTGTGATCATGCATATATCAAGAACAATAAGTTATGCAAAAATATAAAAACATATTCACAAATAGTTTTTATTTGAATACATGATGCATTCCTGGCTTATGACAAAAACCTGAATATGGTATAGACATTATCTCAAATTGAAAAAAAAAGGGTAAAAAAAGAGAGATTGTGACCAAGTAAGTGAGCAAGTGTGAGTATGTGTGTGTGTATGTACATGCATGTGCATGTGTGTGTGAAAAAGCAAGCGAGCACAAAATCATACAGCTATGTGTATGTTGGTTGTGTGTGTATGTGAGTGTATGTTTTTATGTGCACATCATGCATATGTAATCATGAATTGTGTATGTGAACACGTATTGTCAAAATGTGTATAAGAAAGAATCCTTTCTGTATATTTGTGAGTACAACTGTAAATATGTGTAAGACGGAGAATGAGCATGCATGTGAGTACATGCCAGGAGAGATTGATGTGCATATAATTTTGTGTGTGCATATGTGCCTGCTTGTTTGTGCACATGTTTTACACACATAAATACATGTAACATATCTATTTAAAATGTGCACATGAAATATCGATCAGTAAGGCCACTTGGCAGACATAAATGACATCAGATCCAACAGGCAATAATATTATAAATCCATACAATTTACAGCATAGAGATCCTCAGCTGCAGAACGCAGCCACACATTGTATGATACATACACTCCAAGACATCAAAAATAATAATAGTTTGTATTCACATCCACAGTATAAATAATGCGGTAAGTTGATTGATTCACTTTGTGTTGTGAGGGTATGTATGTATGGATATGTGTATGAGCTTGTGTGCGTGTATGCCTATGTTTGCCTGAGTGTGTGTGTGTGAGAAGGAAAGAGAGAGAACAAGTAATAACAAAAATTCTATTCTTGGTATCTCAGATCCTCTTCTTTTTTCCTCCATCCTACTCTTTCAATAATTTTACCATACACACTCATATGCACGCACAATTGTACACACATTCTTCCGCATGCGCTCACCATATACAGATGTATTACTGTCTGACCCTTTTGCAGCAGTCTATAAAATCACAGTTAAAATACAGTTCCAATGATCATCAAAACATCATACACCTTTACAATTATTACATTTAAATATCCCCACCCCTCCCCATTCCAAAACACACACACACGCACGCAGCACTTTCATATACATAAATACTTGTTTCTCTGAGTAGTAAGTAGTCTTGTACAGCAAGCAGTTTTAGAAAAACACTAAAGAGAACATTGCAGTTCTTTCAGTTTAAAACCAAAAGAAAAAAGCAACCCCCACATTTGCTGTCTCTAAAATCGGGATTGCCAACTTCTATTGACCACCCTTTCAAAACAAACACACACACACACACACCCCAACACACACTCTCTCTCTCCCCTCTCTCTCCACATACATTCCTATTGACAACCCGTTCAAAACACACACACACATCTGCATAATGCAATAAAAAAGAAAAAATCAAACGAAAAAGAGGACACTAACATATTCTAAAACTAAGTAAATATCACATGCTGTTTTTTGTTTGCTAAGGACAGAAATGAATGATGTTGAAAGCTGGAATGCAGTATATTGCAAAATAATGCACTGTAACAAAACACCACTAAAAAGGTAAAAAAAACACATAATTTAGACAGCTCATTACTGAATGCTGGTAAAATGCACACAGATCAACTGATCACGAAATGGAGTTTAAATACTTACAGTAAAAAAATCAAATGTGCAATAAAATAAAATACATTATAAAGTTTGCAACATAAACCTTAAAGGGTAATATACTAACAAACTTCTTTCACTTCAAGTGTGTCACATCTACAACTTTACTTCAATATTATATTTCAACATTGAATATGTGTGTGTGTGTGTGTGTGTGTGTGTGTGTATGTTGTTGTTGACTTCAATTTTACGTCTGTTCACTTCTAGTGATATTAGACGAGGGGGTGCAAATGGAGGGGTAGATGTCTTATTTAAAAAATAAAAAAAACCCAAAAAACAAAACAAAAAACCCCATGCATTTACCAAAAAATCATATAAAGAAACTTGGCAATGCAACAGGAATTATAAAAAACATAAGAAGTCATTAACGTTAATGCAACTATAACAAATGTCCTAAGGGACTGCGGTAAAGACCTTTCACAATTTCAAATGCCAGTTTAGTGTGTGTATGTGTATGCATGAGTGTGTGTGTACGTGTGTGCAAAATGCTTCATATCTGAGAACATGCATTAGTCTGATTCACTTTTTCCCTTATGCTGTTTTATAACCACAGTTGTTTTTCTTGTAGTTTATCCTTATTTTCAATGATTGCAGAACACACAAAGTTTTATACTAAGTAGAAAAAAATTGCTGCAGAAATGCTCCATCATTGTGTTGCCTCCAACATCATAAAAGAAACTGAGTCAAAATAACTATGATGCAGCATGTAGAGAAGAACCAGTTTTAAAAGCTAACAAAATCCGCATGAAAATAACAAAACTTCCCTTCACATATCCCCCCCCCAAAAAGTACAGTTTCACCTTACTCTGCCAAAGTCAATGACAGAGAAATACAGGTATTCAATGACAGACAAATACAGGCATATCAGATCCATGGCTCATCACATCCATCTCATAGCCTTTTTTAACGTGCTAAAATCAAAGAATAAAACCAAAATTCATTCCATTTCAATTCACTGATAAAGCTTGCTCCTTTCTGGAGTCAGACACTAACCCCAGCTGGAACAACTTTGCTTTGGTTTCATTCCCATGATTCAAACTGGCTGAGAAACTCTGAGATGCAGTTGATAACTGAATGACCGCAAGACTCTGCAGTAAGGTGTTTTTTCTATGACATCAGCCAAGTTTACACAACCAGAAGTTGAGCTTTTCAACTTGACAGCAGCAGTGTTTTCATGTTTAATCATGTTTGCCCATAACCAGATGTACAAGAAGAGAGAATGCTTACTGATGTTGCCTCAGTTTACCAAAAAGAGTATCGTCTCTGTCTTACGAAAAGCAACCCAATATCGAAAATGAAGATAATGACTCTCTTGATGGTAAGCTGTTCACAATAACTTATTGCACATCATGTGCCTTTGGTCCTTGATAAAAAAAATAATCTATATTGACCTTTCCTTTTTCTCTTTCAGGAATTTTTAAGGGAATTAATGAGTAGCAGGAGTCAGGGTTTTTTTTTGTGTTTTGAAGTTTGTTTGCTTTTGTGTGTTTTTCATTGGTGGGGGGAGGAGGGGGGGCATGGCAGAGAGGAGTGAACTGGTGTCTCATTCTTAAGAATGATTTGTATAGGTAGTTCTAGGATTTCATTTCTTGATCAACATTTTACATTTTTCTAAACTGATCCCACACAGAAGTGCATCTAGATTTTTTTCTCCTTCTGATTATTAAACAAATGCAATAATTCATCACTTTAGAACAAAATGCAATCAGTTTACATTATACCTAGCTGACTGACATCATTATGATGATAGAAAAAGACAAGTCCAAATGAAAAAAAAAAGGAAAAAAAAAAGATTGTGGCTGTAAAATCCAGACATGCTTCTCACATGCTCCCCTCCCTGATCAGATCTCTTCACATTCTGACGGTCATGACATCAATAAACCCACTCTTCCATCAGTATACAGAAACTTCACCAGAAACTCTGCACACAGGCTGGCCTCTCCACTGAAGGCCGGCCAACCCATCCCAGTTCCCTGTGCAAGCAAACGGCCTGTCAGGTAGAAGAAGAAAGCCTTGCCCATCACAGGGGTCTCAGCGTGTCTGCTCCAGGCGCCCTCAGCTGGACCTGGCCACTGTCCTGGCTGAAGGCCTGTTCTCCAGCTTGGCAAACAGCTGAGCGTCCAGCACTTTGCGGTCAAAGGTGTCGTGCTCGTACTTCATGCGGACCTGGTCTCTTAGCATGTGGCTCAGCTGGGCCATGGACCGTGTCTGTGGTGAGGGTATAGAGAGAGTTGTTTAACTTATGGTTGCTGGTTTTGCTTTCTTTAAGTGCGTGTGTTTTATTTATTTATATTTTATTTTATTCTTTTATATCGAGGATAATGGAATAAGCATTTATGTGCTTTTTTACATCCAGTCCCCATGTGTATGCGGATTTGTGAATTCTGTCATCTGTTCCCACCGGCACACAATGGCCTACTCTTCCGAAAAGCGGAACAGGATTTAACGTGTGCGCAAGATGTTCTGTGTGCATTCGCACACGGGGCCTTGGTTTACAGTCTCATCCGAAGGACTTTTGGGGAGTGTGGAGTCTGCACCGATGTTAACTCCAGAGGAAAATATCCCCTTGAACGGGAATCGAACCCGGGTCATCAGATGTGAGTGTGTGTGTGTGTGTGTGTGTGTGTGAATTTGTGTCCTTCAGAAACCCTGCAATACAAAGTCCTATTTCTCATGAGTTTGCTGTATCTGCAAAAAAATGCATGTCTGAACAATAACAGTCTAACATTGAAAGTTCCTGGTGGACTGATTCAGAGTGCAACAGAACAAACTCGAGTGTGAATGTGTGTAGTAGTCATGTTCAGAGTAGATAAAGTAGCACAGAGATGTTGCAAGAGGAAAAGCAAAGGAGGCACACACACACACGCACACACACCAGTCATCTTAGTAAATAATCTGCAATGTTGAAACAGGTGGAAAGGAGGAAATTTTAAAAAAAAATCTTTTTATGGTAGACCTGATAGCTGATAGTGTGTCCTTCTCTCTCTCTCTCTCTCTCTCTCTCTCTCTCTCTCTCTCTCTCTCTCTCTCTCTCTCTCTCTCTCTCTCTCTCTCTCCTTTCCTCTCCTCTCCTCTCCTCTCCTTTCCTCTCCTCTCCTCATGCCCTTTGTCTTGTCTAATTCAATAGATTTTATCGTGGATGTTGTTTTTATTGCAGTTAGAGATGAGATTATTAGTACTATTATAAGCGATACTGTTTTAGTTTGATATTGTTTTAGTTTTGATAGTCCAGTTGATTATGGGCTTTTGAATTCTGTATCATATAGGGGTTCTACTTGTTTGAATAATTGTTTGTTTGTTTTTTTAAATTATTATTTCTCTATTGATTGAAGGTGTATTTCCCCTTCCCCCTTGATACTCCTCCCCCACCCCCATCCTTTCCAATGCTTTTCTGTTATCATCGTTATGTTATTGTCTCATGGTGATGGGGATCATTTGTTATATTGTTGTCTCATGGTGATGGGTGATTGTTGTTATAATTGTATCGCTATTATAATAATCATTATTGTAATCTTATTTGACTTCTCTTGCTTGGATAGTTATTGTGTGAATGTCATTTTTAAAAAAAGCGCTATTTGAAAAGTATGAGCGCAAAAAAGCACACGTTTGCTGGGGGGAGGAGGAGAGGAGGGAGGTCATTGAAGGCAATATTGTCAGTAGTGACGAATGCCTAGTATTTTCTAACGTTTTGTTCCTGTATCTTTTTTGTTATCTAAAGTGTAAACGTGAAAAAGTGGATGAAACAGTAGGTGAAGTGGTTTGTGTGTCCTGACGTTTTATGATTTTCTTTTTAATTCTTGAGGCATTTTTTATTTAAATGTGTGTGTGGACGTGAGCGCGCACGCGCTCAGGTGTGCATGAGTATGTGTGTGCGTGTATATGTATATGTGGTAATTTGTATTTTCAATGTATTTCCTTATCGATTTTTTCCTTGGTTTAATTTAATGGTAAACGATGCAATAATGTAGTGTCTTAGTATAATCATTACGAAATTTGTTCTTAGATAGATGGCTTGATGAAAAAAAGCAAATGCATTGCTTATTCAATGTACCATCTGGAAATAAAATTTTGACTTGACTTGACTTGATCTTAACAAGCCCACCAAATAGACCAACTGAAGATTTTTTAAAAAGTCTTTAGCATGTGTGTGTGTGTGTATGTGTTGTGATATAAATAAAATGTGTGGATGTGGGTATGTATGTTTGTGTCCATATCTACCTGTGAGATGAAATTCTCCTTCTGCTGCTGAATCTCTACAATCTTTCTGTCCTTGTCATCCAGTGATCTTCTCAGGCTCCTCTTCCACTGCTCATGTTCTTTGTTCAGCCTGAAACACAAAGCCAGCCATGATTACTTACCACTGTGCCTGTGACAGAGTAGGCCTACTGTATGCAGTAATTTTTGAATCCCTATCGTGGGATCTTTGTTAGGTGCTGTTGAACTGTAAGTTGGCTCACACCCATTATTAGCATTACAAGTCTATCTTGTGCCAATAACATCATAAACTGAAGATACTACTACTACTACTACTACTCCTACATGGTCCCTATCCAAATGTTTTCTACTACTACTACTATTTCTACTACTACTCCTACTACTACATGGTCCCTTTCCAAGTGTTTTCAGTTTTCCCAGGGAGGTGTCACACCACGTGGAACATTCATATGCACTACATCATGTGAATAAAGAAATGTATCATGCAGATACTTTAGTCACTGCAGAAGCCAATGCATTGTTGAAGCCTCAAGAACACCTTGGTATCTTTATGACTGTTGTCTATGCCATCAGCTATAACTGGCCCTCTCTTCCACACAATCATGATAGAGGGTTTTGTAACAGGTACCCAAGATATGGTGTAAGCTGACAAAGCCTCATTCATTTGAAAGCCTTTTCTTCTGCTCAATGTTTCGTAGTTCCTTTCAGGTGTCCCTGTCCAAAATGTGTGCTTCACATGACCTCCAAAGTTTTCTCTGATACAAATGGTCAAATATCTACCATGCAACAGTTGTGGTATATCAGACAGGAGATGGGTTTGTAATGTACACACAAATCGTCTGGGTGTGGGCCACTTCCAAGACCATGCTTGACAAAGGTCTCAAGGTCTCAGATTGGGACAGATGGTTACTTCACAACTATTAACCCTAGTAGCGCTGACTAAACCTACAGAGCATTCAGTGCTGCTGGCTGAATAAACAGAGAGGAGTACAATTTTGAAGTAGGGTGGGTCCAAACAACCCATTATATTAGTATGCCCAACTGAACTAAGTATGTAAAGTTATATGTCATTGGAAAGCTTAGATAATAAGCTTTCGTGTGATTGTAATTTTATAGCAATGTATTATGTTTATGACTATGAAAAAAAAACAAAAAACAAACAATCATGACAAAATAAAAAAACAAAGACAATGTATTCACTGTTTTGAAGACTTTTATTTGGAATGGATGGTGTGTGGTGTGCAAAAGATGACATGAAAACATTTGCAAGACATCTGGACACTGGCACTGACATTATTGTCCACTGGTGGCACAGGTAATTAACATAATCACAGGTAAGTCCTTGATGACGAAAACCCTACTTTTCACTGTTGAGTCACAAGTCCAAAACCACAGGTTATCTTCACAATTAAAAAAAACCAACAACACCAGAATTTTGATGAATATCCAGAAGTCCACAGGCATACAAAAAAAAAAATAATAATAATACACAGGTAAGTTACAGGTGTGAAAAAAAAAAGTGTCACAGGTATGCACTAATTGTCACCATCCTCATCCTGGGCTTCTTTCCACTCATAATATTTTCTCTCATAGTCACTGTAGGAGTGATACAGTTCAAAACAAGGCACAACACACAAGGCTGTCAAACACTTCTTGCACTGGTAGCTGCTTTCTTTTCCATTTCTTTTCCTTTTCTGTCCCACTTGCTCGTTTATTTTCCTCTCCGCAAGCTCACAAACAACACAGGCACGAGTCGCATTCTTTTTTCTCCCTCCTGATGGAATCTTCTCCAGGAAATGTTCAGTTTTGTTCTGAAGCCTCAGAACAGTGTCAGGCTCGATGCTGGGCCGTCCATGCTGTCGTCCCTGCATGCCAGGTACACCGTCCTCTGGGTTGACAGATGTCACCAGGTCCTTTGCCAGCTTCTTTCGAAACTGGTGGTGCAGCATCGGTTTGTCTGTCTTTGTCTTATACAAAAGATAAGAGTTCAGCACAGACAAACTGACCACATGGAAAAACACTCTTTTCCACCATTTCAGCGTCCTGAAGTTGAAGGTGGCGTAGCTGACCATCTGGTCTGACCTGTCAACTCCCCCCATGTAGCGGTCATAGTTGACAACAACTTCAGGCTTCCTGATGGCTTCGTTGGTCCTAGGGTCGTTTTTTCCAGTGGCCTTTGGTGTCGAAGTATCCACTGTAGAAAGAAGGTGGACCACTTTCCTGTCATAAAATTTCATCAGCATCATGTGCTGATTATGCACAGTGTATATGTCCCCCTTCTGACGCAAGACCTTGTCCTTCACCATCTGTGGCACACCTCTTCTGTTCGCACGTAGTGTGCCTGAAGCCCCCACAGACAATAGCCACAAATCCCAATACAGCTGGGGTGAACTGTAGTAATTGTCCATGTACAGGATGTGGCCCTTGCCAAAATAGCCACTCATCATGTCCATGACAAGGTCGTAGGTGGCTCCATTGCTGGTACCAGGTAGATCAGATTTACCTGTGTACAGCTTGAATTTTAAACAGTATCCATTGGTTGCATCACAAATCATGTACGCTTTGATGCCGTACTTTTTTGGCTTATCAGGGTTGTAGACTCTGAATGAGAGATGTCCCCTCCAGGGGATCATCCCCTCATCCAGAGAAAGCTGCTGATGTAGTCGATACACCTTGGCAAAAGTGTCCACAAGATCCCTATAAATAGACCCCAACTTCTGCAGAGGGTTGTAGCCAGGTTGTCCACGTCAAACGTGTTCAGCATTATTTGCAAGGTGCAAAAACGTCATTAGTAGATAGGCTCTGTCTCTGGACATCAGTTTTGAAAAAAACGGTGTTTGAGTCACTTCATCACTGGTCCAGTATTCAGAAAAATCCAACTGCACGATGAGTCCCATCGCAATCGTCATAGCGACGAACACTTTCATCTCCTGCCAAGTCGTAGCTTTCCAGGCATGAAATCGTGACGATGGCTTGAGTTGATGGGAGGCTAAATAATCGGCAGCGTAACGATTAGTCTCCTCAGCCATCGTTTCATAGTGTCTTTGCGTCAAAAACAGATCGAAGAAGTCAGAAACATCACAATTGTCTGGTAGCGTGGCGATACATCCAGGTGCACAAACACTGCTCAGCTCCACCGGGTCGCGATCACCTTCGGTCCAATTTTCCATCAGAAACGGCATACTTCTGTCGTCATCGTCTGTCTCATTCTCTACTTCTTCCAAAGTAAACCCCTCAAACTCCCCCTCGCTATCACTGTCTTCAAGGAGCTCACGGAACGCTTCTAAAAACTTGGGAACGTAGTCGGCCGCCATTCTGCAAAGTGTGGAACGCGACCGGTTGAAAAATTTTTTTTCCCCTTTTAGACCAATGAAAATTCGCGATGATTGTGGTTACACACCAAAGTTCGACCCTTTCTGTGGCCCTGTTGCCGCCTTTCTATTCGTCACATGATCGTTGTAAGCGAAAGTCGGTCGTCAATGACATCACCTATACGATCCCGGAATATTCGGGAGCCGCCACACAGCCTAGACCCCCTGTTCCCGGAATATTCCGGGAGCCGCGCTACTAGGGTTAAGAAATCACACTGCCAGAAAAATCTTTTCATTTGCATGGCAAAACCAGAAAAAAAACCCATCTTGTGGCTGAAATGTAGGTCATTGCTTTCCCTTGCTGCCTCCTCCATCACTATACTTGGTTGTGTGTTGTTGTAATCGTATTTACGTACTAGCAGAGTGGTTGTGTGTATATCAGATGTCTTTTATATATATCTTCAGAAGTCATCAATATCCAAGAATATACAAATGATATTGGTTATATATATATGAGATGTCATTCTTGGATATTAACAACTTTTGGGGCAAATCTGAAAGATTTTTAGACAAACTTTCAAAAATCATCATGCATGTATAGGTTTTTTGTGTGCACATGCACACGCACGCACACATACAAACACACACACATGCACTTACTTGTGCAAATTTTTCCTTTGTTCCTGCTGGTGAGCAAGTCTTTCTTGTCTAGCTCTCTGAGCTCGGCTTTCTTTGTTCACCTGCACTGTCATCTCCGCTCTACTCTCCACCTACAACACATGCAATCAGCTTGAAGAAAGAAATGAAACCGATTTTTAAAAAAGAGAAAGAGTGAGAGAGAGAAACACTAACTTATTTAAAAAACACAAACAAATTATTATACCAGGAAAAATATCTAAATTTTTCTTCTTTTTTTTTTCCATCTTTTATTTCATAATTACAGCAATGACTTAAACACAATGTAAATATCTTAAGAAGGTGGCCACAACAGACTTAGAGTATGTATCATGAGAAAGTGACCACAAAACAAAATACAGAGTATTATGTTTTTACAATTACACAGAAAAAAACACTTTATAAAATGTTCCCCTTCCATTTCCCAAAATATATAATAAAACCAAGAGACAACAGAGCAACTACCTTGATGGAGAAAAGAAAGAGAAGAAACAGGTAAGACAGGGAAGGCAGGTGGAGAAGAGGTGGTGTGGCTGACCTGTTTTTGGTGTCTGATCAGTTTCCTTCTCCAGGCAGCCATCTCCTGTTCCAGTTTAAGCTGTGTCTCCCGCGCTCTGTTCATCCGCTTCTCCTCATCCTCGCTGCAGACAAAACCATCTTGATCAAGTTCTCAGCCTCCAGCCAACCTAGTTCTGCACCAACCAAGCAACCCATCAGTGATCTTTCTCAGCAACTGACCAACCAATTCCTATTGCTTCTGAGCAACCAACCAACCAACCGATCCCTGATCCTTCTGAGCAACCAACCAACCAACCAATCCCTGATCCTTCTGAGCAACCAACCAACCCATCCCTGATCCTTCTGAGCAACCAACCAACCCATCCCTGATCTTTCTGAGCAACCAACCAACCCATCCTATTAGTTTCAGGTCTAGCGTACCAGCTCATCCCAACAACTTCAGATACAGCCAACAAACCCCTCGCTGAAGTAACCAACCAAAACAGCTCTCCCTACAGCTTCTGAGCTACTCAACTAACCCAGTCAACCTGTCATCAACCATCACTATCATGTTAATCAAATCTTCACACTGTTCTGTGCCCAGTACACAACAATTATACAAATTCTCATTTACAAAAATCATACAAGGTGACCCAATTCTGTTATTTTCAGAAAGGTAGGAAACCGTTTCCTACACTGTTCTTGTCATCATCATCACAAGCTCTTTGACACCATCTCTGAGCCTTTACAGCCAGTTTAAGCTTATTCTACAATGAACCTGGCTGAAAAAAAGACTCCAAAATAAGGTTGACATCTGACAACATTTTAAACCCCAGACTCATTTAAGACAATAAACAATATTTTTTACTGGAAATTTCTTAATTTCTGAATGTGAAATGATTAAGTTGTTTTGTATTCTGACTTCCTCAATTCTCAGTTGGAGAAAACATTTAATTTGACAATCAAGCCATGTATTTTACTGATTTTTAACAATTTCATCATTTAGGAAAGCAATGATACTATTCCATCTTATTGTTCTCAATTTAAGATTTTAAAAACCCCAACCTTTCAACAATCTATTCCGGTAATTTCCCAACATGAAAAGGTTGGTGATTCTTTTTCTCAAGGTGACATAACAAAATCACTTCTGCTCCTGATGACTCAATTTCTCAGTTTGCCATGATGAAATAATTCTATTGCCTTCAATAACATTTTTGATAAACCATTTTTTTTCTGGATTGTGACAGCAGAATGATGTGTTGGTGCACTACCACACAGCAGTGTCTGTACACTAGTGAGTTTCAGCACAGACACTTACTGTGCGGCAATCAGCTGTTGGTTGCGAGTCTCCAAGATATTGGCCAGATTCTCTTCTGCCTGGCTGTGTCGCAGTTCCATCAGAGACAATGCCCCCTGCTCTTGTTTCCTGACAAAACAACAATACAGCTTCAGTTTCTGGTCTCTGTACAAAGTGTTGTACCCAGTCCATCGTTCCTGGTCTTATTGAAAATAGGAAGAACAAAACACTGGTTCAGGTAAAATCTGAACAAGAAATCTCTCTTTGACTATACATGTATGTTGACAGCAGGCCATCATTTTATACAAGTGGGCTTTATCACAGTTATTGATTAAACCATTGAAGCTGGCGGCAACAGCAAAGTGGGAGGCTGTATGACAGGGTGGCTTTCCCACTCATGAAATTCCACTTTACAGCTTAGTCTTTAGTGATCGACTATGACTCTCTGACTAGGAGGCTTGACTTGCACAGTCCTTATGTGCTGCAGCCCTGGGGGCTGGTTGGCCTTTGGAGAACATCTCCAACGCTGACTGTCCTTATGCCCACTTGGCCGAGAGAGTGGGGATTACTGTGGGCAAGGCATCTCCACTATAATCAAATTTCTGCCCAGTTTCCAAGACAGCAGCTGCCTCCTCTGCTGTTTTGGAGGTCATCGTCGGACACGACGGAAAAACATACATACATACAAGTGAAGGAAAGAGACAGGAAAAGACAATACCTGACAGACATATCTCACATTTTTGTTTCTTAACTGTTGAATCTTTCACAGCTACTTTTCCCATCAAATCCGTCTTTCCCCAATTATTTTCTTTACAAAAAAACATCATAAAATATCCCCCAAATAACAAAAACAAGCAGACAAACAAAAAACCCATATGAAATTTCTGACTAAAAAAAAAGAATAAATTCTAGCAACCTGGTTAAAAAAAAATTTTTTTTAAAGGAATCTGTTTGCTGGAGCAAACATTGGAGAAGCAAAAACATTTCTCTTACTTTGCGTCTTTCTCCATTTCTCTTCGTCGCTGTTCAAATGCCAGTCGCTCCTGATGGTTGCTCATGGACTTCCGCTGTGGATAGATTTAAATCAACAATTAGATGATGATGTCTGCATTAAGGGCAGACAAAGGCATCCAAAACAACTTTCTGTCCTAAACAAAGTCACCTACCAAGAACTTGATCTCATGGGCAAAACAACCCAATGAGAAGTGAGGAACCTTGGCTCCTAAACAACGACACCCAACTGAAACCTTCTTTCTTATACAAAAGAAACCAACAAGAACTTTTTAAGCAAAGACACTGAACTAAGAAAAAAAACATCTCTTTTACACAACGAAACCAATGATAACTTTTTAAACAAAGACACCGAACAAAAAATCTCTCCACTAAGTAAAAACTCTCAACAAAAACTGTCATATACAAAGGAATCCACACAAAAGTTATCTCCAAAACAAAGCCATCCAACAAAAGCTTTTTTGTCCAAAATAAATGTACCAACAAACACTTTCTTTTTTAAACAAAAACATCCAACAACTTTTTCTTCCTAAACAAAGGCATCCAACAAAAGATTTTTTTTCTAAAACAGCGGCACCCAAACAAAAATTTTCTGCCACAAAGGAAACCATAAAAAACTTTATAAAAGACAACCAACAACTTTCTCCCATAAACAAAAGTACATTGCAAGAATTTTATTTCCTGAACCAAAACTTCTAACGTAACTTTACCTTCCAAAAACAGGCACTCAACAACTTTCTCTCCTAAAAAAAAAAAATACACACAAAAAAGTTGTTCTCCCTCTTACACATGCCCACACCCGCAGGTGCACACAAGCAAACATGCAATCTTGCTCTTTCACACACACACACACACACAACACACACATACACACAAACACACGTGCACACACATACACGTGCACACACATACACAAACACGGATACATGCACCATGACACACACACACACACAACCACACACACATACAAACACACACACACCACACACACAAACACAAACATGCACACACACACACACACACACACATAGAGCACAGATTAGAGCAGTTTACCAAAGACTCATAAAATAAACACAACCCACACACATACACACACAACCACACACACAAACACAAACACGCGCACACACACACACATAGAGCACAGATTAGAGCAGTTTACCAAAGACTCGTGAAATATTCCCATCTCTTTTCGCTGCTGGGCCTGTGCCACAGTGGAATGGGTCAGCTCTGCTACTCGTGACTTCATGTCGTCTTTCTCTCTGGACAGCAGTGCCAGATTCCGCTCCTGGTAGATCACACAATATATCAACTCAGCTTTTCTTGGTGTAGTTACAACAACAAAAGAAAATATACATTTAGTTTTACAGTATTCAAGACACTTGTTTCTTCTCATAAACATAAGTTAAGTCTCTGTCAAATATCAAGAATGGGAATAAGCAGTAAAACTGTTTTCTGCCTCTGCCAAAGCAGATAACCGATAACTATTGGAAAGTTCAAACACAGTTTAAGGAAGGGCTTGCTCTTGTTGGGTGTTCAACAGCTTGAGACTCAAGGTGCCACCCAGAAAATGCACTGCGTCTCACTCATCACTTCTGGGAATTGTTTTGAGACTGTAAGTACACACTGGATGAGGAGTTTCCATGTATGATGAGGGAACACAGAAGAAGACGAAGTATGTACAACTACTTTCAAAAGCCTCACCATCTAGGCAGCCATACTCAGACTTCAGAGAATTTTTTTGCTTTTACTAGAGAGTACAGGTTGTTATTCTAAGAGCTTGTCATGAATGAAGACAATATTGACATAACATTTCAAAGCATAACATCATTTTAATGTAGGCCTTATCCTTTAGCTACATCCATAACTAACAAAGCTTTAGGCCTGGGCCAGCATTGGAAAGGGCTTTGATAAATCTGAAAGCTTGTGGAAAGCTAACACCAGGTCAGAACACACATTCATTTAATACAGTGCCAGAAACCAAACTATATTCACTCCAGAGAAAACTTGATTTCTGGACTTTACTTGGGTTCTAACTCCTTGTGGAGTCATTGGATACTGTACTGAATTTTTCAAGCAGTGTGTTGTGGGCAAGTTGAACTTAGTGGAGCCCATCTCTGTTCAGGTAGCAAGGTGCATGCTGGACATGGGCACGTTTCAGCCATCCATGTTGCTGGCCATAACTGGTTTCATCTTCTATGAATGTGAATATTGGATGTCTAGTATACATTCACACAACACAATAATCTCAGTTTACTTTCTTATACAAAAGGCTTTCAGCAGAAAGGAGTTAGAACCAATGTTATATCCTTCTTATATTTCTAACCCTGTTCTAATGTCTTACTGGTATGGATTTTCCTGCCTTACCTGTATACTCCTCTTCATCATGTCCTTGTCCATCTTCTCAGACAGCTTCAGGTCCTGTATCAGAAAAGCAAAGCAAAACTACAGACACCAACACTCCCTGACCCTCTGTGACTGGTTTCCATAGACCACAATAGAATACTTTTTTTTTTTCATTCCTCGGCTAGAGCTCTGAAGTTCATCAATGGTGATATATATATATATATATATATATATATATATATATATATATATATATATATATATATCCAAAGATGATTCAGTTAAACAGCATTTGGAAAGACAAAGGCACACCTAAATATCTCAAAATTAGAATTGTCAAAACACTAATCTGACCTGCACTGCTGTGTGGGTCAGAAGCCTGGACACTACAAAACTGGAAAGAGACAAAACTAACACAGCCAAAGTATGGTTCTACAAGAAACTTTAAAGAGTTAAATGGTCAAACAGAAGAACGAATAAAAGACTTCTTGATGAACACTAAAACAAAATGCAAAGACAAGCTGTTAGCTGAAACTGAAAAGCGCAGACTGAGATATGCTGGTCATGCAAACAGAAACACAAAAACAAATCTGACAATGACAATTCTTCCAGGAAAAGTTGAGGGCAGAAGGAAAAGAGGCAGACCACAAAAATGCTACATTGCCAACATCACTGAGATCAGTGGTCTGGGAGGGAAATCATAGACCTAAGCAGAGACAAAGAAAGATGGTGAAATCTGGTCATCTTGCATGGAACTCCTACTGTCAACTGCAGTGTCGATGACAGGTAACAAATAAGGTGTGTAGTGCACATGCACACACACACATACATACACACACACACACACACACACACATATATATATATATATAATATATATATATATATATATATATATATATATATATATATATATATATATATATATATTTTTCTTCTAATCATACTGAAAGTATAAAATTTAAAAAAACCAAATCAGTACATAAATATGACAAAAGATGCATAATCAACAACAACACACTCTTCCAATCACCATTCTGATAGGGAAACAATTACACATGAAGACTGGATTTTTTTTTTTTAAACAAATGGTACTCTTGTGGCAGGCAACATGCTCACCCCAGGAGAGCAGCCTGAAGTTTATGCAGAGAAATATGCCTTGACTTTAAGTGGTATAAATGCAAATTACAAATCTTTAAACAGTAGAAACCAACTATCCACCCAACATAGCAAACGAGTCAGTATCACTGACCTGTGATTTTAACTGTCTGTACAATGAGTTTTCTGTCAGCTTGGAGCGGAGCATTATTTTCTCCTCCCTCTCCTCTCTCTCCTTCTCTTCCATTTGCTCTCGTCTCAAACTTTCTCGAAGCTATACAGAAAAAGAAAAAAAAAAGGTTGAGCATAATGACAATTCTTAGAAAGATTTAACATAATAGTTATAATCTGTAACACTAGAGTGAACTGATTGTTCCTTGAACTGGTTATGAATGAGAACAGACTATATCACCTTCAGAACCTGTCGACAGAGCTCTATAGCCAGCTTTCAATACCTATCATTGAATTCGGTTTCAAGATTTGTACTGAAAACTGCTCACATTCTAAAGGATTCATAAAGTCCAAAGTGTAAATAAAACTTGTCCACAGGAACACAGAGCTTCATGAGAAATATCAGAGAAGCAGTGGAGATCACAGAACCTTTAAATACAGAAATGGACACATATTAGCAAAACATTTTTGTTTTTATGCTTCTTGGTTAGAGCTCCATGGTTACAAGGGTGAGATTTTGCAAATGCAACTGGTAACAACCATAAAGGTAGGCGCATTCCAACTTCAGGGGTGATGTCTATACACAACACCATTATGCATGCAGTTTTGTCAACTTTTGTCTTCCATTCCCACCAGCACACAATGGCCTACTCTTCCAAAAAGGGGAACAGGTTTTAACATGTGTGCAAGTTTTTTTGTCTGTATCTGCTTGTGGGACCTACATATATAGTCTCATTTGAAAGAGTTTTGGGGGAGTGGAGTCAGTACTAACGTTAACTCCAGAGGAAAAAAAAAAATCCTCAAACAGGCGTTTCAGCGGCGGCTCAAACCCAGGCCATAAGATCAAAAGCTCAACACTCTAACCACTAGGCTATCCCACCCTCCATCTAATATTTAATAAGCACTGACTGGTTGACCCAATAGCCTGGCTATAGGATATAACAAAAAGACTGGTTTAGCATCAATGAACAAAAAACAAAAAAAAGAGAGGATTACTAATGGTAATGAAATCACCTCTAAACACAGCACATATTTCTCAATGATTTTTTTTCTTTCATTAATGCCAGCACTTGTTTGTACCAGAACAAAAACTGTCAACAAAACCAGCCTTTACAACAAAACTATCAAGAAACAACAGACAGACCACCATCATGACAGTTCAGTTTAACCAGTAATTCTTTCTATCAACAGCATTTTCAAGCAAAAACAATATGTTAGCTAAAAAGATGACTACCTATAAAGTTTACAGTTAAAAAGAACAAATTCAGCAGGAGAAAATCTATATTCAAAGCATCAAAAAGTCTACCTGATAAAAAACCAACCCAAACACATAAGCTCAGACACAATCACTATGACTTCAGCTCATAATGCAGCCTATTTAGTACCCCCCCCCCCCCCCCCCCCCCCCCCCCCCAATAAAAAAAAGAAAAATACGAAAACATGACATATGATTAAAAAAATTCATCAGTTAACAAGAATGAAAATAGATCAAACAACAAACAAAAAGACCCAAACCAAACATATAAGATGAATACAAATATAATGGTTCTTTCTGTCACCTCCTCTACAAACATTGTTTGATCCCTTAGATGAATGATATAATCAAATGAAAAGAGCATAAGCCCACACCTTCACACATGAGCACTTACACACACACAATAAATATATATATATATATATATATATATATAATTATAATATATATATATATATATATGTGTGTGTGTGTGTGTATGTGTGTGTATATGTATGTATATAAAAATGCACACACACACACAAGCCATTGTTTATGATTTTTTTCCCTATACTGACTTCTTCTTCCTTTTTTGTCATGTTTCTCCCAGGGGAGGTTTGACATTGATGAGCCTTCTCCATCTCTCTCTGTTTTGAGCTTCCTCCTTATTTATGCCCCTTTCTCTAAGATCACCTGCAATACAGGTAGCCCAGGTTTTGCTAGGTCTTCCCTTTGGTCTATTTCCATCCACTACGAAGTTCATTGCTCTTTTAATGATGTGGTGGTCTGCTTTCCATTGAACATGCCCAAACCTATACTGACTGCATGTTCTTTTGTAGGAATCAATGTACAAAGAGGCAAGAATAGCTAAACCCTGCCAAGGCAGTAGCTAAGAAAAAAATCCCATAAAAACTCTGAGCTATTAGACCCAGAGACCCCTCCCCACACCCACACCGCCGTTGTAAAAAAAAGCCAACAAAAAAAAACCAAATCAGAAGAGACAATGTAGACAAAAGAAAAAGGTGAATGTGTCACTGAGTCCAAAAATAAGAAAGAAGCAACAAAAGAAATATCACAGACAAGGCAGAAACACAAACAAAACAAACAAGAAAAAAACCTCCATGATGTTAAGCACAGAAACTGTAGAAAGTGAAGATATATTCATACTTAAAACCTCCCCCCCTCCCTGACTTCCCCCCCCCCCCCCCCCCCCCCCCTGACAGTTTTATCAGCTGACAGTACCTTCTCTGAGTGTTTGACCTGATTTTCCTTGGCCAGCAGCTTGCGGCGTTTGTTTTCCATCACAATCTTCAATGCCTCCTGCCGCTTCTTTTCATCTTCCCACAGGAGCCGGGTGCGTTCACTCTCTGCCAGTCTTTGCTGCTCCTCCTCTCGCTTGGAACGCATGATATCCAGGATTTTACGATCCTGTTCAACATGTCAATTGTTGTGCATGAATTTAAATACAAGAAAAAGAACTCCAGAACACAAAGTCTTTGAATTTACTTTCATACGTCACACTGAGAGCCCCTAGAGTTATTAAGGGCCAACCTGGGCTGTGTTTTGGAAATTTCTGAGCGCTTATGTTCACTCTTACCATGCACATGAAACAATGCAAGGTATGAAAAGAATCTGGAGATACTTGAATAACCATTACAATTACACTAAAATAAAATAAAAATTTAAGCAAAAACATACTTCTTCATTTTACAAGAAACAACAAGACTGACAACAGCATGAAATAAAAAAGCAAAGAGAGCATAAACAGACCAAGAGAAAGACAGAAGAAAAGTCACCACAAGAAAGAGGAGACAAACGACAATACTAGAAGAGACATGAAACCAGCCCATTTGCATCTTTACCCTGGGAGGCAGTTTGTTGAAGATGTCTGGCACGGACTTGCTTCTGACAGGTTTGGCATTGACTGTTCCAGTCCTGCTGCGGCCCACAGCTGACTGGGGCCTTCGGCTGCTGTGAGAACAAACGGGAAAAATCAGTCCAGACCTTTCTTTTTCATTCACTTTGGAGAAAAAACAAGCCCCTTACAACTAGAATGATGGATGGGCAGCAATGGATGGTTTTTTTTTAATAAGGCAATAAGTCTCTATGCATTACACAATTTGCAAAAGTAAAATGAACAACAGCAAAAAAGAGTTGATCTTCAACCAGAATGATGGTTTGGGAGGTCAAGTTTTTCTGGGTATTTTTTTTAATGAGGATGAAGTGAAAACTTTGTATTACATAATCTGGAAAAATAAAATACCTACAGAAAGAGTTGCTCTTGAGGAAGAAAAAAAAAAAGAACTGTCTCTGGCAAAACTGAAGGAAAAAATGTTGTGTATAAAAACATGTTCTCAGTAGCTTGAAGATATTGCAGAAGTCAGTCAAAACATCACCAAATTTTCAGATCATTCTAGAATGACAATACCACATGATATGTATGTCTGTATGTACCTGTCTGTATATGTGTCTTCTTCTCCTTCTGCCTAATAGCTTAATGTCTGTTCACTACAAGGGGATTTAGATGTGTGTGTGTGTGTGTGTGTGTGTGTGTGTGTGTGTGTGTGTGTGTGTGTGTGTGTGTGTGTGTGTGTGTGTGTGGCATTCATACATAAGCGCTTTGATTTGTCTGTGCAAGATACAGCGCTATATAAATTCAATTTTATTATTATTATTATTATGTAAGCAAGCATGTGTGTGTGTGGATGCATTGAGATACCAATGTGCACGCATGTGTCCTTTTATGCATGTTGTTGTTGTTGTTGTGCGTTCACCAGCTTAACACTCTGGAGGTCACCCAGAATGTACACTCTGACTCACTCAACCCACCTAGGAATCACTGTGAGATTGAAACTGCGCACTGGATGAGAAGTTTGCGTGTATGACTGTTTTTAAGTACCTCGCTGTACAGGCAGCCATACTCTGACTTCAGAGGATTTTTCTCCTTTAAAGGAGAGTGCAGATTGTTATGTGAAGAGCTTGTCATAGCTGAAGGCAATCTCTTCTTCTAACAACTCCACTGACCTTGCTGGTCTCTTGGGTCGACTTTCCTTTCTTGACAGCAATTCCCGCCGCAACTTGGCACTCTCATCCTGAAGATCTTTTGCTCTGAAAATCACACAATGCCAAACTTTACTTCTCTTCATAAGAATGTTTTGATTGAACTGCAAAATATGTGCATTCCTTTATCAGATACACTTTACAAAAGAGGAAAATATTTGTTATACAATCACAGTACTTAGAACCTAGATAATCATGAAGATGAAGTTACACCATAAAACAGTACGTTGCATACACTAAATCCATTATTAGTGAACCTCAGAGCTCAAGCCAAGGAATTGGAAAAATAATCATAGAAACAAAAAATGCCAATTAAACATTTACGCCACCAAAAAGGAACATGGTAACAAATGTTGCCCATCTGAGACTGAATTTTTAAAACAATATTCATAAACATAAAAGAAAATATGTGCCCTAGTACTGAAACCATTTGTCCACTTCACAAACAAATCTCAAAATACACAAAAGGCTTTGTACAGCCTATCTTTACAAACTTAAATGATTTCACAGATATTTTTACCAAAACTCTTTTCTTTCTTATCTCTTTTCACATTCCATAACTTCCCCCGATCCTTTTCTTTCCTTTCTTTTTCAATCAACCACAAAAAAAACAGGAGTAGCCAACACAGAAATACACACAGCAAAACAAGACAGGCAATAACCAGAAACACACACACACACTATCACTGAAAACAACCTAAGACTCAAAGGAACTGAACCTGAACATACAGACTGCATTGCAATGTTGACAACAGTTCTATGACAGCGGAGGACGCACTACCTTTTATTCAGCTCATCTTTGGTCACTCGTTTGTGTCCCACCCCTGTTGACCATGCTGTTCGCTGTCGCTGGAGGCTGGCTTTGGTCATAGTCCTCCCTGTCACCCACACACCAAAGGTTTATATGTCAATTCCAACACTTCTGCTTCTCAGGGATTACAGATAAAATCAAATTAAAATAAGATTATTTTAGGATATTCTCTCTCATGAATGCCCCCCAAAATATTAAGATACAATATATGGACATTGTTAAGATACAATATATGAACATTGGGGGGAAAAAAGCAGCTCCAGAACCCTCTTGTCTGATTTTCAGTTCAGTTTTTAAAGCAAAAACATACAACGCAAAAGTAAACTATCATGGAATTAGCAGCTGGCCAGAGAGACTGTAACCGGCTTTACTGGGAATATCTTTTTGTTTAAATAAATAGTACGAAAGTGTTACACTCCCCTCCCAAGCATATATTCCAAAAGATTCTGAGGAAGAATATTCTGTGGATTTATAAACAGAAGATGAAAACACCATGGCCATCTGTTTTGAAGATGGATGATATTTTATACTGACTGGCACCACAAGCGGGAAAGAAATACTACGTCCGATATTGAGCCATGATGCACACAGTGCTCCACACATCTTCAAGCCAGCAACAAGAACCCTGTCTACTTTGTTTCTGGATTAACCCATGAATTACTGGAACCCTGATTCATTCTCCAACTGTCCCATTCATCTATCCTCCTGGCAGGAACTCACCTTCAGATTTTCCACCAGTCTTACTGGGTTTCTGTTTGCTAAGGTCCTGGACATCGTCTTTGTTGATGCGCCCTCTTTCATCTCGACACAAGTTGAGTTTCCCTGTCAGTCAGAGATAATACACAATGATTAAGTCTGCTTTTCATATGTAAACAGTGTTATACCAATTAACTGTGTTTCTTAGAGTTCTAAGTGTTTTAACAAAGACGCTTGACAGGTCCTTGGAAAAATGTACAGTCTCTATTTGAGAGTGGTATAGTGTTAGGGGATGAGATTGGGTTGTTGTTGGGGGTGGATTGAGAGTGGAGGTGGTGGTTAACAGTTAAAATGTGCTGTAAACTTTTCTAAACATAAATAAAGTGACCCTAAGTAAACCACATGAAGGGCTACTTGACTGTGCTAAAGTAAAAAGCTTTCCAGAAGGTGCAAGGGGCTATTCTCACCAGCTATCAACTCCATATCAGAGATTTTTTTCAGAGGCAGCTCAAAAAGGAAAGAAACAAAACGAATCTGGGAGTTTCCTTCAAATTCAAAATTGTTTGTCCCTCATTTAAACTGTTTGATTAATCCATGAGGAACACTTCTTTATTTTCTTAGCAAAAAGTAAGCTCTTTTTCATAATGAAGATTTGCCTTTCATATCTCAGATCTGTTTTAAGCTTTATCTTTGGTCACATGGTTAGCTACATCCCCCTAAGGAAAAATATATTGTCTTTTGCTTTTGGCTCAATCACTATCTTTCTTCA
The DNA here is from genome assembly GCA_028751875.1 of Rapana venosa. Lineage (NCBI taxonomy): Eukaryota > Metazoa > Mollusca > Gastropoda > Neogastropoda > Muricidae > Rapana > Rapana venosa. The sequence continues at coordinate 41,212,710 of CM054147.1, forward strand.
GGCCAAGTCTTAAAATGTTTTTCACGGACTCAAAGAAAATACATGCTATTCCTTACAGCCATGGTAATCAGAGATTGTTTGAAATTTCTCTTTTTATCCAATAAAATTATCAGATTCATACATGATACATCATACACTATCAAGATCATGTGTGGCAGCTTTCTGGAGATAGTATCCTTTCAGTCAACCATAACCCTCCTCTGCCTACCACAACCATGTCATTCAATCTTTCCCTTTGCTGCACTCTGTGTCTGCTTCAATGCATGACTTATCAGTTATAAAAGCTCTTGTATCCAAGCACTTACTCGGCTTCTTTTACTTTTTCCATCGCCTCTATCATGTGCCCATGCTGAGATTTCTTGCCCAACTGCCTGTACTGCCTAATGTATTTTGCTTTCACTTAAAGTGCAAGTTTTAGAATCCAGATTCATAAAACGTAAAAAAATATTCTAATAATGATATTTATTACATACTTAGCCGTATCTGCTCCTGTTCATCATAGATGTTGTAGATGGTCCGCAGAGGCACATCCTGGGGCAGTAACTCTTCTTGGAATTCTGTTAATGGTTTGTATAACAACTCCACTGGCTGAAACAGTTCAGTAACAGAGATAGAGAGCACAATATTAAAACAAACAAACAAACAAAAAAGGAACAGCCACATTGAGTTTAAATCATTGACAAATCAATGTAGTTATTTTCAGTCTGCGTTTCTGAGCAACTTTCCAAATTTCATTTTTTTAAAAAGACAAACAAACAACAGAAAAGAAACATTATAAACTTCCAACATAGGATAACTGTTTAGGTATGATTCTCTGATTCATGTAAACTGACGACACTGGAATGGATGTAATAGTTGATGAGAATAACCACAGCAACTCTGCAAGAGACTATTTTTCTGTTGTCTGCCCAACAATTGATCTTATTAGAAAGAATTAAAGTAACTAGTAATGTCCTATAGCAGTATTCAAATCATATATTACATTTGAAACTCTTGCCTGTGCAGGCAGGTACAAATACACATCTATGCACATGAATACATCTGCATAGATATAGATTTGCCTCTCCTCTCATTACACAGACATACATACACACATATGCACACATATGTATACGCACACACACACAAACAAACACACCCACACAGTGACACACACATAGTAACACACACACACTCAAACAGCACAAACACAAATACAGAAAGTGTCATCATGAAAATATGAAATTACACATACTGTCTTTACTTGACAAACAAACTAAAGATTTTCTGTTAAGATTTCAAATCACACAGTTTACAGATGAAATCATTCATTTTCTTTCAAGCCATGAAACAACTACCATTAAACACCATAAAAGGACTACGCACAAAGAGAATAAAGATAACTTACCTTGACATTAAGTCTAGAGCAGGCTTCTAATGATCGTGGGCTGGTTAGTACGTATCGGCTGTTTTCAAATTTAGGGTCTTCAAAATTATACAGGTCGATCTTATCAACCGAATCTGGAAAAAAAGTAACACTTTTTCAGAATCATGGAACCTTAAAAGTGTTTTCACAATGAAGGAAAAAACACTGCAAAATGATAACACTTTTCAAACACAGAATTTTAAACTTAATTTCCAACCCCCTACAATACAAAAAATGAGAAAATATGCAAGACCAAAAAACAAACAAACACAAAACAAACAAACAAAACCCACCCCCAAAAACCATAATAAGGTCTTCTATTATCTCTAACTTTTGTGGCTGAGAAGTTACCATCTTTTCTGGGATGTAAGAAGTCTTCAGTTTGAATCAGGTCTGAACCTGGTTATTTTCTTTCATTTCACTCAACCTTAAGGGAGGGCCTGGACGAGACCATAATGTAAATTGATTTATGAAGTTACTGCAACATAAATGACCCCACTCTGGAGTAAGAAATTGTCCATAGGAAAATTCTATCTACTTTTAATAGGTGTCTGAACCAATGCACATATAGTGATGTATGCATAAGCCCATGTTAAGTATTCATTAACCCTTTACCATTCGCATTTCTTACAGAGAAACTCTCTGTAGTATTCGGAAATTTACGCTGTTTTTTCAGAGAATAAGGTACCTCAAGTACACATAGTCCTGTACAGTTACTTTTGTTCGCAGAGCAGTCATATTTGGCCAAAGTATTCATATGATGTCATACTTTGTTCTGCACCCCAAGATGTGTGTCCTACCTACATGTGTCGTGCTGATGTCCTCTCTTTGTCACCAAATACAGGTAACATTGCAGTGACATCATGCTGTTAGTCTACAACTACCCTCTAACATGCCCAATATAGGTATGTGATTAAAAAAAATACTATGTGTGGTCCTGCCTGAATGTGTCCTCCATCGCATCCACCGTCATGGTAATCCAATCGAACATTCACACGTCACAAAATTACTGTCACCAAGTCTACACTTCCTCAGTGGAAAGTATTCAAACATATTGAAAACGACGTTGACTAATGCGCGTATATACATTATTTACAAATATATGCTGACGCCTACTATTTACAGACACTAGTGTGTCCTTCATCAATAGCTACATGGCTGCTGTCACAATGCAGGTGTCACAGCCAGTGTCGCGTCCAGGTGTGTTGGCGTGTTTCTCAGGTGAAAATACTGATTAATTTTGAGAAATCTGGTTTTCGTCATAATATTACTGATCCGTGACTCAGAAAATGTCAATTCAGTAGACCAGTAGAGATGCAGCCTTGGCAAACGCTTGATCCCCATCATGATCAAAACTGACAGGTAAGCCCAAATTTCATCAGGTGTTGTTTCTGTCCGTAATGGATCTATGACTAAGCCTTTCACAGCGATCTTTTGCCTGGCATAATTGTTAGTTTCATCTGCTACAATTTGAAAAAAATGTTGGGGCACAAACAAAACAAAGTAATCTAAGAGCTTGGCATTCAGTGGGAGAGTTTGTGCCGGCCCAGTCGGCAGCGTGAAGTCTTACACTGAGCAAGGCACTTGTGCGCTGCGCCATGTCGTCTGCTATGAAGCCAACGGAATGTTATCCTCAGCATTACTTTCCGACTCACTACCTTCTCCTATTTCATTCTTTCTTCTACATCTACTTCAACATCGGATTCAACATTTTATTCTCTTTCGAACTGTTCCACTTGAGCCAAAATAGCTTCAATTTCCACATCAGTATATTCCTCCCAAATTGTATGCTCAATCTTTGCTGCCATTTTTAGCTACAAGAAAGCGTGGGAAAGACAAAGCCAGTCACTGGCCAATTTCTTGTGAAAGGGAGGCTGTGTAGCACTGAATTTGGGGTCCATTCCTTCCTTAGTTTATGCTGACCTCAGTGGAATGCTCATTCATAGTGTGCGTGTACTAGGTAGAGCTTAGTGCGTGATGGAAAATCCCCACTAGGCTGAAATGACGTCCGGCGGGCTGCGGCGGGTATAAATAGATGCGGGCGAGCGGGCAGCGGCGGGCTACGGCGGGTAAAAATGGGAAAGGGTTAAGCACACAAAACAGTACCCACTGCAATAAGAAAGTGTATTTGAAAGATTGTGCAGACGAGCATTATAGCCAGAGCAATTATACATAATTATATAAGGCAGTTATTGTCGTTTTTGTGTTTTTACTATTTTGATTGAGGGTGTTGTTGTTTTTGTCTGAAATGCTTTTCTGTTTATTTATGAATAGGTTGTATCACACTATGACAACACGCTCTTTCCGAAAGAAGAAGTCATCAGCTTAGTCAGGCTAACAAATTTGTAACAATAGCTAATAAAATTTAGAGGATAAATTACTAGAAATAGAGTATATAATGCGTACATCAAAGATACACATGCATCAAAACCACTATTCATGGAAAATATAAGGGTGCTTCTTACTTGGTCTGCTGTCACTTGTGCTAATATTTTTTTTGCTCTTAGTTATTATTGTTTTAAACACACACACACACACATACCACACATCTGTGGCAATGCACATAACAAAGATTTCTCTGGTCAGAACAATTTGAGTCATAGACACTTGACAAGTCTAATATACAGACTAAGGCTCGATGCTCTCAAAACGAAATTCAGCCGAAATGTGTCGTGTATTTGTGGTGATCGGATTTTGCCACAAAATATTACTTTTTATTGTGATCAGGTGAAGCCTTTTTTGCCGGCTTGGTTGTCTAACACTGACTCTGCTAGTTTATCCCACATAGACATTTTGTTTGATAATCTTAAAATGCTAGAAATAGTGAAGTGCTTGAGTGAGAGTCCAGTCAGTCGGTTTTTATAAATGATTTTTGTTGTTCCTGTTAAAGTTAAATTTGATTCTGTCTGAACTTTAAAAAAAAAAAACACATCACAACTATGTAGGCCTACAGATTCCTAGCTGTTGTAGGGTATATAGTACCTATTCATACACACACACACCCTAGCTTACACACATGTGCACACACACATACACACACTCACATATCTCACTCACACCCACATGCATATACACACATTATCATTAAGAAATTTGTTCTTAGATAGATGGCTTGATGAAAAAAAGCAAATGCATTGCTTATTCAATGTACCATCTGGAAATAAAAATTTGACTTGACTTGATCTGACTTGACTAGACACAAATACACACACACTCACATACCTCACACACACATAGCACACTTGCATAAACACCACAATCACACACAGGCATACACACATGTGCACAAACACACAGGCATACCCACACGTTCTCACATACGCCCGCGCATGCACACACACACACACACACACACACACACACACACACACACACACACACACACACATTTTGTCTTATAATAATATCACCTAAAATTAGTAAAATTGTGAAAAGACGTTAAATTAAAGAAGAACATAACGGCGAAACTGAGTGATCGTGACAGTTAAAACAAAATAGAATATATGTGCAAAAGTACTATTATATCATGTATAGCCCGACCGCTTATACGACAGATAACAATCAAGAAGAAGTCATAATCAGTGACTGATTTAGGATAGATCTCAGGAATCAGATCCCTCCTTTCAGGAAACGTGCATGTGCTTGTCCATTAATCGGAGGCTAGTGTAAACACTTCTTCAACACCATAATGCAATCAAATCAATAATTATTGCAGCTTATTTAGCAAAGAAATAGGGTCAGCAGTCATGATCTTACCTCCTTCAGTTTCAACAGAAAGCATGATTAGTTTCTAATACCGCACCCTGAGCTCCTTCAAAGGGGCCCTCACCAGGGAGAACCAGCACTAGGTTCAGAACCAACCAGCATTAGTACTAGCAGTTAAGCGCAAACCCCCAATCCGTCGCGTAAAGCCAGAAGTGGTTACTGCGACGTATTGATCCAGATCCAGATCCAGACCGCCGATGTCCATTCAATGTTTCAGCTGGTTTTCTCTAACAACGGCGTCCCTCGAAGTCAATTTCTAGGATCGGCTAGTGAGCGAAGTATTCGTAAAAAAAAAAAATTCTATTCGCAAAAACATGCCGTTAAATGTAAACATGTAAAATTTTCATGATTATCAATCTAATGTATTTATAAGAGCAAGGCTTATGTTTCTTGACTTTTTTGTACAAAATAACTGCAATTTTTGGTAATTAAAAAAAAAAAAGAAAATTGGGCGAGACTAGTTTTTACTTTCGTTTTTCATTTCAATGAGAACTCTCTCTCTCTCTCTCTCTCTCTCTCTCTCTTTTGACTTGTTCATTAAGATATTTGATGCACAAATACAACCCACTGTGTTATATGGCGCGGGAATTTGGGGACTGGATGCAGCTGTAACACATTTTGAATCAGTACACCTCTATGCTTTAAAGCAGTTTTTAGGCTTAGATAGACGTACACCTAATGATCTTGTTTACAGTGAAGCCAATAGATATCCTCTCTCTGTTAATGCTGCTGTAGGATGCATTAGATATTGGAATAAGATTCTGCATATGGATGAGTGCAGGTTACCTAAGTCTTACAAGATGCTTTATGATCTAGATGTCAAAGGGAAAAGCACCTGGGCTTCACAAATACGTACCTGTTTATGTGAACTTGGCTTTGGGTTTGTTTGGCTCAATCAAGGTGTCGGAAATTGTAGAGAGTTTATCAAGGTTTTCAGGCAAAGACTGATTGACTGCCGTTGGCAGCAGTGGAGTAAGTAGTATGTTCTTTCGAGCCAGAAGGCCCATAGAGCCGGAGCTTATCCCGGTTTCTGTAGCGTTAAGCGAACTGATGGTTTTTTACCACCCCTGTGACAGGACGCTAGTCTGTCGCCAGATACTTCCCCAGCAGAGCTGGTACCCACTTGTACACCTGGGTGGAGTGAGGAAAATAGGAGTAAAGTGTCTTTCCCAAGGGCACAACACCGAGCCGAGCGGGGATCGAACCCGCGACCTCTGGATCACGAGTTGACCGCCTAAACCACTCGACCACAGTGCCTCCTGGCAGCAGTGGAGTAGTCATATACAAAACAGTGAAAGATTTCAAATGTACAGACAATTTATAGGTTCACACGATGTCAAACCTTATCTAAAGCTTGATATGGACATACATTTGAAAAGAATTATGGCTAAGTTTAGACTTGGTGTATCAGACATAAATATTCATAAATTTACATATATAGAACATGATGATGATCTCAGGTTGCTATGCCCATTATGTAAGCAAACAGTGGAAGATGAAGTTCATTTTGTGCTTTGCTGTGCTGTCCAGTATTAGAAGATGTAAGACAGAATTACATTCCGGTAAAGTATAGTAGACAGCCTAATTTATTTAGATTCTGTCTACTCATGGCATCTAGTCACCCTGAGATTGTTCGCAGCCTTGCTTTATATTTGCGTAAAGCTTTTAGAATAAGAGATATCTTGGTTTCTTAAGTCATATTTTTTGGAACTGATTTTTATTGAGGTGGTTGTGGGTATTCAATAACATTTTGGTTGTTTGTGCTATTTATTTTTCTCACTAAAATACTAAGCAGTTTGGCAACCCCCCTTCATGTATGGGCCAATGGCCTTTTTGTGAATAAATCTTTCGAGTTCGAGTTCTCTCTCTCTCTCTCTCTCTCTCTCTCTCTCTCTCTCTCTCTTCTCTCTCTCTCTAATCCAAATGTGAACTATTTGCTGATGACACAACTATTCATACGAGCCACAATGACCTTAACGCTCTATCAAACACATTACAAAAACAAAAAACAAAACCAGTGATAAGCTTGTCGAATGGACCGAACTAAACCATATGTCTATAACCCCCCCCCCCCTCCCCCACCAAAATGAATGCTTACTACCATCAGACAAAAGCACCAAAACTTACCCCATAAACTTACTCCGATCAAAAGTAAAAGGAAGTAATTGAACCAACCTATCACCACAAAGTTCTAGGTGTAGGAGTAAGAATTAGGAATGAAAATATCAGCTGGTTCTACCACATACCTAAACTGTGCAATTACATGTCCCAAATACCAGCTGACTAAAACCAAGCGTTTTCTTGACTTTCATTCAAGGAAACTATTCTTCCAGTCCCCAGCAGACTATGCTTCTACCCTGTGGGATTCTGCTAGAGCAAACGCTATGAAACCGTTACTGAGTCTGTATAAGCGTGCTCTCAAACTGGTCTTTTTAAAGAAGACAAGCTTATTAGAAGCCGACTATACTCCTTAAATATTCTCCCCCTGCACCAAAGATGAAACTATAACAAAGGAGTCATGATGTTCAAGATTTTGACAGGAACGCTCCATCATCCTTAAAAGACAAATTCCCCCTAAACCAATCCAGAAATACTATAAAGCCTAGAGTCCCAATCCCAAGTATAGACTTATTCAAATATAGTTTACTTTACTCAGGCCCTATGCTGTGGAACTCCCTTCCTGATTCAGTTAAACAACATCAATCAATAACAATCTACAAAACTTACTTTTTAACCCACTTGGTCCTTCGGATGAGACTATAAACCGAGGCCCCGTGTTCGAACGCATGCAGAACATCTTGCGCACACGTTAAATCCTATTCCGCTTTTCGGAAGAGTAGGCCATTGTGTGCCGGTGGAAACAGATGACAAAATTTACAAAACCGCATACACACGGGGACTGGATGTAAAAAAGCACATGAGTGTTTATTCCATTATCATCGATATAAAAGAATAAATAAATAAACAATAACGAACCACACTCCATAGCCCTTGGAAACAAAGTTATATATCCTCCCTTACCTATCTGCTCTTTCCCTTCACCTGTCTGTCTGTCTCACTCTCTCTATCTCTCTCTGTCTCTGCCTGTCTGTCTGTCTGTCTGTCTGTCTCTCTCTCTCTCTCTCTCTCGGGGGGGGGGGGGGGGGGGGGCCGATCATGTAATGTGAAGGTGAAGACGTACAGAAATTGCTCTAGTATTTTTGTGTATTAGTAGCTAGTTTTAAGTGGCCTTTTTTTTCCCTTGTTTGTATACAGTTAGATAAGGAGGAGGGGGAATACCCCTGCGTTGTATAGGGCTGTCTGTGGGACATTTGCATTATTCGCCTGCTTCATGCCCAAAAGGGGCGGGAATTTTAAAAACGGATTCGGACCTCCATCCTGACGCAAAAAAGCAGGGAGACGGTTTTTCTTGTTAGGACTGCCCCTCACCTATCTCTTCGGGGGGGGGCTTTTGCTTCGGTTTTTGGTGTGAGGGAGCCCAAAACCCTGGCCCCCCCTCCCCTAAACCCGCAGGCCAAGGACGAAAATTGAGGAAAAACCAGCTTGACAAAGGGGTGCTGGTGGCGAAGCCCCAATAGCAAAAAAAAGGTGCAGGGAAAAACAAAAAGCCAGTGCAGTTGTGACCCCCAGCACCCCTAAAAACCTTTTACACTGTAGACAGGGTCTTTTTTCCTACGTGGCTCCTGATTGACTTTTCCCCCACGATGACAAACCCAAGTTGGGGAAATTTGGGAAACCCTATTAAAGTCAACAACGGAGAGTTAAAGGAACGAGATACAGTTGTTGCCAAACGTGTTGATGCCTTGAAGGGGGAAAATTTGTTTGGTATCAAAAAAGATAGTGAAAAATTTTTTGAGCGGGAAAAAGTTTCTTTAAAAACAATCAAATACAGAACTAATGGACAGAGGGGAAAAAAAACCTAGAAAAAAAAGGGCAGAGATAAAGGGAAGGCCCGGTAAGCGAAAAAATTTAATTTATTCTTTGGCAGGGAAAAAGAAAGTAACGGGGACTGGGCTGATTGTAAAACGTTCGTAAAAAATCTTTTTTTCAAAAAAAAATGGATGTAGTGATTTTAAAGTTTGTTTAGTGGGGCCAGGAAAAATTCAAACCCCCAAACCTCTCCCATTATTCCCGGGGTGTTGTTTTTATCAAAAAACTTAAAAATATTAAAGGCAAAAAACTCGTTTGAAAGGTTAAAGGTTTTTGGTGGGAGACGTTTTTTCCAAAAAACTGTTGGATATTAGCACAATTGCCCCATACTTAAAAAGGGGCTAGGGCAGGGGAAAAAAATTTTTGAAATGGTCTTTGATCTTTTTGGATCATTAATGGCAAAAGGATGCCCCTTAAATGATCTTCAAGAAGGGATAGCTTTTTGGGCCCGGGCCCCCTAAAATTTCATCCTGCCTAGTCTAAATTTACGGGGGGGTGGGAAAAAAGAAAAACAGACCCCGGTCACTAAAGCCTCGTTAGCCCCCTCATGTAAAAAGGGTTTACCCAAAAGGGGAGGTTTGGGATGCATTTGGGCGTGACATTCCCCCACAACAGGGCTAGAAAAAGCCCGGTCGACTTTGCCCTCAGCAACACAAGCTGCCTTGAGTATTGTAGGCGTCTTTTAAAAAAAGACCCTTCCCTTTAAACCCCTTTTTGAAAGCAAAAATGCCCTTTTCTTTTTCATGTAAATGAAATTGGTGAAAGTGTCAGTCTAGATGCTGGGGATCAAGGGAAATTGTGGCAACAAAATAAAAAAATAAAGCTTTTTCTTTTTTGTTTTTTGGAAAGAAAATGGTTTTGTTGTCAAAACTGGCTGATAGAATTTTTTTTCCCCTTTATGTGTGTGGGTTTTGGGACTTTATATGTCTGACAGAAATTTCCCGGGAAAAATTTTCCAGCCAAAATGTTTTTATGGTTAAAAAAGGGCCTTCTGTAATTTCAGAAATTTAAAAAGTTAGCCTTCAAGGGAGGCGATTAGTGGTTTAGTTTTTTTAATAAGGAAATGGGGTTATTGCCTTTGTGAATTGTTTAGATGTTCCTTATCCTAATTTTGCATTTTTCTTTTGTAAACAAATCTCTGTTGTGTACGGCAAAAAAATGTTTTGTTGTTTTGTGTGTATACCCCACCTGAAGGTTCCCCTTTTTAAAACCCTTTTTTGAAATTTATAAGGGAAATTTTGCTATGTTGGAAAAAAATGTTTAGAAAATTGTGGGGTGAAAACTGGATAAAAGTGATATAATACTATGTGGGACTTAAACAGCAGGCCCTCAAATTTTTTCTTGTCAGCGGGTAGAAAAAAAAATTTGTTCAGATGTCCAAAGTAAAAGTAGTCTCTCAGCAGCTTTTCGTAATTTGAAGATTGTTTTTATAAAAACAATTAGGGTTTTAATTATTTTTGAATATGTGACTGCTCTTAGTTTAAAATTTCAAAAAGGGGGCGTTTTGTAATGGTGACCAAAAAGGGGACGTTTAAAATTTACATCTTGTGGAGGAGGTAGTGTTAATGATTTTTTTTTTAGTGTCAGATAAATTTTTTCCCTCCAGATTTTTGATATGTCGTTTGTTTGGGTTTTGGGGCGTTCTGATTCCGATCACCTTCCTGTTTAATTTTTTATATTAATCCAGTATATAATACAGAGGTGGAAATGAGAAAACCTTGGTTTTGGGAAAAATTTTTATGGGATGAAAAAAAAACTCTCAGTTTATAAAAAAAATCTCCAGGATGGGAAATGTGTGAAATTTTTTTTTAAGCCCTTTTTGATGAAAGAGGGGAACATTAATGGCTTTTGATTTTTTTAAGGTTTTTTAAAAGCCAGTGCTGATTGTATGAAAAAAAAACAGGTACTATCAATAAAGGCCCTCAAATGAAACTTTTGGTTTTATAATGAAAGTAAAAGTATGAAATATAAGGCAGAAAACTTTGAAGACTTTCCGAAAAAAAATTAAGAAAATGAGGACCAAAAAAAGTTTTACTGTGTCACAAGAAGGGAATATAAAATTTCATGCTTGAACCCAAAAAAGAAAAAATTTCAATAAAACCTTACTTGCAGATATGATGTTTATCTATCTCTTCTTTAAATCCAGTTCTGGGAAAAAATGTTAAGAAAAGGGGCCTTTAGAAAAAGTCACCCCAAAAAATAGGATATCGGGTTTACAGATGGTTTCAACCCTTTCAAAACCCCTTTTTGGAGAAAAACTCATTAGCCAACTCCCTGATTACTGATGTTACAGTGAGGAAACTGAGGAAGAAAAAAATTTTTATCGTCCCCCCCTTAAAAATGAAATATTAGGGGGACTTAGAAAAAATTTAAAAAGTGAGAAAAAACAGCCGGTTGATCAAATCATTTGGGGGAATTGCTTTAAAATTTTTGGAGGTGAAAATATTGTGCTTTTCCTTCAAAACTTTTTCAACAAAATTTTTGTTTATGGTCTTTTTCCAGAAAATGGGCTAAAACATTACTAACATTGTAAAAAGGGGGTTTTTGTAACCCTAATAAATACCCGGGGGAAATTTTTCTTACAGGGGCATAAGTAGTAAGATATATTTTTTGGTTTCTTTTATTAAAAATAGGTTACAGGAATGGGTTTTGAGAAAAATTAACAGGAGAGCACCAGCTGGTTTTTAAAAAGAGGTTACTCCACTATAGTCATATGTTTACTCTGCTTTTCGTTTGTACAGGAAAAAAGTTTGCTCATAAACCGGGAAGTTATGTAGCATTTTTGGGCTTTGAAAAAAACATTTTTTTTGTTTCAGGAAAAAGGGTTTTTGGCCTTTCTCTGGAAAAAAAGGTTTTGAAGGGTAAACTATTACGATTTTTTGAGAGCCAAAGTATCAGAATTTTTCAGGAAACAGAATAAGTGTGGGAATAAAGTGACTGACATAATATACTGTTAACCCCCCCGGGGGTTTAAAAAAGGGTGATGTATGTAGCCCCCTTTTTGTTTTCTTTTTTTTATCAAAGAGTTAGCCAGAGGGCATTATCAATAAAGGTAAACATGGTGCCACTTTTCCCAAAAAAGTTCCAGGGTTGTTTATTCTTTGTTCTGGGTGATGTTTCCCCCGCTTTTCTGAAACTGTTGTGGCTTACAAAAACATTTAAAAAAGCTTTTAAAAAGTGCTTTCAACATCCCCTGGATTTAAGGTTAATTGAGTAAGAGTTAAAATCGTTGTTTCAAAAAAGGTGGATATTTTTGCTGCTCATGAAAATGGTTTTTACAATGGAAATATCTGCCTGTGATAAAAAGTATTAAAAAATTTTGGGGAAACTGTTTTTTACTAAGCTTAGTTTACAAATGCATGTAAAAATCTTGGGAAGTCGAGGAAAAAGAAGCTTGTTATTTTTGTTGAAAAAATACGAATATTGAAAATAACTCTTTTGAAATTGTTCATTTAAAAAATTTGATGCCCAAATACAACCCCGGGGTTATATGGGTTTAGAAATTTGGGGCTTTGGATGCAGCTGTAAAATCATTTTGAATC
>CM054147.1:41227851-41237851 GCA_028751875.1 Rapana venosa
TCTATCTTATCCATCGATCTATCTATCTATCTATCTATCTATCTATCTATCTATCTTATCCATCTATCTTATCCATCTATCTACCTATCTTATCTATCTATCTATCTATCTATCTATCTATCTCGGGACTTAGGGAATGGGGGGAGCCTTGCACCTTTTTACGGCAATCATTTTGTAAGGTTTTTGTCTGTTTGTTTGTTTATTGGTTTTTTCCCCTTTAAGTATGCTGAAGGAACAGAAAACAAAACCTTGGTTGTGTCTTTACACTCATCAGGTTCGTACGGTTCCATCATGATACTGGTCTTTCCAAAAGGGCAAATTAATTGACACAGTTCAATTAATAAACTGTGCTATCTGTTGTTTTTTAAAATAAAATATAATAATACCTTTTTTCAGAGCTTGGGGCACTATGCAGAAATCACCACAGATCGTTTCATCCTAAAACAACTCATTCCACAACTTCGTATACAATTATGCAAACAGATTTTTAACAGTTCAGGTAAAAAGACGCAACCGAACCGCACAATTGTGTGCAGACGACAGGGTTTGAGGAAGGTTGCATGCGTACACCGTATACGTAACAAAGTTTGGTTTGTAGATCTAACATGTGTGGTTAAAAAGTTATGAGTTAGTATTGAGTATTGTTTAGCTCATTATTTATCCATTAAAAAAGATGTGCTATTATTGGCTTGTTTTTCGTTCCTCAGCTGGAGCTTAGAGGTTGCCATTGGTGAGATTTTGCACATGGGACCGTTTTTACCTACCATCAAGGTAACTGCATTCCAACTTCGGGGATATATTTGCTTTATGATCTTACTCATCATGAAGACTGACGTTTTGTAGTGAATCATTGCTCGGCATTTAATTGTGTAGCTACTGCTACTCACCCAGCTAACGTTGGGTATATGACTGTAGATCTAATTGAAGCAAAACATACATATTTGTATATAATTGCTGTTATGTACATAATGATTCCTAGGTATTGTAAGTACCCAACTGCAAGAAAGTAACAGAACTAAGTGTCTGTGAACTTAGGTTCAGTATTAGATGGATTGAAACAACGTGGCCAACACCAAATTTTATTGCCTGATGTTTGTCGATCTTGGCATGTTAATATAGATCTGTATATACCTACAGGACCTGTTTATTTCAGTGTCTGACATTGCAAGTACTCTCAGGATGTGCACACATCTATGCGTGGTATACGTTGTAGGTGTGGGTATGCCTTCTCTATCTATCTGGCTGGCTGGCTGGCTGGCTGTCCGTCTGTCTTTTGGTTAAATTATGTGTACCCCAGTTCAGTCAAGAAGTTTTGGACTGAAATAAAATGCGTGAATCTCTCTCCGTCTGTCTCTGTCTGTCTGTCTGTCTCTCTCTCTCTTCTCTCTCTCTCTCTCTATCTCCCACACACCACAATACAACGCAGTAAAACCCCAACCCAACCCAAACATACAACACACACACACACACACACACACTCACGTGCACATGAAAACGAATGAACAGTAGATAAATCATAATGAGGTGAAGCCTTTTCCATGACCACATAAGATAGACAGACGGACAGACAGATTGATAGATGTTGGCAATCATGACCCATATTTGGTGGTGTTTCTGGTGGCTTTTTCAGGAATGAGTGAATACTGACTAAAAATATGGATGATGAACTCATATGCAACTTCAGAAAATGTCGGAAACGACTGGGATCATCTTTTGCTTGGGTAAGAAGCGGCAGAGGCTGTATTCTGATTGTTAAGTATTAGTTAGCCTACTTTGTTTCTTTGTCTGTTTTATGAATTTATTTTGTCTTGAGTAGTTTTGTTATTTTCATGATACTTATATATATTGGTGACTTTGTTTTGTGTGTTTGTTCGCTTGTCTTCTATACTTGCATGTTTATCCTTCTTCTCCTCCATTTCCTTTTTTCTTCTTCTTCCCCCCTCGTTCTCCCTCTTTTCTTTAGCGTTCCTTTTTTCCGTTTTGTTAATCTTTTTGTCATTTTCTCTCCATCATCATCATCATCGTTATCATCATTCTAATCCTCTAGCCTTTTTCTTTTCCCCTTTATTTGTCGATGTCTTAATTATCGATTTTTTTCAGTCTCTTTTCTTTCGTTCTTTCGTGTGTTTTTTTCTTTCTTTTCCTATATTCATTATTTTGCTGCTGCTGCTGTTGCTACTACTTCTCATTCTGCTTCTGTTCCTTCTCCACCGCCTTCTTTTGATTTTCAGGTGGAGAGAGAGAGAGATGGATGCACGCAATGTGCTCAGATGCACGTTTTTCACACACACACACACACACACACACCACACACACACACACCACACACACACACAAAACACACGCACACACACGCACACACACACACACACACACAGGCGCGCACGCACGCAACCCCTCTCCCCCTCCCCATTTCATGTACAGGTGTGACTAAAAGCCTTGTTTTTGTGTGTCACACTGGACAGATTTAACTGGAGGACAAAAGGAAATAATTTCAGTTACTTACCCGAGAGCCCTTTCCAAGAACCTTGTGCGTTGTGTGTGTGTGTTTTGTGTGTGTGTGTGTGTGTGGTGTGTGCGTGCGTGTGTGCGTGCTGTGCGCGCGCGCGCGCGCGCGAGTGTGTGTGTGTTGTGTGTTGTGAGGGGAGTATTTTGGCAATGTGTTAGCTTTTCGTGCTCGTGCTAATGTGGCCGATCGCGCATATGGGTGTGTAGAGGGATGTGGGGGGTGGGGGGGGGGGGGAGGGGTTGGATGGGTGGGTGTTTTGGGTGAGGAGAGTTTTGGGTATTGTAGCTTAAGTGCTCGTGCTTTAAAGGTGCTCGTGTATGTGTGTGTGTGTGTGTGTGTGTGCGCGCGCGGTTTTTGTGTGTGTGTGTGTGAAGGGAGGGGGAGGCTGTGTGTTTGTCAGTTCGTCCGTTCTTCATATGTATGGATGTGTACATTCATGCTTGTGAGAGTTTATTCTTTTCCTTTGTGTGGCGGCTTCAGTTTCAAAATAATAATGCATTTATTTTTACAAACACTTTTTAAACAACTGACCCACTGACGAAAGTCAAAATGTTCCGTCCGGTTTTGATCGAATCTTTATTTCGTCTTTTCAATAGAGTTACCTGTCGTATAAACAGTCATGTTTCGTTTATTTGTCAATTGTTTATGTAAAATAGCGTTGTTTGTATGCTCATTTTTGTATTATTTTGTTCGAAGGATTGGATCTGTAGTTGATGTTCCAGTTTAGTATATCATTTGCAGAAATAATAATTACAGTTCATTGGTAAGCTTTCTTATCCTCTTTTAACTCCTTAATGTGCCCTTGGGGTGCTGTACTGAAAAGTTCTTTATCAGATTCCTTCATATATTTCACTTGATGTTTCAGTTAAACTCATGGTCCCTGTTGGTGGTTTACCTGTCCATTCTATGAAGTTGTCCCTCTATTGTTGTATTTGTTTATTGTTGTATGTTCTTTTTTTATAACCTTTTTTCCCCCTGGGTACCCTCTGCCTTCTTTCCTTCAACAGAACCCTGGAGAATCGGTTTAGCAAGGCACTTGGATCTTACTACCTGGCTATACCAACGCATTTTTCCTTTCTTTAGTTATAACTCGTAGATTGATCAATTGTGTTGTTCTTAACGCTTCTTTTTAAACCTTGGCATTTGCAAACTACTCTGTTGTATTGTGTAATGTTGATATCATCTCATGAAGGATACTTTGAATTTAGATACTCTGTGGTTCTACTTTCATGTCTGCTTTTATCATGTCATTCAGAAGATAAAATTTGTTTTAGTTTTTATTGTGACACTGATGTGCAAGATATTCAGTAGCGTTATCAATTTTCATTTTGCTATTATTTGCAGGTAACATCGTGTTCCCGTATCCTTTGATCATTATACCAGGTTTTAAAAATTATCGTTATTATTATACTTGGGCCGACTGACCCTGATTATGACCCTGGTCACCTCAGTTGGCAGGTAATGTTGCAGCCTAGGCACTGTTTGGGTAGTGGGTGAGCAGACATATGAATAATGGTAGTGACTGCTTTGGGTAGTATGTGGCACTGTTTTGGGTAGTGGGTGGCACTGTTTGGGTAGTGGGTGGCTGGCACTGTTTGGGTAGTGGGTGGCTGGCACTGTTTGGGTAGTGGGTGGCACTGTTTGGGTAGTGGGTGGCTGGCACTGTTTGGGTAGTGGGTGGCTGGCACTGTTTGGGTAGTGGGTGGCACTGTTTGGGCAGTGGGTGGCACTGTTTGGGTAGTGGGTGGGTGGCACTGTTTGGGTAGTGGGTGGGTGGCACTGTTTGGGTAGTGGGTGGGTGGCACTGTTTGGGTGGTGGGTGGCACTGTTTTGGGTAGTGCGGTGGCCTGTATTGGGTAGTGGTGGCACTGTTTGGGTAGTGGGGTGGCACTGTTTGGGAGTGGGTGGCACTAGTTTTGGTTGTTGGTGGCATGTTGGGTAGTGGGTGGCACTTTTTTGGGTGGTGTGTTGGTGGGGCCCTTTTGGGGTGGGGGGTGGCACTGTTTTGGGTGGGGGGTGGGCCTTTTTGGTAGTGGGTGGCACCGTTTTTGGGGAGTGGGTGGGACCGTTTTGGGTAGTGGGTGGCACTGCTTGGGTAGTGGGTGGCACTGCTTGGGTAGTGGGTGGCACTGTTTGGGTAGTGGGTGGCACTGTTTTGGGTAGTGGGTGGCACTGCTTGGGTGGTGGCTTTAGGATTTCACTTTAAAAAGGGTTCCCTTTTAGTCTATGGTCAGTTCATACTTCTACTCATGCATGGTTCCTCTCAATAGTGTAGATAGAGATAGTAAGTTACAAGTTGTCCACTGTGATAACATTATTAAATAAGAAGAAAAATCAAACAGCATTGGCATTCGTATGTGTTGAATATTTTTTAAAACTGAAAACTGTGTTTTTAAAACTGATAGCGCGCATGAGCATGTGTGTGTGTATGTGTGCGTGCGTGCTTGCGTGCATGTGTAGTATCTTACTGAAGTGGTGACACACTATGTATCCAACACACTTAACTGCCAACAGACATTTTCTGTGATGGAGACGGCACAAGGGAATTCACCAGTTCACTGGTATGCCCGGCATGTAGGTGGACAAGTCTGCATACTGATGACACGGATTTTACGTCTTTGATCCCGTCTTCATTTCCCCCCTCTCATTCTATGTAGCCTATATCTGGCGTTTCTTCTCTCTTCTTCGCTGTCGCTAATGAAGAGAAGAATCTTTAATTTTGTCTCTATCTTTACGTCTCTATCTGTGGCTTTTTTCGGTGTGTGTGTGTGTGTGTGTTTTATTTATTTTTATTTATATCACTTTAAGTCACGTCAGATTTCTCTGCGTGAAATTCGGGCTGCTCTCCCCGGGGAGAGCGCGTCGCCACAGAGCAGCGCCACCCGTTTTTTCTGTCTACAACTGCATTTGTTTCCCTATCAGAGTGGCTTTTTTGTACAGAATTTTGCCAGGGACAACTCTCTTGTTGCCGTGGGTTCTTTTTCGTGCGCTAAATAATTTTTGTGTAACACACGGGACCTCGGTTTATCGTCTCATCCGAAAGACTAGCGCCCAGACCACAACTCAAGGTCTAGTGGATGGAAAAAAATGTTCGGGTCCAAACGGGATTTGAATCACCGCCCACGACTTTTCGCTTTCTAGACAGGAGCGTTACCTGTAGACCACCGATCCAGAGTGAGAGAGAGAGAGAGAGAGAGAGAGAGAGAGTGTGTTGTGTGTGTGTGTGTGTGTGTGTGTGTGTGTGTGTGTGTGTGTGTGTGTGTGTGTGTGTGTGTGTGTGTGTGTGAAGTCAAATTTTTATTTCCAGCTGGTACATTGAATAAGCAATGATTTGCTTTTGTTCATCAAGCCATCTATCTGTGTGTGTGTGTGTGTGTGTGTGTGTGTGTGTGTGTGTGTGTGTGTGTGTGTGTGTGTGTGTCTCCATAAGCAAAATTGTTGGGATTTTTTTTCACTATTGTCATAGGTTTTGTAACAACATTCTCTAATGACAAGCAGTCAACCATTGTGTTTCACATACATTGTGTGTGTCATAATCATCATCATAACCACTGACGTTATCCTTAGACATGTTTCAGTAATGAAATGATAATAATGACAGCCATACGATAAGTAAAGTTACCTTTTCTTCTCAAATGGCTGACATTATCATCAATATGGTGGATCGGTGGTCTAGAGGTAACGCGCCTGTCTAGAAAGCGAAAAGTCCGGGTCTGAAGTGTGCGGCGGTTCGTACCCCGTTTGGACCGGAAACTTTTCCCCCATCCATTAGACCATGAGTGGTGGTCTGGGCGCTAGTCTTTCGGATGAGACGATAAACCGAGGTCCCGTGTGTTACACGTAATTATTTAGCGCACGAAAAAAAACCCACGGCAACAAGAGAGTTGTCCCTGGCAAAATTCTTAGAAAAAAGCCACTCTGATAGGGAAACAAATACAGTTGCAGACATGAAAAAGAAAAAAAAATGGGTGGCGCTGCGCTTGTGGCGACGCGCTCTCCCGCTCTCCCCGGGGAGAGCAGCCCGAATTTCACGGAGAGAAATCTGCCGTGACTTAAAGTGGTATGAAATGAAATCTGAGCGCTTTGATTTGTTGCTTTTCAAGATTCAGCGCTATATAAATTCCATACATTATTATTATTATTAATATCACTTATATTATCCTTAGACCTGTTTTGGTAATGAAGTGTTAACAATTGCGTTTGTAGGTGACACAACGCTGCCCAGCAAGTACGATATTGTCAGACTAGATCTGAGACCTACAGAACAATTCAAAGCTGTGAGTATCTTAATTCAGTCGTCAGTGTGTGTGTGTGTGTGCCCCAGACTCGTGTAGGGAAATAGATTTAGCATAGCATTTATAGCATTGCATTAGAAAAAAAACAAACCCTAACTAATTGGCTTATGACAAAATTTGTAACTGACGTATGCTAAGTTGGTAACTTCTGAACCACTTAAAAACAAACAAACCGGTGATTCTGCTCTACTGGCGACGCCTTTTCCTATGAGAGAGCAGTCTGAACCATTCACATAGAGAAATCTGCTGTGACGATATACACTGCACTCTACTGCACTGTACTGCACTTCACTGCCCTGCGCTGTACTGCACTGCCCTGTCCTGTGCTGTGCTGCACTGTACTGTGCTGGACTGTACTGTGCTGTACTGCTCTGTACTACACTACACTGCACTAGACAGCATTATTGCCCCGTATATAGAACAATGCAATGCAATACAATATAATATGATACAATACAATACTATACAATACAGTATCTCATGTAATGAAGCCTGCAGCATTGGGCATCGAAAAAGTATTTATCTGTTGCGTTTTTGTTTGTCTTTTTGCAGGTGGCCCTGTGTGGTTTCAAGCCAGAAATTATCATGGAGATATGTACCCGTGCCATTGCATTCTGGAACTATCAGGTAAACTTAAAAAGGCTAAGAAGAAGAACTGTATCTTAGCCACAGAATGGCGTGTGTGTGTGTGCGTGTTGCGTGTGCGCGCGCGTGCATATGCATACATGTGTGTGTGCGCGTGTGCTGGCGCGTGTATCTATGATTATGTTTATGTGCATATGTTTACCTAGGTATTATCATATGATCTGCACAGTGCCACCAAGAGCGAATCTACCAAGAACATCTGGCCAGCAAAGCCCGGGAGAAGACCACCCAACTGGAGCAATATTATGAACACGTTGTCAACAGACTGCAAGCTGAACTTACATGTATCCTTTATGATAGCCTACAACAACAGCAACAACAATGATAGAACTATGAACATATTATCAACACAGTGTAGGTTCTACTATTGTATATCCTGGATATATATAACGACAACATGGCTATGAACAGGTCATCATCAGCCAGCAGACTAAAAACCTCATCTTTCATGATAGTAATGATAGTATTAACAGCAAAACTAAAGCATTATGAACTTGTCGGTAGATTTGATCGCAGAACGAACTTAACTGTATGTTTGTCCGTCGTGTCCGACGATGACCTCCAAAACAGCAGCTGCCTCCTTTGGAAACTGGGCAGAAATTTGATTATAGTGGAGATGCCTTGCCCACAGTACATCCCCACTCTCTCGGCCAAGTGGGCATACGGACAGTCAGCGTTGGAGATGTTCTCCAAAGGCCAACCAGCCCCCAGGGCTGCAGCACATAAGGACTGTGCGAGTCAAGCCTCCTAGTCAGAGAGTCCTAGTCGATCACTAAAGACTAAGCTGTAAAGTGGAATTCCATGAGTGGGAAAGCCACTGGTCATACAGCCTCTCACTTTGCTGTTGCCCCCAGCGTCAATGGTTTAATCAAGAACTGTGATAAAGCCCAGGTGCTGACGACTTAACCGTATCCTTTACATAACTGTACTTATGGCAAGAAGGAGAAAAGCAATAACAGTTCTAAAAATAAACAGTCTTTAGGCGGCTGAACTAACATGATCGATTTACATATAGTTATGGCAAGGAAGAGAACACCAATAACAGCACTATAATAAGACAGTCTTTAGGCGGTTGAAATGACATGTATTCTCTACATATCTTTATCATTAGGGCACGAAGGAGAACATCGACAACAGCATAATAAGCAGACAATCGTTTGGTGGTTCAACTGACATGTAGTCTTTAATGAAAACACATTTAAATCAATCATAACACCAACAACATCAACAAAAACAAAACAGTACATCAACAAATAAACGACGAACAGGTCAACAGGCTGCAAATTGAATTAACAACAATAGCAACAGTACAATGACAGCAACATCCCTATCACAGCTCAAAACAGCAGTTATAGATCGACGCTTTACCTCAGTTTTGTTGGCATAATGTCGATTTTTCTCTAAGACGTTCACAACTGTTAAGGAATTCTGAAGACTTTAAGATTAATTAAGAATCTGAGCGTTCGACAGAAGAACAAGAAGGTGAATTCAGATAGTCAATTGGATCACGTCCAAAAAAAAAAAAGAAAGACAGAACCATTGAAATGTCCAATATGTTTGATTTCACGGTTCTAAGTTAGTTAGAGGGGACGGGATAGCTCAGTGGTCGGAGCACTCGCTTTCCCCCAGCCAAGTTAAGCAGCGTCGAGCGTGGTTACCAGTTGGATGGGTGACCGTTTGCGCGCCTTGGCTTCAGTACAGTTCCCCCAGTTCACCCAGCTGTAAATGGGTACCTGCCCTCTTTAGGGTCAGGGAAGGTAAAGCAGCGGGGGAGAGGAGATGGGCGCCGCCCTCAATATGCTGGCCCTAGAGAAGTGAGGTCTCTGACGCCTCGCTCCCCTACGACCTTATAGGTCATGGGACTCCTTTACCTTTACCTTTAAGTTAGTGTATCGAGAGGCTTGGTACAGTTCGGGATTTGAATTTTGGTTTTAAACTATTTCTTAAAAGAAGAGTATTGTGTCCAGGAGACTGATTTTCCTTAAACTGTTTTCAGCTTTGAAGTCTCAAATTACATGTAAGTACTTAAGTGTGTGTGTGCGCGCGCGCGCGTGTGTGCGTGCGTGCGTGTGTGTGTGAGAGAGAGAGACACACACACAAATTGAGTCTGTCTGTTTGTCTATCTGTCACTGTCAGTTGTTGAGTCTTTGTCTGTGCGTAGGTGGCTTTCCATCTGTACATGTCTTGAAAATAATGTTCTGATGTTTTTCATCGTGGACTGACTGTTTTTATTAAGATTTACCAGCGCATCAGGACCTGCGGTTGGAAAAGCATCTGCCAAGTAGCAGATGTGATGTAGCGTTTATGGAACAGTCCGCTCATTGTGACACCTCCGTGAGAAAACTTAGATCCATCAGATTTTTAAAAATTTGGTATGGTGCTTGAGAGCAAATACCATCATAAACCTAAAATTTGGAATGGTGCTCGAAGCAAATGCCATCATAAACCTAAAATTTGGTATGGTGCTTGAGAGCAAATGCCATCATAAACCTAAAATTTGATATGGTGCTTGAGAGCAAATGCCATCATAAACCTAAAATTTGGAATGGTG
>CM054147.1:41250351-41252851 GCA_028751875.1 Rapana venosa
GAGTTCTGTCAGCTGTATAGTGATCAAACGTATGGTGTCAGCTAGGTCAAGTGTGGCAGTTTATCTGTTTGGCCAGGTGTCTATGGCCATTCACGTACTTGTAAATATGGTTAGCTTTCTGTTTTGTTTGTAGAGATCGCTAGCTTCCTGTTTTGTGAAAAGGTTGCAAATATCGTGAGCTTTCTGTTTTGTGAAAAGTTTGCAAATATCGTTAGCTTTCTGTTTTGTGAAAAGTTTGCAAATATAGTTAGCTTTCTGTTTTGCGAAAAGTTTGTGAATATTGTTAGCTTTCTGTTTTGTTTGTAAATATCGTTAGCTTTCTGTTTTGTTTGTAGATATCATTAGCTTTCTGTTTTGTCTGTAAATATCGTTAGCTTTCTGTTTTGTTTGTAATCATCGTCAGCTTTCTGTTTTGTTTGTAAATATTGTTAGCTTTCTGTTTTGTTGGAAGATATCGCTAGCTTTCTGTTTTGCTTGTAGATATCGTTAGCTTTCTGTTTTGTTTGTAAATATTGTTAGCTTTCTGTTTTGTTTGTAAATATCGTTGGCTTTCTGTTTTGTTTGTAAATATCGTTAGCTTTCTGTTTTGTTTGTAAATATCGTTAGCTTTCTGTTTTGTTTGTAAATATCGTTAGCTTTCTGTTTTGTGAAAAGTTTGCAAATGTTGTTAGCTTTCTGTTTTGTTCGTAAATATAAAAGCTAACGATAAATAAAGCCAACGATATTTACAAACAAAACAGAAAGCTAGCGATATCTTCAAACAAAACAGAAAGCCAACGATATTTACAAACAAAACAGAAAGCTAACGATATTTACAAACAAAACAGAAAGCTAACGATATTTACAAACAAAACAGAAAGCTTTCTGTATTTGGAAAAGTTTTTAAATGTCGTTTGCTTTCTGTTTTGTGAACAGTTTATAAATATTGTTAGTTTTCTGAAGGTTCTAAATATCGTCAACTTTCTGTTTGGTGAAAAGGTCTAACATATCGTTAGCTTTCTGTTTTGTGAAAAGTTTGTAAATATCGTTAGCTTTGTGCTTTGTTTATAGAAAATCGTTAAAAAAAGAACACAGTAGATTTATGATTGAGTCATATTCCCTGCCTTTTTTTTTGTTTTGCTGTGCATTGTGTTCAAGTTTCTACAGTTTTGGGAAGAAATATGATAACGTCTAAAAGGAAATAATCTGGTCTTTGAGAGAGAGAGAGGAATGTTAATGATATCAGGCCGTGGGCTGTAATCAAGGGGATGAACGATAAACAAGAAAACACAAGAACGAAAGCATGATAAAACATAAGAACATAGAACCAGAAAAAAAACAGAGATGAATGTGTGATAAATTTGCATATATTGTATTCAATATTGCAACATGTTGCCACATACAGTCAACAACAACAACGAGAGAGAGAGAGACAATGACAATGACAATGACAACAGTTTATTGTGATAAGCATCATCGCCCATTCACAAAGGGACAGTGGGATGGGGATTGGGCACAAAACACAGAATCAACGAAAAGCATAATTAATTAATGACAGCCCAAACAGTCTTCATGACATGGATTCCATATCATTGTTCTATATACATATAATGTCATTCATCGGACCACAGTTTCTTCATGTTGTTAAGTCAGTCCGGAAGTGTACAACCCATTAATCAAGAAACATCTTTGTAAACATTTCCCTTCAACACAGCAGTGGTCCTAGCAGTGCACTGTCTCATGTCACGTAGCATGAAGTGGACATCTTCAGCCTTCTCCGTCATTTGCTGCAACCTTTCCATTACATCTGCCAGTGTAACAGTCTCTTCCCTTTGGCAGCTTTCATCCCCATCTTCCATAACCCCCCCACACTCTGCTCCTGTTACATTCTCTGCACACTCTTCCTCACTCTCATTCTCCCCACACCCTTCCCCACTCTCACCTTCTACACCCTCTCCCTCACTCTCCCTCTCTGCACGCACTTCTCTGTCATTTTCTGCATGCATCACATCCCTACCTTTCTTCACATGCTTTTCGTGATTTTCCACACCCTCCTTCCCCATTTCACAATCTCCCTCTTCATTCCTGTTATCATGGACACAATCTTTGATTCCATTTATGTAACTACAACCACACTCTTTTGCTACATTCACAATTTCACCACATGATTCATTTCTTACATTTTTGTCAAATGAAATTGTCACTGTCTGTCTGTCAGTGTCATCCATTATCATGTCAATACTTTGTTCCTTTTGACAGTGGCTTGAAGAGGGAGGGCAGTGGGTCTCATACACAAACATGTCTAGCAGTGTTGTTGTCAGAATGGCCTGTAGTATAGCACAATCTAGGTGGGGTGGGTAGAAACAAACCCGAGGGGGATGAAACTTGTTCATTCACTTTCTTCTGGTTGTTATTTCTATATCTTTCTGCTCTTATTTTGTCTCTATTCACCTGAGACGGACACTTCTTGCGATACATTGCCTGTTGAACTGGAGTAACAGGGGAATGGCTGGCGGCGTTA
>CM054147.1:41255351-41262851 GCA_028751875.1 Rapana venosa
ACCCCTTCTGTTGATAGCTGGCAGGAACACACACACACACACACAAGCAGAGCAGAGATAACGGCTGAGCCACACACAGGTCAAGCACCTGAAAGTGACAGACTCGAATAAACCCGTTTCACCCAATCTTACCTTTTTTTTTCTGTTGGCGAAAGTTCGTTTAGTTTGTCATAACATGTTGACTGTCTGATATTTTGTTAGAGTTTTGTATTGGGTTGAATTATATTGGTTTAAATTTTCTCTCTCTCTCTCTCTCTCTCTCTCTCTCTCTCTCTCTCTCTCTCTCTCTCTCTCTCTCTCTCTCTCTCTCTCTCTCTCTCTCTCTCTCTCTTCTCTATATATATATATTATATATATATATATATATATATTCAGAAAGAAATGTTCATCCATGGATAATAATGTATTGCACTGTATTGGTCTTGTCATAACATATTTATTTACTGTTTTATACTTCGGTAGAGCATTGTATTGAGTTGGAGTAGATTGCATTGTACTGTATTGTATTGTGTTGCACTGTGTTGTAATGTACTGCATTGTATGTGTAAGATTACATTGCTTTGTACTGTATTGCATTGCATTACTTTGTATTGTATTGCATTATACTATAATACACTCTCAGTCATCACAGATATCTCTATAGTTGGACTTCACTCCCCTGGGAGAGCATGTTGCCACAATAGCAGAAAGATCCAGTTGTTTTTTTCTGTCTGTATGTGCATTTCTTCATGATAGTGTGTTGTTTGTTTGTCTCTGTGTGTGTATATCTTCCTTATGATAGTGTGTTGTTTGTTTGTCTCTGTGTGTGTATATCTTCCTTATGATAGTGTGTAGTTTGTTTGTTTGTCTCTGTGTGTGTATATCTTCCTTATGATATTGTGTTGTTTGTCTCTATGTGTATATATCTTCCTTATGATAGTGTGTTGTTTGTCTGTCTCTGTGTGTGTATATCTTCCTTATGATAGTATGTTGTTTCTTTGTCTGTCTGTGTGTGTATATCTTCTTTATGATAGTGCGTTGTTTGTTTGTCTCTGTGTGTATATCTTCCTTATGATAGTGTGTTGTTTGTTTCTTTGTCTGTCTGTGTGTGTATATCTTCCCTATAATAATAATAATATATGGAATTTATAGAGCACTATATCTTGCAATTACAAATCGGAGGGCTTCCATTCAATCTGCTCCCACACAAGCAACCAACAATGATTTACAATATTCTAACAAATTCAAATGTACACACACACGCACGCACACACGCACACGCACACACACACACACACAGAGGTTGTACATTTCAGCAGGGTGATGGAATTTTGGCTTTAAAAGGCAGGGACAGATATGAGATGAAATAAGAGGGAAAAATCTTAGGTTTGAAATAGGTATGTTTTGAGGCTGGATTTAAAGCTGTCGTAAGTAGGCTTGTCACAAAGGGAGAGAGGGAGGTTATTCCAGGTTGATGGACCAGAAATAGAGAAAGAGCGACGGTCAACAGTGGATTGGTTGAATCTAGGTATTCGTAAGCCCAAGGTATCTGCAGCAGAGCGGAGGGAACAAGAAGGAGTGTACAGGTGAAGACATTCACAGAGGTAGGAGGGTGCTGTTTTGTGGAGACATTTGTAACAGAGGGTACTGATCTTGTACTTTACTCTCTGTGGCACAGGCAACCAGTGGAGAGATTGCAGGAGTGGAGTAATATGCTCATATTTTTTCTTTTTGAGGACTAGTCGAGCTGCAGTGTTTTGTATGCGTTGAAGGGAGTGGATAGATGATGCTGGCAGACCAGCCAAAAGAGAATTGAAAGAAAGAAGATAGTGTGTTGTTTGTTTGTCTCTGTGTGTGTATATCTTCGTTATGATAGTGTGTTGTTTGTTTGTCTCTGTGTGTATATCTTCGTTATGATAGTGTGTTGTTTGTTTGTCTCTTGTGTGTGTATATCTTCCTTATGATAGTGTGTTGTTTGTTTGTCTGTGTGTGTGTATATCTTCCTTATGATAGTGTGTTATTTGTTTGTCTTTGTGTGTGTATATCTTCCTTATGATAGTGTGTTGTTTGTCTCTGTGTGTGTGAATCTTCGTAATGATAGTGTGTTGTTTGTTTGTCTGTCTGTGTGTGTATATCTTCGTTATGATAGTGTGTTGTTTGTTTGTCTGTCTGTGTGATGATGATGATGGTGTGTATATCTTCCCTATGATAGTGTGTTGTTTGTCTCTGTGTGTGTATATCTTCGTTATGATAGTGTGTTGTTTGTTTGTGTGCATATCTTCCTTATGATCGCTTTGATTTGTTGCTTTACAAGATTCAGCGCTATATAAATTCCATACATTATTATTATTATTATTATGATAGTATGTTATTTGTTTGTCTCTGTATATATTCCTTATGATAGTGTATTTGTTGGTGTTGTTTGTTGTTGTTTTTACAATATTTTGCCAGAAATAACTCTCTTGTTACCGTGAGTTCTTTTATTTGTGCTAAACGTGTGCTGCACGCAGGATCTTGGTTGATCATTTCATTTGAAAGACTAGCACCCGCACCACCATTTAAGGTGTAGTGGATTGGGCGGTGATAAGTTGGGATTCTAACTGAAATTGAGCCAACGAATCTTGCTTTTTTTTAGACTGGGTGTTTCTTCTAAACCATCTGTTGATGTGGGTTTCTATTTTGCCAGTAGCCATTACAATATAATGTTTTTTTCTGCCTCCATACTTTGTATGGAAAAGGACCTTTGAAACTGAAACGGACACAGTGTGGGGTTCTGTAGTTTTGGCTGGCTACATTTTCCATAATGACTTTTCCATTTGAAATCCAAATAGCTGTGCATATACGAGGCAACTCCCTTCAAAAGAACTAAACTGTCATAAAAAGAAGTCAACAAGTAGTTACTAAAAGCAAACACAAAAATGTCTAAGTAGCAGAGTTTTTTGTTTTGTTGTTTTGGGTATCTTTTTTTTCCGTTCTTCGGCAAGAGCTCTGAGGTTTACCAACTGTGAGACTTTTGGGTATGCGACCGTTTTTTCCACCATTAAAGTAGCTGACCCCATTCCCACTTCGGGGATACAGTTGGGATTGTAACCTACTACTTTTGCCAGGCACCTCCCTGCTCTTTCCGATTTTCAACTGGTTGGTTCTTTTGACGTGCACAAGTGCCTAAACACACGGGTCCAACTGGTTCAGAGTCTCCCCGGAAAGACTTGACATTCAGTTTGGTTTTCCTGTCAAAATGGGAAGTAAGGGCCAAGCTGAAAATCGAACCCAGAACATCGCGGTCTGCTTTTTAGGCAGGTGAACATGTAAATCATCCTGCCACCTCTTTCCTAAAATGTCGCAATAGATATTGATGATTAGAAGCTGGCTAAACGCCCTTCTAGGTCAGTTTTTGGTGCAAGCTGTAAGCTGTGGACACCTAATGAGCTGATTCAGCTAGTCTTTGCAATGTGTTGGCGTGCCATAAAGCTAACGTGCTAAAAATGTGTACACGCATTGGCACACGCCCACACGTACTTGACTGAGACCATTTTACAGAATTATTAGACCAGCTTAACTTTCTCCTACCATAAATTTATATAAATCTGCTCCCAACCCCCAAAGTCTTTGGCCCCAAACTCATGGGGGGAGGGGCTGACGGTCCCACCTCCACTTCACCCCCTTCCTTGCCCTCCTCAACGCATAATATGTGTATTTACACGTATTACTGACTCACCCTCTCTCAAACCCTCACTGTCTATCTCATGAGACAATCTTGTCATGTGTTTGCAGAAAGACTAAGAAAGATCATTTGTGTCGAAAGTGCTGTGTAGTAGTAACTTGACAATGAGAATTGCGATTTTCAGCAGAAAAAGATTTTCGTTAAAATGAAAATGGTTCTTTTTTTCGTTTTGTTTTTTTTAAACTAGATTTACATAAAAGTAATAATTAGGATGAAAAATAATTGCGTGATCCAGCATTAGTAGTCCTAATTTCCAAATTGTCGTTTTCACTGGCGTCGACACTAGTATGTAATCTACATGTCCAAAAGAAACAAAGTGTTTTACTACTTTCTGAAATCATTATTTGGTCTCTATTCGTAGATAGAAACTATTGAAATTTGCCACTGGTCCAGTGACTTGAACTTTATGTTTTGTCTGATAGGTTTAGGTGTTTGCTTAGGCCAATTTATGTCATTCTCCAATACCCCGAGCAATTACATAGGATGGAGAGGACACACAACCTTGGTAAAAGTGTTATTGCTGTACTGGGAAAATATCCATTACTGTTCAGCATTCTAAAGGTAGTATTTTAAGCCTTAATCGCATCTGTTGACACTGTCGGCCTCCCGTAAGTAACACCCCCCTTTGGCAATCATTCATCTGTCGAAGAATGATGAAGTATAGGACATGTAACACATCCCATAGTCATCATCATCCATCTTCTCCATACGCTTCGTCTGCCACCTTGGAGACTTACTCAGGCTGACAAAGGAGAGACACTGACCTTTTGAAGCCTAATGTTTATGTAGCCTACGTGTGTGTCGATAACTTTTTGTGTGTGCACATTTTATGCTGATATTTTGTTCTCAAAAGACCCTATGCTAGACCCGTTTATTGACATGACTGGAATCAACTACTGCTTGTTTCCATTGACAAAATATTTTTTTTGTTGTTACTCAGCTAGAGATCCGAGGTTCACCAATTGCGAGATTTTGCGTATGCAACCGTTTTTACCTATCATGAAGGTAGCCCCATTGTCTTCGGGGATGGTGTCTAAACACGACACCTGTGTACATGCCTTTTTAAAAAAAAAATTGTCATCCCCTCGGACCGTGACGCAATGACCTACTCTTCCAAAAGGTGAGACAGGTTTTTAATGTGAGCGCACTATGTTCTGGGAGCGTTCGTACTCGGGGCCTCGGTTTATAGTCTTATCTGAAGGATTTTTTGGGAAGTGGAGGCGGTACTGTTCTCAACTCCAGGATAAAACCCCTAAAACGGGCGCCTCCGTGGTGGTTCGATCCTTGGCCGTCAGATCACGAGCGCATATTTGTGAAGTATCAGTATTGCACAATCCGTTTTCGTGCTATATTGTTGCACACCAGTCTTGTGTAGATATCTATCCCTGTAATATCATCATGGACAATATGAACGCATCGCGAGAAGAAGAATCTGTATTGTATCTATTGCAGGGCCATGAAGTTCAACAGAGATACTGACCTAAACTATTTGTCCTCCACTCTTGCCTACCCCCCTCTGCAGGAGTCATACAGTGGTCCTCTCATTGCACTACACTCGGCAACAACACTGCTGACTCCCTTGCAAAAGAGGGCACAAGGCAAGAGCAGGTGGATAGGTCGGTAAAGTTTTTCTGAAGCCA
Source organism: Rapana venosa (assembly GCA_028751875.1). NCBI lineage: Eukaryota > Metazoa > Mollusca > Gastropoda > Neogastropoda > Muricidae > Rapana > Rapana venosa. The sequence goes on from CM054147.1 coordinate 41,260,695, forward strand.
AGACCATCATCAAGGCCAAGCAACATAATACTTACTTACTTAGGCCCATTACTCCCCCTGGAGCATAGGCCGCCGACAACAGTCCGCCAGAGTCCTCTGTCCTGGGCTATTCTCTCCAGCTGTCTCCAGGTATATCCCATCTTCTTGGTAAGCAACATAATAAGTGGAAACAACAACATCCACGCTTCTACAAGTTAGACCCCTTTTATCTACTGACAGGACAAGAACAGGTCTGTATATTCAGACTAAGGACAGGCCACAACAACCTAAACTACAGTATGTATACAAAACTCCACACAGGCCACACAGAAGAGTGGCCTTGCAAGACTGGCAGCCAGACAACAGAACATGTGCTGCTGTCCTGCCCGCTACATGAGGCACTCAGAAGGAGGATCAGGCATGACTCTATCCCAGTGGTCAAGAAGCTCTGTGGAGACTGGGAGGACCTGCAGTGTACAGCTGCCTTCGTCACAGAAACTGAACTGTTCATCTAACAAACGCAAAAACGTCCGTTGCTTTGGTTTTTCACTGTTACGATTTACATTTTATGAATGCGGTTGTTTTAAAACCAGAGTCCAGTGTGATTTCTTTATTAAGACGTCCCCACCAAATAAATTGTCATACCATAATCAGGGCTAGCTAGTATGCATTTATCACCACAGAACTACACAAAAAAGAACGTTACTTGAACCAGCATTGAAATTGTCATGCACTACTAATTTCAGCCTGCCATGTGTGCCGTTCCGAAACACCTGTCATATAATTATCTCATCCTCTGAAAAATGCTTTCTCTATCAGGGTCATAAAACCTGTTAGATAACAGTAAATCATGTTTGTATGGTGGTTCAGTTACCTTCCTTTCAGAAAATGTAAACTTTTACATCTGTGACGTCAGATTTTCATGATTACCATCATACATTTTCTGTCAACATCTAAAATAACATAATAAAAAAAAGAATATTCCGTGGTATGACAAAACAAAAGCTCACTTTGGGCAAATACCTGCGTTTTCCTATTAAAAGCAAACAATGATCATTTACTCTCTCTCTCTCTCTCTCTCTCTCTCTCTCTCTCTCTCTCTCTGTAAAAGTGCTTTATATAATAACAAAATCAAAGCTGTTAATAAGAAAAAAATGAAGTCAAAGCAGTAGTCTCTAAATCAACAATAAAAAATCGATAGGCGAATAAAAAGTGCAGATACATGGAAATTGATTTAAAAAAAAATATATATTGCTTTCTTCCTCAAACTGTTCTGTGTTCACATCAGTCACCAAATCATACCGCAAATATAGGGCACCTGAAAATTTCATGTATTGTTTATTCATGTGGCGATGTTTTCTATCCAAATCACACCAACACTCACTCACAGTGACCATACATGCCCTTTGATACCTGCGCTAAGTTTGTGAAAAGTGACATTAAAGCAAAATGAACTGTTTTGGTGGACTATTTCAGAAGGCCTTCTGTGCTGTGAATAATAAGCAACCTATTGGTATTGCACTACTACATATAAAGTTGCCAAAATTCACCACAGGACTTAAAAAATAGGCACTTGATGCAAAGATTAAGCCAAGAGTCCCGGTGCGAATAGTGTCCGTTGATAAAGGAGCCCCAGTCACCCCTTTGTGATAGGCAGATACTCTCACACTGGGGAAAGATGTCAAACTGACTAAACAGCACAAAGCCATGTACACAAAGGGTTTCCACTCAAATTTAAACACCATGCGACAAGACTTTAAGTCAGCTTAGAGGTTTAACTCAATTTACACCATTAAGGATCATCATCACTGAAAAGGTATTTATTACACATACAAAAACAAGATGTACTGCAAACTGATTTAAGGGTTCTGGCTGCTGACACACAGGGGCAATGTCTCGGGGATGTTAGCAGCGGAATAGAGAAGCACTTGAACAGTGCGGCTGCATAGAATGTGGAGAAAACATTTGCACCCAGTGTCGCCGTTCCGGTTTAGGAAAAGGAACATTCCCCCCCCCCCCCCCCCCAACACACACACACACTCTCTCTCTCTCTCTCTCTCTCTCACTCACACACACACACACACACCACACACACAAAGTCTGCTCAAGGCTTGAATTTTCTATGTGACTGTGCAAAATTAGAGGTATGTGTGTGTGTGTGTTTGCTTTGACCTGTGG
>CM054147.1:41270351-41280351 GCA_028751875.1 Rapana venosa
AAGAGAAAGCTTTTTTATGTTGTGTTGTTGTCTTAGTGCTTGTTTGTTTGTTGTCATTCGCTTTTTTGTTTGATTTTGGTAGAGTTTGTTTGTATTGAGATTCTTGTAGAACTTATGGTTAGTTTATTTTACTTTTAGACCTCAAGAGTCAGTTATGATCGGAAGTTGAACAGCGTTTGTGATCGTTGATGTGCAGAAGAAAAATTTAGCTTAGAGATCACGGCAGAAACTGAGAAAGGCAAATAATTGTACAACTCACCAAAAACCGCAGAGTGATGTCAAATTACTATTACTACTTGAAGCTATTACTACTAAAGCAGCGAGGGAGAGGAGATGGACGCCGCCCTCAATATGCTGGCCCTAGGGAAGTGAGGTCTCTGACGCCTCGCTCCCCTACGACCTTATAGGTTATGGGACTCCTTTACCTTTACCTTTTACTTGATGATAAAATAGTAAAGAATAAAATAATCTGAAGTAAATCAACAACCACTCTTAGAAAAAAAAATCCATAAAGTATTCCAAACTATGCCACTTAAAGCAAGCCACAAGTAACAAAACAAGTCTTTCTTTTTTTTCAAACTACGAATGGTACCACACACACAGAGGTTGAACAAGAGACAGTGAACTCAAAGAATGGAAACGAAAGACTTAAAATCTCGAAAAACAGATTCAATTGTAGATTTACAGATTAGCTTTCTGCATTTCATGAAAGAATTACATGACCGAGTTTGAACAGTAAGTGATGACAAAACCAAACACAAAACTACAGCGATTATCACTTTCATTATATGTAAGGGCAAGGAAGACGAAAAAGTTGAACGCAAACTGTGTAGTTTGCTGTCACAACAGGAGCCCTAATAGAACCTTGCCGAGAAAACAAACACGGTGGTTCTGATGTTTACCGATAATGAAAGACCGTTTCTTGATACATGATAACGCAATTTCGGTTAGAAAGCGTAATAGGGTATCTCCATCTCCTGTTGTAGAGACTGGAAGTGGGATAACATTGTTAAGCAGTATGTTCACGAAACCACATTACAATGATTCCGCTTTCGGGAATAAAACTCAGTATGGAGATATCTCAAATTCATACACCTCTTATCTTTTTAAAACAAGGAGTCAGAACTGTGCGTGCGGACGTGCGAGCGCGCGAATGGATTTGAAATATGTTGTTCATTATGTTTAAGGAGAGTTGCATGCGAGTAAATTATTTGAGTGCAAGCGCTTCGATTTGTTTGTTTTTACAAGATTCAGCGCTATATAAATTCCATATATTATTATTAACTTCGTCTACGGTTACCCGAATATCTCTTTCTGGAAGAGAACATGTCTTGGCTGACCAGATCTGCAGAGACTAAAGAAAACATAGTAGTGCTTCATGACAGTCAAGAAGGGGCTCATTAAACGGGTGTAACATGATTGGAAAGTCCTTTTGTATTTCAGACTGATGCAGATGAAAAATTGCTGTCTCTGTCCGTGTGTCTGTCTCTCGGTCTCTGTCTGCTATCTGTCTGTCTGTCTATAAGGATAAATGTCTTTTGTTGAATATACATTAATCTTAACTTTTGAATCATAGGTTAATTTTTTTTCTAGTCCCTAATCAGGGCAAGGGCTGGATGAAAAAGAATGTGAATGCTTATCTGTAACCCTTGAAAAAAAGATAATCCGTTCTCTCTCTCTCTCTCTCTCTCTCTCTCTCTCTCTCCTCTCTCTCTCTCTCTCTCTCTCTCTCTCTCTCTCTCTCTTCTCTCTCTCTGTCTCTCTCTCTTCTCTCTCTCTCTCTCTCTCTCTCTCTCTCTCTCTCTCTCTATATATATATATATATATATAATTATAAGGGCCATGACCTCTGATGTCTAAAATATTTTCCAACTTCGTCACACACACACACACACACACACACACACTACCCCCCCGACACACAACACACATCAGAGACACAGAAGAGGGGTGGGGGGGGGGAGAGGGGAAGCCAACAGAGACTGAGACCACCCAACCCCCCCAAAAAAAAAGAAAACAAACCAAAAAAACCCCAAAACAAATACAAACAAACAAAACAAAAACAACACCCCCAGCAAACATCGAACCAACGACAAACAAAAACAAACCAAAAAAACCAACAAACAGGTTTCTTCACTTCATCTTAACTTCTTGTGTTTTAACCTTGAGCGCAGTAGAGAGGAACATGAATAGCCTACTACAGAAAAGGGACGTAAATCTTCAGTCCACTACTATACTCAGCTTGTTCTTGAAAATCCTGCCAGCCGTTCTGTTTCGCATCACCTGTTCCATTTGTTGAAGTGCCGCATACGGCAACTACCGCACGCTTCGCTTGACCGCACCTTATATCGGAACGGTTCCCACTGGTCTGCTAATGTATGTGTAGAAACCTGCACAAAGCTGTCTCCTAATCTTACACAATAATCTCTGTTAATCTTCCGGCGATGGAAAGAGCTGCCAATCTGTTCACACGGGGTGGGGGGGGGGGGGGGAGAGAGAGAGAGAGAGAGAGAGAGAGAGAGAGAGAGAGAGAGAGAGAGAGAGAGAGAGAGAGGGATGGATGAAAGCAGACGAATAGATGAGAAAGATACAGCCTTGAGCAGTAACTGAGAAGCAGAATAATGAAAGGAAGGATTTTTTTTTTAAAGGAAACTTCTTCTGGAAGAAAGTGTTTACATATGTTATATAAGTAAAGATCCTTTCACACCATATGCCTCCGAAGAATTCTCCGGATCTTTTGGCCAGAGAAGATCTCTAATGAAAACCTACTACGGAGATGCAGGCAAGAAGACATGGGAACCATCATCACCAGACAATGGTGGAAGTGGATTGGGCACATCCTCCGAAGAGACCCACGGTCAATCACAAGAACAGCATTGCACTGGACCCCAGAAGGAAGGAGAAAGAAAGGAAGACCAAAAGCAACGTGGAGGAGGACTGTAGAAAGTGAGATGAAGGCCATGCAGTACTCTTGGGGATCAGTGACTAGGTTGACCCAGGATAGGCAGGAGTGGAAGCGCTTTGTTGCTGCCCTACACACCACTGGGTGTAATGGTTAATGATGATGATGATGATCATATAAGTAAAGAGCATTCAAGATTTCAATATTCAATTCACACACACACACACACACACACACACACACACACACCACAACACACACACACACACACACACACACACACACACACACGAGAGGGAGAGACAGACAGACAGACAGATTTTCTGCACTCTGCAATGGTATAATGCACATTGGCCTTTGGCCACAATACGTTTCAAAGGGCAAAAATGGAAAAAGGCAGTGAAATATAACTTCTTGCAAGCTTTGGTAAGACATTGGCAGGTAGAGATTGTGTATACCTACCTCTTAACCATACACACACACACACACACACACACGCACGCACGCACGCACGCACAAACACAAACAACACACACACACACACACACACACACACACACACACACACACGCCATCGAAAGTTGTAATTCACTTTTAAAAAACAGTATACAGTTAGAAAACATATTTTGAAATCCTGAATACTTGGAAAAGATCGATGCAAAATCAAAGATCAGCAGTAAACGAAGCTCCGCAAATAATGCAAACATTGTCAAACGTGTGGCAAGGCATTTTCACAGCAGTGGCAATGATGTTAGGTGATAAAACATTGAATAGACATATTCACAGAGCTGGCATGCAGGCTGGCATAACACTACGGGAGGAAAAATCGAATTACTCTCTGCACCCCCCACCCCTACCCCCTAAAAAAAAAAAGAAAGGAAGGCTGTGTTTTTCATATACTGGTCGTCTGTATGTAATGTATGTTTGTCATCAAGTTTGGGTGTCCGTATGCATGGAATTTGGTGCTGATAGTGGCTTGAGCAGAAACTATGCTTAGTTGGTGGTGGTTTGGTTCGTTCATGGTTGCTATGTGTGCAGATGTGGGTGTTTGTATGTTTGTATATAACGTATAAACATATGTATGTATGTATGCATGTATGCATAGAACGAGTTAAAATTTATTTCATGAGGATCACGTTGTGCTGATTACATTTACATTTTTCAAAAATCACATACTTGCACTTGACTTGAGGCTTTACCAGCACTTTTGAGTTGTTGCAGTTAAATCATACGTATTCATATATATTATAATTGTTGTTGCTTGGCGTTCTCCCATATAACAACCTGGGGACCCCCAGCACACTGCATCTCACTCATCGCACCGAGGAATCACTGTTCGAGTTGCATAGAACACTTTGGCTTAAGAAGTTCACGTATATGACTGTTCAAGTACCTCGCCATTCAGGCAGCCATACTCCGACTTCAGATGATTTTGTTGTCCTTTAGTGCGGAGTACAAATTATAATATTATATGTTATGGGTTTGTCTTGAACCAAGGGGGACTGACTTTTAAAAAAAAAGTATTACTCCATGTAGGCAGCCATACTCCGACTTCAGAGTAATTTTTTTCCCTCTTTTATAATAAAAGGGAGTGCCAGGTTATTAAGTGACTGAAAGACGATGTTAATATAACACTTTAAGGAAAAACAACATTTTAAAATCAACGAAGGCCTCGGCAGTTTTAAACTTACATCAGTAACTAACAAAGCTTTTGGCCTGAGCCAATAATAGACTTGAGTTGAACTTGGTCGGTCAGCTCAAAACCAACCTTGTAGAGATAATACGTTTACCTGAGCGGTAAGTAAGTGTGGTAGTAGTGGTGGTGGTGGTGGGGATGGGGTGAGGGGGTGGGGGGAGTAGCTTAAAACACAGCATGAGAGACAGACGTACGTGTGGGGGGGATCCTTACTTTTCTCCTCAGTGACTGTCCTCCCCACCCCCTCGCCTTCCCCTCCTGTGTACAGCTAGCCCTCTACAGCAAGGCGAGGAGTCTACGTGACCCTGTTAGGCCTGACAGGGAGATAAACGAGAGTGGTGGTACGGGCAAACAACAGGCTTGATAAAACGGAAGAACAGTTGTGTGTGTGTGTGTGTGTTGTGTGTGTGTGTGTGTGTGTGTGTGTGTGTGTGTGTTTTTATTTTATTTATTTATTCTTTTATATCGAGGATAATGGAATAAGCACTCATGTGCGTTTGTGTGTGTGTGTGTGTGTGTGTGTGTGTGTGTGTGTGTGTGTGTATGTGTGTGTAGTGTTGTGTATGTGTGTGTGTTGGGGGGGGGAGGAGGGGGCGTATATGTGTTTTGTGTGTGTTGTATGTGTGTGTGTGTGTATGTGTGTGTGTGTGTTGGGGGGGGGGGAGGAGGGGGCGTATATGTGTGTTTGTGTGTGTGTGTGTGTGTTGGGGGGGGGGGGGGGGGGCGCGTGTCTGTGTGGTGTGTGTGTGTGTGTGTTGTTGTTGTAATCTTCAGTTTAACGTCTGTTCAATCTCAGTGATAATAGACAAACATGTGTGTGTGTTGTGTGCGGGCGTGTGCGTGAGTCCGTGCGTGAGTGAATATGTGACTTTTGAGTATGCGTGTGCGCACGCGCGCGTGTGTGCATTCGGTTTCAATATATCCCGGTTATAAATGTGTGTGCAGGCGCTAGGCTAGCTTTCTTACCTTTAGCCAGGTGTACTTCAGTCCTTGTCTGTTTGTGGGCCGCCTCTGTTCCATGTATTTAAAAAAAAATTCTTTGATATCGAGGATAATGGAATAAGCACTTATGTATTTTGACATCCAATCCCCGTGTGTATGCGGTTTTGTCAATTCTGTCATCTGTTCCCACCGGCACACAATGGCCTACTCTTACCAAAAGCGGGGCAGGATTTAACGTGTGTGCAAGATGTTCTGCGTGCGTTCGCACACGGGGCCTCGGTTTATAGTCTCATCCGAAGGACTTTTGGGGAGAGTGGAGTCTGCACTGATGTTAACTCCAGGGGGAAAATATCCCCTTGAACAGGAATCGAACCCGGGTCGTCAGATTGCGAGCGCAATGTTCTAACCATTAGGCTATCCCGTCTCCCCCCCCCCCTTACCCCCCCCCCCCCCCCTACCCCCTTCCCCCCCCCCCTGTAATTACAAGCAGGAGGGAGAAGGGTTAGGCTGTGGACAGGTCTGTACTCTAGATAAGCGGGAAGAGTTTGTATATCAAAGCAGAAGAAAAGACAAGCACGACTGAACAGAAAGGAGTGGCCTGTTTGGTGTGTGTTTTGGTGTGTGTTGGTGTGTTTGGTGTGTTTTGGTGTGTTTTGGTGTGTGTGTGTGTTTGTGTGTGTGTGTGTGTGTGTTGGTGTGTGGTTTGGGTGTGTGTGTGTGTGTGTGTGTATGGGTGTGTGTGTGTGTGTGTGTGTTTGTGTGTGTGTGACTGTGTGTGTGTGTGTGTGTGTGTGTGTGTGTGTGTGTTGTGTGTGTGTTGTGTGTGTTTGGTGTGTGTTGTGGTGTTTGGTGTGTGTGTGTGTGTGTGTTGTGTGTGTGTGTGTGTGTGTGTGTGTGGTGTTGGTGTGTGTTAAGTCAAATTTTTATTTCCAGATGGTACATTGAATGGAGGAATGCATTTGCTTTTTTTCATCAAGCCATCTATCTGAGAACAAATTCCTTAATGGTTATACTGAAATACTGTGTGACTCTGTGTGTTGTGTGTGTGTGTGTGTGTGTGTGTGTGTGTGTGTGTGTGTGTGTGTGTGTGTGTGTGTGTGTGTGGTGTGTGTGTGTGTGTCTTTGGGGTATGTTTGGTGTGTTGTGTGTGTGTGTGTGTGTTTGGGGTGTGTGTGTCTTTGTGTTTGGTGGTGTGTGTGTTTGGTGTGTGTGTGTGTGTGTTTGGTGTGTGTGTGTGGTGGTGTGACTGTGTGTGTGTGTGCCTGTGTGTGTGTGTTTATGTGTGTGTGCTGTTTGTGTGTGTGTGTTTTGGTGTGTGTGTGTGTATTTGGTGTGTGCTTGTATGTGTGTGTGTGTGTGTGTGTGTGTGCTTGGTGTGTGTGTGTATTCACTGTTTGGTGTGTGTGTGTGTGTTTATGTGTGTGTGTTTTGTTGTTTGTGTGTGTTTATGTGTGTGTGAGTGTGAGTGTGTGGGAGAGAGAGAGAGAAGAGAGAGAGAGAGAGAGAGAGAGAGAGAGAGAGAGAGAGAAGAGAGAGAGAGAGAGAGAACTCGGACATTATAAAGGGACTGTAAACATTACTACTCTTTATAGCAGTATTATTAACAGTGTTCCAACTATATTTTCTAGGATTAATAAAACAGACCAACTAACACTCTTCTAAGCATGGATTTTTCTGTTTCTTAATCCTGTCAAAACGCTGTGCTTACTTGTTACACACTACTACCTCTCAGCCTTTGTAGTGGATGTATGTATACAACAGCTAGTTCATAATAATCATGTATCAACATTACCGTTATCTTGCACTTACATATAGATCTGATTTCACAACACGTCTGCATACTAGGTACTTTTGGTCCATGAATGGATCACAGGTGTATTTGTCGTTTTAGGATTAGGCTAATTCCTTTGGCTTAAATTTTCTTTTTTCTTGTTTAAACCCTGTAGAAATTTTCGAAACTTGAAAGTCTGAATGCTTTGTTACTCTGACCTTTGATATTGTTTCTGTTGAAACATTTTTCTGCTTAAGTTCTCCCATCATCCTTCCCCCATATGTGTACACATACGCGCGCGAGCACGCACGCACGCACGCACGCACACCACCCACCCACCCACCCACCCACACACTCCCTGGTAAAATAAGATCATAGAAACAGGACCCTATACACATTTGCAGGAGTGGTGGGCTCATAGATATAACTTGTCTCTTAAATAAAAAGAAGAAGCCGCCTTGCAAATATCATTTTTCTTTCTCAAAGATGAAGGATGTGTGTGTGGTGTGTGTGTGTGTGTGTGTGTGTGTGTGTGTGTTGTGTGTGTGTGTTGTGTGTTGTGTGTGTGTGTTGTGTGGTTGGTGTGTGTGTGTTTTTTGCTGTTGTTGTCTTCAATTTAACGTCTGTTCACTCTTAGTGATATTAGACGAACGTGTGTGGTGTGTGTGTGTGTGTGTGTATGTGTGTGTGTGTGTGTGTGTGTGTGTGTGTGTGTGTGTGTGTGTGTGTGTGTGTGTGAGTGTTAACACAACACGTCAGTGAATGCCCGATGGATCTTGAAAAAATGGTCTTTCGGGCGTCAGTGGTAAGCGCTTTGGATAAAACAAGCACCCAAGTGCATAAGTACAACATATCATATTTTAGCTCAGGTAGGCTACACAAGGGGGGAAAAAAGTAGAACACAGCTATGTTACAATTTCTTGACAGTTACTGTATCGAAAGCAAACGCCCACATGCACACATTTTATTATTCACAAGCTGATATGTATGAAGACACGCCTCCACACACACACACACACACACACACACACACACACACACACACACACACACACACACACACACACACACACACACACACGCACACACACACACCACAACACTCGCACGCACACACACACACATACGCACACACACATACGCACACACACATACACACACACAGAGTACGTACACACACACACACACACACACACACACACACACACACACACACACACACACACACACACACACACACACACACTCTCTCCTCTCTCTCTCTCTCTCTCTCTCTCTCTCTCTCTTCTCTCTCTCTCTCTCTCTCTCTCTCTCTCTCTCTCTCTCTCTCTCTCTCTCTCTCTCTCTCTCTCTCTCCAAACATGAGACACACCAGTACAATGAACTTCATGGCGATATCGTACCCTCTTTCTGCTAAGAGCATTGTGCATTAGACACAGGTCAACAGAACGAAAGATGGTAAGACACGAACGACAGAGCAGCAGATAATGTGACATTCTTCTCCTCTGTGCCTCATATCTTAACAACACCACAGGACAGGGCAAAACACAGCAGGATACCATCTGACAGTGATACGATAATGATAGCCATCGGTTGTGTGACAGAAGCCAACGAATATGGGTGATACTCAGGAGATTCACAGTATAAATTTTAAATACTTTTTGACGATTGATGTTTTATTTTTCTTGTTGTAACGTGTAAAATTGGGCGTGAACACACACAGAGCGAGCACACGCTCGCTCGCATGCGCGCACGCACGCACGCTTTTTGGGGGAGTGGAGTCAGTATTGATGTTAACTCCTGGAGAACAACTCTTGGATGGGCGGTACAGTGGTGGCTCGAACCCAGGCAATCAAATCGCAACCGCAGAGCTCTAACCACTAGGCTGTGGATCCCGCCCACCCAATGCTGTATAGTATGATTTCACCTACAACTGGTCCATCACTGATTCTTCACTCCAAGCAAGGATCGTAATCTCTTATGTTGACATGAAGCCTCCCAGATCTGCGGCATGCAGGCGTGAAATACAGATAATGTGCTACTAAAGAGGATTCTATCAGAACCTCAGAGTTGACCGTAGTTTAACCGTAGTCAAACACTACTATCTTAGATACACCCCCCCCCCCCCCCCACCTCCTCTTCCCCCACCCCCCTTCCCCTCTCTCATGAACTTGAGTTGGTTTCTCTGTATCACACCATCCTACTTCTACCGGGTTCCTACATCGGAGGGTTAGAAAGTATGAACTTTCTGCTGACTCAGTCAGTCACAGTCACTGTCTGGACCATTCAAACATGAAGTTTGTCGTGGTAAATTTATCAGCGTAAAATTCGGAACACTCTTGGCAGGGACAGCACGTCGCCAATGTGCACCACCATTATTTGTTTTCTGTCTGCCTGACATACATTAGGGCTGTGGTTATCTGAAAATGGGTTTTAATTTTTGTCCGGGTGAATTCTGAATTCTTGTGTTGCTTCGTTTAAAGAAGGCTATATGCGTCTTGCACTCAGGACCTCACGTTTACCGCCTCTTACGAAATCCCAAATAATTTGTGTGTGTGTGTGTGCGTGCGTGCGTGCGTGTGTGCGCTTGCTTGCTTCGATTTTTATGTCTATTCACAAAAAGTGATATTAAACAAGTGTGAAGACACGCCACACACACACACACACACACACACACACACACACACAC
>CM054147.1:41282851-41300351 GCA_028751875.1 Rapana venosa
TGGTGAAACGTTTATGGAATGTTTCTCACACGATAAAAGCTAGAAACTTTCTCCTAGAAAAGTGGAAATTTCCCTAAAAGAAAACTGGTGAGCTAAAAAGGAAAACCACCAAAAACTGGTGAGCTCTGAAGCCCTGTATGTATGTTAAAGTCTGCTTACATTTGAAATAATAATAATAACAATAATAATAATAATAATAACTTCATATAATGTCTTTCCTAAACCCTGTCTGTCATAAGCCCTGTCTGTCATAAGCCCTGTCTGTCCTAAGCCCTGTCTGTCTAAAGCCCTGTCTGTCCTAAGCCCTGTATGCCTTAAGCCCTGTCTGTCTTAAGCCCTGTCTGTCATAAGCCCTGTTTGTCCTAAGCCCTGTCTGTCATAAGCCCTGTCTGTCATAAGCCCTCTCTGTCATAAGCCCTGTCTTTCCTAAGCCCTGTCTGCCCTACGTCAAACAGCTCTGAATTCTGGAGAATAAAAAGTTCCGTCCAAGCCTTTGGTACACGCTTAACATCATCTCCTTCTACTCCGCTTTCAGATGAGCTCGGTGGACTGGGACAAAGTGTACGAGGGCCACATCAACCAGCTGCAGTTCATCTCCTGGAACGGCCTCAACATCTGCCGCCTGACCTTGGCCATCTGGATCCTGGCCTCTCACGTGGCCCTCATCCTCTTCGTGCTGGCCAAGGCATCACTCAGGCGGCAGCCCAAGAACCTGCTGATCGTCAACGTGTCGCTGACCAACCTGCTGCTGGGCATCTTCCTCATCCCCACCAAGCTCCACTTCATCCTGGCTCCTGGGAACCATGAAGGGGACTGCGGGCTGAGTATGGGCTGGACGCTGCTTAACGAGTACTACCAGGTATTGTCTTGTTGTTGTTGTTGTCGTCATCGTCGTTATTATCAATATTATTATCATCATCATCATCATCGTCGTATTATCATTTTTCTTCATCTTATCATCATCATTATTGTCATCGTCGTCATTATCATCATCGTCGTCGTCATTATCGTCGTCGTCGTCGGCGTCATCATCATCATCATCATCATAACCACCACCACCACCACCACCACCACCACCCACCACCACCACCACTACTATCATCGTCGCCATGGTTGTCGGTGTCGTCATTGTCATCATTGTCTGATAGCATATGGCATATTGTTTTATGTTCTACAACATGGTTGTGCTCGTGACAAGGGGTCAACACAACTGGGTAGAGTCAATGATCGCCCTTAGATGGTGGTAATGAGCTCTACTGGGTTTCTTAATTGCACAGTGTTATAACAATGATTAACAAGACAAAAAATATTCACGCGGCAGAGTTTGACGAAACAGATGCTTTTGTAGATGGGATTCAATTTGAGTGAAGCTAGATTAATATTTTCAATGATCATTCATAAATATCGGATAGTAGTGCCACTAAACTGAGGAAGTACACCCAGAAAGCCTTTTTATGTGTTCCTTGGCTACAGTTTCCAGGCTCACCAATGATGAGAATTTGCACGAGCCACAATTTACCCACCATTGACGTAGCCGCATTCCGACTTCAGGGATGATGACTACACGTGGAAAATTCTTTAAAGCTGTCTTTTGGGATTTTTTTTCAAAAAGGACCCGTGAGAAAATAGCTTCTTCTTTTTTTAGAGGTACAATGCGGGAGATAAGAAGCGAGAGTGTGGATAGACCGTGACCTATGGGATTCTTACCTGCGTTGCAATTCCTGTGTGCAGGTGTGCGTGGCGCTCCTGTCAGTGTTCGGTCTGGTCTTGGAACGCCTGGTCTACGTGTACACGGAGCGCAGGGGAACCTACCTGACCCGCTGGGCCACCTGGATCAACTGCGTCCTCTACTTCCTGCTGCCCTGGGTTGTGGCGGCCATCCTGACCATCCCCATGTTCTACGAAGCTCTGGTGGAGCCTGTCCCTGAAGAGTACTGCGCCTACAGGGTCCGGGACTACTACTTCCTGGTGCTGGAGGTGCTCAGCTTCCTGCCGGCAGCCGTGGCGGTGTTCATCACCGCGCCCCTAGCCGGTCTGATGGACTGCCTGAGGTCGGAGAAGTGCACCTACTCCCCCAGCACTCCCAGAGGGGAGAGTCTCCTCATCGCCGTTCTCGTCAGTGTGGTGGCTGTCTTCTGCGAGACGCCCTACTTCGTGGTGCGGATGCTGATCATGTGTCTGGAGTGCAACAACCCCTTCTGCTCTCGCTTCAACGAAGGGGTGACTGCGGGGATGTGGCTGCGGATTGCTAAAGCCTCCCTGATGCCCTTTCTCTGGCTGGTCTACAGCGACGTCCGTGATGCCGTCCTGTGCCGCTTCAACTACAAGAAGGTCAAGAATGCTAGCGACATTGAGGATGAGGATGACTACCGCCTGGTCAACACTAGGATGTAACACGGTCATGTCTGACCTGGGGAATGGGGTGGGGTGGGGGGGGGGGGGGATTGATGGGGTAGCTTAAGTCATTGGAGGGAAGAATAGGAGTTAGGGGATTTATGTTTTCTTTAGTGAAGTGCGTGATACTTCAGGTATCGTTTGTTGATGTTTTAGTTTAGTTTGACAAAGTACAAGGCATATGGCTCTTATAAAGCAAACACTCTTAAGATAAATTATACGATCATAGCCCGAGTTTCAAGTCAACATGTACATAATTTTTAAGCAATCAAAATAACTGAACCTACCCGCCTCCCCCCCCCCCCCCCCCCCCCCCCCCCCCCCCCCCCCCCCCCCCTCCTTTTTTCTACACACACAAACGAATTCAGACAGATTGAAGACTGTTATTTTTAAGCAACTTGTGAAAGCGCCTATCTTTGAATTTTGGTGTTCTCATGAAAGAGTACTTGGAATGGTTTATTAATGTTTCCTGGTGGTTTGATTTTAATTAGTATGTATGTAGAATTCAGGTGGGGGGGGGGGGGGGGGGGGAGGGGTACAAGCAGGTACAATTTTAGAAAAGCGTTGAGAGATATAAAAGAATCATTTTGACTTATAAAAGCGTGCACACTGTTGGGTTATAAGGGCAAATGTATGTGATTATGCAATAACTTAGAAATTATAGACTTTTTCTTTTACAAAACTCACCACAACAGAGTTTAATACTGTAATTTTAAGGATTTTTTTAGATTAACTTTAATTCTTTTGGAGCAAAATGGTGTGACTCGTCAAACATTAAGAGCTTTCATTCTTCAACAATTCTTTTATCGGTAAAAGCGAACTAATGATTCAAAATAATGAACAGATAGATAGCTTCTTTTACTGATGGGACACCTGTTGTAGTCCAAAGTTTGCAGTGCCTAAGAAAGTATTGAATCACATCTTTTAGGGGCAAAGGCGCAATAGCCACGCATCACATATTCCAACATGGAATCTTTTACAGAACACGTTTTTATCCTCAATTAATAAAAACAAAAAAACAAATCTTGAACATGATATTTTTGACATGTGGAAATGTTTGCTCAACATTTTTCATAAACATTAAGTTAATGATTTTACTTTAGAACAAAGTAATCGGAACTTCTTCTTAGGTATTGACAATTTCGCTTTCTGTGAGGAAAAAGAAGGGGACAACTGTGTTCTTTTATCCAAGTATCTAAGGCCTGTATAAGGGGTGAAGATAGTTATATCAAGATCTATCCCCGAAGTCAGAATACATCTACCTTAATGATGGGTAAAAACAGTGCATCACTACAGGGTGTTAAATTGTCCTGCCGTTATCTATCATTATTGCTTGTAAAAATCGATGGACTGTGGGGTCAGGCAGATTGATAAAGCATTTGACTTTTTACTCCAACGAATCGTAATTTACATCTTGATTCATGGTGAAGCTTGGTGGACTAAATGGAGGGCAAGAAGAGAGGAAGGGTGGGGGAAAATAAGAACTTTTCCAAGTTTTGACAGTTCTTGATGGGTTAAGGCGTGTGGGCAGACTTTTTAAGATTGTCCTGGTCAGGTCATAATTATGTAGACATCTCAAGTACAAGCATACATGCAGAAAATACATGCTTTTTAAAGATTCATGATTTTAAGTCAACGTTTGGTGGGTCTGCAAATTCCCTCCCCTCCCCCTATAAAAAACAACAACCCTGACTTAATTTGGAGAGGTGGGGTGGGGGTGGGGGCTTAATGTACCCAGCATGCATCCATGGTGATATCAACGCACTAGTGTATCAACTAGCGAAGTATCTGAAGATGTACTTCCTGGAAATGTTCCAAGTAAATGGAACAGATTTTGTGTGTTTTTGTTGTTGGTTTTTTTCGGGTTGGTGGTGGTGGTGGTGGTGGTGGTAGTCGTGGTTTTTTTCGCATTCGGATGACACCACCCCAAGAAAGCGAAAAGTGACCCTTCACCCTGTAAAAAAAACAACACCACCCCCTCCCCCGCAAACTCTCCAATGCAGAACATCAAGAAAGGGGAGAAAACTGAAAAGAAGTGGTGTGGAAATGAACCAACCAGACCACTTTCCGGGTGTCAATAGAAAATACTTCACACTGTCTGAGTTTTTTCCCCTGCATGTAAGAGTGTTTTTTCTGGAGTATGACACCCCCCCCCCCCCTATCTCTCTCTCTCTCTCTCTCTCTCTCTCTCTCTCTCTCTCTCTCTCTCTCTCACTCTCTCTCACACTCTCTCTCTCTGTCTTTCTCTGTCTCAGTGTCTGTCTGTCTCAGTGTCTGTCTGTCTGTCTGTCTCTCAACTGTCTGTCTGTCTGTCTGTCTGTCTGTCTGTCTCTCTCTCTCTCTCTCTCTCTCTCTCTCTCTCTCTCTCTCTCTCTCAAGCGCTTGTGTGTGTGTGTGTGTGTGTGTGTGTGTGTGTGTGTGTGTGTGTGGTGTGTGTGTGTGTGTGTTTAGTGACTGAGGAGGATAAACGACTCAAACTGCAGCGTCAGACGATCAATTATAATTACAATAATATGCTATTGCGCTTATTTTTGTGTGTGTGTGTGTGTGTGCACGCTTGCGCACGCGTGCGTGTGTGAGTGTGTGTGTGTGTGTGTGTGTGTGTGTGAGATAATTGAACAAGGTTTTGTTTGTCGTCTTTTACATGTTTTATTATGATCTCACACTATATGCACATTCTATTATTAAATTCACACTCCCAAAACATAGTATCTTAAGACAAATTTTATTCATAACATGAGAATTTAAATGGGGGCTTTGTTTTCATTTAGCCTTGTACAAACTGAAATTGACTTTGAAAGAGAAAATTTTATCAATGGTTTTGATTTGAATTAAGCCACTCTTCATGAATGATTTTTTGTGTGTGCGATTCTCAGCCCCCCCCCCCCCCTCTCTCTCTCTCTCTCTCTTTGTCTATGTATCCCCCTCTCTCTCTTGTGCGAGGGCGTGTGCACATGTGTGTGCATGCCTGCGCCTTTGCGTGTCTGCATGCACCTGTATGTGTAGCTGTAGCTGCCTATCTACGTGCGTCTGTGCATGTTTGTTCACATGTATATACATGTATTTGCACATGTGTGTGTTTCATGTGCAGTGAATAAAATTTAGAATCAAGATGGAAAAGGAGGTAAGGAAATGGGCAAACTTCAAGACTTATCACAGGGTGTGTTGACTTTTAGTCTTTTTCAAAAATCTGTTTCATCAAAATCACCGCCATTTCGTCTTTGCATGTAAAGTTATTGTCTAGGCTTGTTTGCTTTGGCTTTGTTTATTTCTTTGTACATGTAACATAGCATAAGATCAGCGCCATTTTTTTTGTATGGGAAACAATGTCAAAAGCCATCAAAGGCAAATTTTGGCAATGAGGACGTTTATTTTTAGCCTATAAGTATCACTTGTCATCATAAACATAACAATTTGAAATTTGTGTAAAACAGTTCTGCCTTGAGTCACTATAATTGTTTTGATGTTCTTGATACTGATCACCCACTGTCATTTTGAAGTGTGTCAAAAGTCATGTTTTGAAATGTTCATTATGAAAAGTAAGTTTTACCATGAACACAGAGACTATTATCAACATTGCTGCTTTCTTGAGACAAAAATCACTGTTTTGATCTGTTTACACTATTACATGAACAAGTGCATTAACCCACAAGAAATGATTTATTTTGCTTTAGAATGTTAAGATATCTGTTATAGTGACACAATTAAAAATGTGTGTGAAAGCTGTGACAGGAGCAATTTTGACAGTATATATAGTTTCAGTGTTCATTATGAAAATTAGTATTTCCCTTTTAGTTTCCATAATAAAAATGGAATGTTTTGTTCCTAATGTTTGCTTGCTACGGTTTATGTTATGGTCTCCCATACATCTATTCAAAGATTTATTTTCCGTGTTTCTCTAAATCTAGTCCTGAATCATTTTGATTTTACTTCACGATAAAAGCCATATAATTTGCACACGAATTGTTTTCTGTGCAAGTGTACATAGAAATGCAGCCACTGTCTTTTTACATTTGTGTACGTGGGCTTATGTGTTGAGCATGTATACGTACATATGCCAGTGGGCACATCGGTTTGTGTGCGTGTATGTGTCTGTGTTTATCTGCCTCTCTTTCTGATTATGAGAGACCAAGAGAGAGACACACTGCGTGCTGTGACTTAAACTGTTTCTGAATATTTTTGTCTGTTATTTGCACCGAAACTTGAAAATGTACAGTATACAATATCACGTATGAATACATTTAAAGGTTAAGAATGGTTATAATTATAGATAGAATGCAATGCGAATGACGACGTTGATATACCTTTTCATCACAAATGTTGTAATACATATTGATATGTTAATGAATGCAAACATGCAAACAAGTATGATTTGTTGATATTATAACTTCTCGTGAGTGTAAAGACAATTTACATTGCCAAAATCACTGAATACATTTTAAACTGTTGTGATTTTTTAATGTCTTTAAGCATGTGAAATTAACTGTCACTACTTCGTGAGCTGTTAGTTGTTTGTCATGACATGTTTTCCCATGTTGATTTTCATTATTCAATATTTCGTTTCCTATAAATTATCAGAAAACATCGAAGTTGTTTGTGTGCAAAATTTTAGCAGTGATCATACACGAACTTGATTCCTAAGTTGTGTGTAACATTTGCTTTTACTTTTATTTTAAGTTTCCACATCGAATAACATTTGTACAAAGCCATATTTCTTGAATTAGCCTCTTGATGTTGTTTTTTCTCTTTTTTTCTTTTCTTCCTGTAGGCATTTTTTATTTTGCAAGTAATGCAGCTTATCTGTTTGAGCGTGACTTCATCTATCAGTTTTGCAAAATTCAATAAAATGCCAAACAATGAACCAAGACTTCTCTGTTTTTGTTTTTTGCATTTATTCTGATAAGTCATAACTGAGCTGCTGGTGTGTTCTCTTAATATGCATACTGATCAGTTGATCCTCAACGTAATTCATGTTGCAGTTTTGTTTGTAAGAAGAGGCATCTTGTGTCGTGTGCTGTATTTGTTTCTTTGAGAACAGAAAAAATGGCAGCCTGTGTGAAAAAAATGTGCAACACACCTATCAGAGCTGTGGGTGTTGTTGTATGGTTAAACTTTGTGCCTCACCAGTCGCCTTGGTGCAGTGGTAAACTCTCTGGAATCCTATGCTCAGAAGTTGTGGATTCAGTCCCATCACAACCAGTTTTTTCCCCCGCGAGGCGCCTGCCAGGTTCTGTCCAGTGCTGAGTTTCTGTGGGGGAAGTTTGAAGACTAGGATCACACAGCCGAGCGCCATTCATTGCATAGGTGTATTTTTGAAAGTGTTGCTTGAATTGCTTACCTTCCCCAAAGTCGGAATGCGGCTACCTTTATGGTGGGCAGAAAAGCGGTTGCATACGCAAAAATCTTACTATTGGTGAACCTTGGAGCTCTAGCCGAGGATTTTTTTTTTTAATGGCTTACCAGCACTGTCTGCATTTCTATGTTATTTGGGTGAAGCTGGGATATATAACTGTGAAAGAAAGCCCTAAGTGCCGCCCTGTTAAGACGTTCCAATCCCAGATCCACTGCCATAATATCATAAAATTCATCGCTATTGTCTTTGTCCACGCAATAAACCAAAATTTTTTGTGATTCAGTGACCCATGTTGTCCCGTTCCATGGTTTACAGAAACATCCCAATGGTGACTCGAACCCACAACCTCATGTCATTTCTGATCAAAAGACTCTTCTGCTCTTACCACTCTGTTATATTTCCCCACAACCTTTCCTTACACCACCACAATGATGCCTTCAAAAACACTGTCACGGGCTGTTCTTTCCTCTGAATAGATGAATGTACAATTTATATAGCCTATAACAACTTTCACCTCCATAAGCGTGTTCGCAGTGCTATGGAGAAAAAGCTTGAGAAAAAGAGGGTTGGATGGGAAAAGGGGCAGGGAAACAATTTGAGCCACGAACGGAGCACACTCGCAGAAGCACACAAAGAAACATATTGCGCGCGCGTGCGCACCCCCCCCCCCCCCCCCACAACGTCTAGAAAGCAGGAAGTCGTGGGTTCGATTCCCATTTGAGCCCAAGATTTGCTCCCATTCTCTAAACATTGAGTAGTATACACCCTAAGTGTTTTCTTTGGACGAGACGATAAACCACGGTACCATGCGCCACACACACTTAGCACACATCAAAGAATCCACAACAAAAGAGTTGCACCTGGCAACGTTCTGTCATGGGAAAAAAGTCAGTCTCATGTGAAAACGAATACACATGCAAACAGGAATAAAGGTAAGGTAAAGGAGTCCCATAACCTATAAGGTCGTAGGGGAGCGAGGTGTCAGAGACCTCACTTCTCTAGGGCCAGCATATTGAGGGCGGCGCCCATCTCCTCTCCCTCGCTGCTTTACCTTCCCTGACCCTAAAGAGGGCAGGTACCCATTTACAGCTGGGTGAACTGGGGGAACTGTACTGAAGCCAAGGCGCGCAAACGGTCACCCATCCACCTGGTAACCACGAATAAAATGATGTTAAAAATGGTTAGCGCTGCTCTTTTGCCAACAGGCTTTCCCAAGGAAGAGCAGTATGAATTTCATGCAGAAAAAGATGGGGAAAAATTGAAATAGTATACAATACAACACAATACAATACAATACAATGCAATACAATACAATGCAATAAATACAATACAACGTAAAACTATTCAATGGTACATACAATATATACACACGTTCGTGTAACCAATGCAACTCGACGAGTCAGATGAACATTCATGAGTCCTATAGGCCTAGCTACTGATCGAAAACATGTAAGTTTTTGGTTATTTCCGACATATGTGTGAATCTAATAGCCTGGGGTAACATATTCCTCATCATGGCTCCAATGTAACTGAAGACTTGCTGACCATAGGATTTTATTTTGATGTTGCATGGACTTGGAACAACACAGACCCATCATAATTATCAGCAAACCGGACAACATGAGATGGACGACGCCACAGAACGAGGTCAGAGAGGTAAGATGGAAGCGTTTCTTTAGAGCAACAGAATGCTAGTTCCTTCGGCTTGACTTCTCCATTCACTCCTTGAGGAGTCCTTGGGGAACTAACTGCACTGAAGTTTTCAGGCAGTGTGACTTGGGCAAGTGGAGTCTGGTACAGCTCATTCCACTTCGGGTAGCAGAGTGTATGCTGGGTTATGTTGGTCAGTATTTGCCGGGCATAAAAGAACAACTAACAAACAAACAGCAACAAAAAATCCCAAATAACAATAACAACAAATGGGAATGCCACACATAGCCTTGAGCTTGTCTGCTTCTTGTATAACAGGTGGATGGGGGTTTTAACATAAATTATGCAAAAAGATAACCAATATCCTGCATGTAGTTTCACTTAAAGTACTAAAAAAGCAAAAAGAATGAATGATGCTATTAATTTTAAAGCATATCAAAAACTTGTGTGTGATTGCAAGAAAAATCCTTAGAATCGACACCTTGCTTAGAGACTTGAACCCGAGCCCTTAGTTGGCATCTCTAACTTCTATGCTACCCAGCCCCTTGACGTATTTTAGATATAATATATCCATTTGACTTGTGAGGTCTAGAGATAACACATCTTCCTAAAAAGCGAAAAGCCCGGGTCAGATGTGTGCGGTAGTTCGATCTCTGGGCCCTAGACTGTTCCCACACCCATTACACCAAGAGTGGTGGTCTGGGTGCTAGTCTTTTGGATGAAGCGATAGACCGAGGTCCCTTGTGTTACACATAATTATTTAGCCCACGAACACATGAGAGATGTCCCTCGCAAAATTCTGTAGAAAAAAGCCACTCTAATAATAGGGAAACAAATACAGTCGCAGATAGGAACAGAAAAAAATGGGTGGCACTGGTCTTGTGGTGGCGCGCTCTTCCCGGGGAGAGCAGCCCGAATTTTAGGCAGAGAAAATCTACCGTAAGTTTCATTCCTCATTCGGTTCAAGAGGCTGCTGACCTTGTGCGAAATAACCGGAATCACAGAAAATCATCGTCGTCGTCGTCGTTCATCATCATCATCATCATCTCATCATCATCATCATCATCTTATTGTTATTATTATTACCGTCGTTGTAATTGCTCTAGTTTTTCCGTTGATCCAGTTTTGCATCCACCTTTTTTTTTCTTCTTTTTTTTTTTCGCAGGTAATGAATGATGTAAGCACTCATAAGTTTCTTTTTCTTGACATCAAGTCCCCGTGTTCATGCAGTTTTGCAAATGTTGTCATCCTTTCCCACAGGCATAAAACGAATTGCCTTCTTTTTCCTAAAGAAGGAACATGTTTTAACATGAGCGCAAGATGTTCTGCCTGCGTCGGCTCAAGCCACTTTGGTTTATCCGAAGGACTGACGGGGAAGTGGAGTCGACACTGACGGTTAAGTCCAGGGAAAAATCTCTTTGAAACGGTATCTTGGTGGTGGCTCAAACCTTGGCTCGAACCTGGGCCATCAAATCACGAGCACAACGCTTTAGCCTAGCCCTTAACCTCAAGGCTATCCCGTCCCCCTAAATTATCAAGCAGCTCGGAGTCCAGCCCAACAGGGCAGGCTCCAAAACAATAGTATAACGGAAGACATCTGACAGAAAAAAAGAAAAGGAATGTATCTGTGTGTCTGACAAAGTTCCATGTGCAAATAACCACCCAGACCGAAAAGGAGACAACAAAAAAATCGTCAGGTTTCTTGTATTAAGACGTTGCTCTCTAAAGGGAAGGTAGGCTAACATTATTGGCGGCGCCAAGAGGCCATCTGCACACAAAACAGGGACACGGAACTGTTCGAAGTTTACAGCTAGTCATGTGAAAGATGGTGAGGGTTGTCGATGATCAGAGAAAATACATAACGCCTGTTGTCCAATCAAGATGTGCGATCGTAACATTTCCGTGTGAAATTTCAGGAAGAACCGTCCGAACACGAATTCAGTTGAAGAACCGAACTTGAACAGTAAATAGAAGGTGAAGATCGACTTCAGAAACAGATTTCTAGATTATTCTTGATCCTGGTTATTGCATGGATAGGACCATGCATGGTTTAATTTCAGCACTGACACCTGACCTTGCCATTAAGATCTCCAGAATAAAAGTATGCAATGTCGATGTAGAAGCCCTCACATGGTCAATAATTAATTTACCAAGATTCACAGACCACTGAGACTGGGCAATACTGCAAATAGATACACAAAAATTTAATAAACTAAATACTAAACGGTAACCCACAAGCAGACGCTGAGACAGATACATTTGTCAACCCCCTGTGTGTGTGTGTGTGTGTGTAGTTGGAGGAAAAGGCATTCTTGAATTATATATTCAAATGTGCTGAATAAGTTAATAATCATTCACTCATGACAACTGTAGCAAGTGAACTTGTCATTCAAGTCTCCAGAATAGAAGTATTCAGTCTTGCTGACCACAAGAAATGTATGATGTATACACATAATTTTGAGGAACTGACAGGTCTACAGACAGACTTTTGAGACACATTTATATTGTGAGATAGTCAGATACCAAGTAAATTGATCAATTTAATGCAGACAGTGAATATTCAATGAAGTCCTGTTTGAAATTCCTATGTCAGTATGTGATACCTGTGTGTGTGTGTGTAAAGTCAAGTCAAATTTTTTTCAGATGGTACATTGAATAGGCAATGCATTAATTTTGCTTTTTTTCACCAAGCCATCTGTCTAGGGAAAAACCCCCCAACTTGACCAATACTACCTAACTACATTGTTACACAGCACATAATAAAATACACTCAATGAAAAATATTAAGAAACCCCCAATACACTGCAGAACTCTTACACTCACGTGCGCACATACACACACATGCACACATTCACACACACACACTCACACACACATGTACACACACACACATGCACACAAACTTTCATACATGTATACACATTCACACACACATATGCTCACTGTGTGACTGTGTGTGTGTCACTGTGTGTGCGTGTTGTGTATGTCACTATGTGTCACACTGTGTGTGTATGTGTCACTGTGTGTGTGTGTGTGTGTGTGTAGTTAGCAGAAAAGACAATCATAAGATGAAGATTCCTGGTGAAAATTATCACAAGGCTCAGCAGTTACCTGATATTATATATAGTGATAATGTTTAAAACAGATGGAACTTGTACAGGATAAGGATACATATGTAACTTAAAACTGCAGGGGAAAGGGAGGCTACATTCAGCACAGCAACAACAACAGTAACAACAACAAATATTTCCTGGGAGGAGGGAAGGGAGAAAGAGCAAGGGATAGGCTTTTGAATTTCAGGCCCAGCTGGACACTTAACTGTAAAAAGTCACCTTTGGCATGTGATCATACATACCTTACATTTAATTTAGATTTTATTTAAGTAATGGGAGCAGGGTAGCCTAGTGGTTAGACTAGATCATTGTGTTTGTGGTCTGAGATCAAGCCAGCACAAAGGCGCCCATTTTAGGGGATTTTACTCTGGAGTGATCATCAGTATTGACTTCACTCCTCCCTAAAGCCTTCAGATGATACTATAAACCAAGGCCCTGTGCATGAATGCATGCAGAACAGCTTTCACACATGTTCAAAACCTGTTTAGCCTTACGGAGACCATTTCGTGCTGACAGAAACAGATAACAGTTTAAAAACTGCTTGTACACAGGTGCTGTTTTGAGACACCATTCCTGAAGTAGGACTGTGGCTAAAAATGGTCGCATATGCAAAATCACACCATTGGTGCACCTCAGAGTTCTAGTTGAGGAATAAAAACAACTCAAGAAAACCAGACTGGAATTCCTTTGGCAGTACTTGGTGCAACCTTAATGGTAGCATAGGTCATAAGTCTTGTAAAAGATAGCAAAGTATTCTGTTTGAGGAAAGGACATTTTTGTTTCAGAGTTGACGTCAAATTCATACCAAGTATGTCCACAAACGTTCAACAGATTGTGTTAAGGTAAGTCCAGTTCATTTTTGACATGACATTGTCTTTTATTTTGAACCAGTGTAAAAAATATTCATTCAAAAATAATATTTAATTAATTCAGCAACATTTCTATCTGCACCTCCCTCTCATAGGTGAGTTTTATTTTTTTAGATACAGCATTGTTTAAATGGAAACATCAAATAGGAATAATTTTGTCTTGTAT
Source organism: Rapana venosa (assembly GCA_028751875.1). Classification (NCBI taxonomy): domain Eukaryota; kingdom Metazoa; phylum Mollusca; class Gastropoda; order Neogastropoda; family Muricidae; genus Rapana; species Rapana venosa. Next base: position 41,296,397 of record CM054147.1, read on the forward strand.
TCTGGTTATAAGGTTTGTAAAGTCTTCATGTTACATACTAACATAGTTAAAGAGGTAATATGTTTTTTGTATATTTTCTTCTAATTATCATCTGTTCATTTTGACATTCAGTACTTGACTTGTTTTCTCCTCTTCTTCCCACTTTCTCTCTGAATTTTTTAAAGTATTTTTTTTTTTTTGACCCTGTGTTTTTATTATGGCCTTTCATTATTTTCTTTCTGCAGGCTTCAGAGAGATGCAGAAAAAGAACAGAGTATTTTCTGGTATCGTCGGGCGATAGTAGAGCTGGTGGACAACTTCTTACTAGATCTTGATAATGGTAAGTTTGCAGTGTTATTTCATGTTATTACAGAAGAACATGATACTTTCAAGATATAAAGAACAGTAAAGTTTTTTCTTTGCTTGATATTTTATGTGTTTGAAAATAGAAAGTTTTTGGTACTCTGGTTGAGTTGTTCTGAGAATTAGTAAAGTTATGTTATAAAACTTTGTATTACAGGGGTTTATGTAACTAATGTTAGATCTTAATAATGTTTTAGTCTGTTTTGTTATGATAATAATAAGGGTGTATAACTTCATTAACTTTCTATTTCATGTCGTGATAAAAGTTTGTGTTAAATGGTAATAATGTGTAAGTAATGGTTATGATAAGTGTGTGTCATTTACATGCTATGGTAATGGAAAGTTTGTACTACAGATATTTGTGTTATATTTTGATAATGGTGAGTTTGATTCGAGTGTTGTTTGTGTCACTAGTGATATGATAATGGTATTCATGTGCACTGGTGCTTTCATATTGGTGAGACTATTAGGATGATGATGGTAAGTTTGAATTACTGGTAGTAGAGGCAAGTTTATGTGATAGTATATGACTCTGATAATGGTAAATTCATGTTTGCAAAGGTTTTGTAGGATTATAAAACATGTAAGTTTGTGTTTGATCGTGATAATATGAAGTCTGTTAATAGGTCTAGATAGTGAAAATGGTAAGGTTGTAAGTAGTTCCAGAGTGTGATGAATCTTCAGAGAGAGAAAGCAGTTTTGTCGTCTGTAGTCTTGGATTTTGTTCTTTTTCCTTTCTTGGTAGAGCTCTGAGGTTCACATATGGTGAGTTTTTTGCAACCGTTTTTTGCCCACCATTAAAGTACCCTCATTCGGACTTCGGGGAAATCTTTGGAATAAAAAGAAACAAATTTCATAACCTTCCATCTCACATTTTACTGAAGTGGTACATATACACAGGCACAGCTGAATATTTGTAGTGCAAACACACTCACACGCACACACGCACGCATGCATGCACGCACGCAGACATGCACGCATGCACATGTTTATTGTGCTGAACTGACTAGAAACCCTGATTACTCAAAAGGTTAATGGACATACATGTAGATGTCATGTACAAGCATAGACTTTCTCTTTTAACTGCATTGTCATTACTTTTTCTAGTCTGTCTCTTGCTCCCTCTCTTTGTTTTTAAAAAAATTTTCATATAAAAAAATGTACTAATCTTTAATGGTATCTTTGTACTCTAGTCTACGATAGCCCTACGTTCTCTTTGACTTCAATTGTTAATCTTCTTTCTGTTCTACAGCATCCCGAAACCTGGAGTCGCTGGGGAACTCGAGTGAGTGTTTCAGTTCAGTTCAGCTGTGCGAGTTCTTCGTGGGCAGCAGCGTTGACATCTTCATGCAGGTGTCGGTGCAAGGGACCGACACTCCACCCCTCACGCAGATCAAGAGCATTGAACCCACTGCTGAAGAGAACATTTCCATAGGTTTGTCGTGTCTGTTTTATGTATAGTATAACTGTATTTTTTCTGCTTCATCCTCTGTCCTTTATGGTGTTGCTGCTCTCGTATGATTGTTAAGAATTTTCAGTCCAGTGGAAGTAAAAGAGGTTCTTGTTGTATAAATGGTATTGCTGCTTTCTAGAAACTCAGTGCTATAAATGTCCTGGGGTTTGTTTTTTTTTTTGGGGGGGGGGGGGGGGGCTCATAGTCTTTATTTCTGTCCTATTGTGTGTTTTTTGTTCTTTCTGTCATGTGGATTATAAATATTGTATTTTGATGACACTGATTCATTCATGGATTTAAAAAAAAAATCTTTGAGTGCTAATCATTACATTAGGAAATGAATGACATTGTGTTCAGATACAAAGTATGGATGCACCTTTATGGCTGAAAAGTTTTGTTATTTATTGAAAATAAAATTACTGTTGGTATCGAAGAATGGTGTTGGCTAGAACTTGTGATCACAGCCTTGAGAAACGATCTAATGGTGCCAAGGTTTAATATGAACAGTGAACAATATTTTCCCGTTCAAAGTTCAGAGCTTATTTTACAAACGAATTTTAGATGTGTATACACACACTTAAAAAATCCAGCTTTAATGAATTAATTATTGTGCGCAAGATGTTCTGCGTGCGTTTGCACACGGGACCTCGGTTTATAGTCTCATCGAAAGACTTTTGGGGAGAGTGGAGTCTGCACTGATCTTAACTCCAGGGGTAAATATCCTCTTGAACGGGAATCGAACCTGGGTCGTCATATTGCGAGCGCGATTTTCCAACCACTAGGCTATCCCGTCCCCTAATGAATGGCTAATAAATTTTGACCATGACAGATTCTTCAGGAGATTTATCTTTTTACCGAAACAATCATCTCATTGAGCGCTTTGATTTGTTGCTTTACAAGATTCAGCGCTATATAAATTCCATACATTATTATTATTGCGGAACGTTTCAGCATTTTGCACATGGCTGACACATCGGTTCTTGAGGCTGTTGTCCAGCGAGGGATGCGGGAGTTTGCACCCGGTGTGCTTCAAGGTGTTGACCCACGTCCTCCAGACGGCTAAAGTGCGCTCCGCCAACATCTTCCGACGCTTCATGTCTCAGCTTGTGCGCTGTTTGGCTGGTAGGTTACGTATCTCTTGTCCCCGTTTCGGTAGATTTTGTTGTGTGACTGCGTGGAGTTTGTGTGAGACAGGTCTTGGTTTGTTTTGCTGTGTTGTTTTTGTGTGTGTGTGTGTGTGTTTATTTATTTATTTATTTAGTCTTTTATATCGAGGATAATGGAATAAGCACTTGTGTGCTTTTTTACATCCAGTCCCCGTGTGTATGCAGTTTTGTAAATTTTGTCATCTGTTCCCACCGGCACACAATGGCCTCTTTCGAAAAGCGGAACAGGATTTAACATGTGCGCAAGATGTTCTGCGTGCGTTCGCACACGGGGCCTCGGTTTATAGTCTCATCCAAAGGATGTGTGTGTGTGTGTGTGTGTGTGTGTGTGTGTGTGTGTGTGTGTGTGTGTGTGTGAGGTGTATGTGGCCCTTGCGGTATCAGTTCTGCTTGCTTTTTTTGTTTTGTTTCTTTTTTCTTTATTTTGTTTTCAATTTTTCTGCTTTGTCTACTGTGGTGCGCCAGTGTTGTCACACTGTTTGTACCAATTTCGTCATATACAGCTATACCCAAGCTCATTCTGTCGCAGACTAGAATTTAGAATTCCGTAGTGAGCTGTTGATGTTTTGTAGAGTGAAACAGCAAGATGGTATTATGGATTTAGACAACTAATTTGATATTTTATTTTAATAGTGGCTTTTTGTGTTCGTTTATTTGAGAATGTAATTTTGCGTTGTTTGTTGTGTGTAGAAATGGTGGAAGTGTGTGATGACACTGATGACCCTGGGCCCAAGGTTCAGATCCAGGCTTTTGAGGTCAACTTGGAGCTGGTGAAACAAGGCCTCAGTGATCCTTCCAGAACACAGTCTGTGAGTGGTTGCCTCAACTCTGTGTTTGTTTACTCCATTTTTTAGGGGGTTAAGGGGGGTAGGGCTGGAGTAGAATGTCCAACTAAACATCTGGAAAGATCACAGCATTCCTTACCAGCTGAAAATGAAAATAATGAAATGCTTAGTATGGCCCGTAATGCTTCATGGCTGTGAACCCTGGACAT
>CM054147.1:41302851-41337851 GCA_028751875.1 Rapana venosa
TATCTGAAATCAGGGAATTACATGTGGGCTACCAGCAAAGAATTAAACATCACAGAGTAAATAGAAGAAATAGCAAAGAAATAGTCGCCATTGAGACGCTCATTTGAGGGGATCTTTATCGGGGAGTTAACATCATTACGGACTCCTCTCCCCTGATAGTCCTTTGGATGAGGCTATAAACCGAGGTCCCGTGTGCAAACGCATGCAGAATATCTTACGCACATGCTAAAAGTCTGTTCTTCCTTTCGGAAGAATATGCCATTTTGTGGGTGACATAATTCAAGAAATACATGCACACTGGTGTATTTAAATATCATCCCTGAAGTTGGAATGTTGCTACCTTAATGGTGGGTAAACGGTTGTGTGTGCAAAAATCTCACCATTGGTGAACCTTAGAGCCAAGGAACAAAAAATCCCAAATCAACCCAACATTTCATTGTGATGTGCTCCATATGTTCCAGGTTTCCTTGACTGATTAACAATAAGTCTTTAAATCATTCAGCTTTTTGTCTTCCTAGACACTGACTACCATCACTCTTTCTTTATTTCTGGTCCATCCATCTAGAATCACCTTCCTCTCTCCCTTCGCCAAAAGCCTGCATTTGATGCTTTTAAATCCAGCCCCAAAACACACTTTTATCCTACCTGAGATCTTCCCTCTTATATCTATTCCTACTTTCAACAGCCAGCTCTATCTCCATCACTCTCTCTTAAAAATGTGTTGCTTGTGTGTGTGTGTGTGTGTGTGTGTGTGTGTGTGTGTGTGTGTGTTGTGTGTGGTGTGTGTGTGTGTTGTTAAATTTAATATCTGTTAATCCTATCATTTGTGGATGATTGCATACATGTTAAATGATTTGAGTGTAAGCGCTTTGATTTGTTTGCTTTACAAGATTCATCACTAAATTACAAATTCCATATTATTATCATTGTTTGATTTTGTCACCAATATTTTCTCTGAGATAATTTTCACTCAGCCTAATGTGGCCCTTGTGGTTGGCTGAACCATAAACAAAAAACAAATGAATAAATTCTCGATCCTCACCATGTGTTGGTTTGGTTCCTTGGCTTCTTTAATTCAGGTGTCCTTGGACATGGTGACTCACCTGCTGAAGGTGTGTGGAGTCTCCTCGGATGAGGGTCTGCAGGCCCACCTGGTGGCTGTGATGGAAGCCATGATATTGCTGCTGTGCACCTGTGAGGATCTGCAGCCGCAGTAAGTTGGTTCACCTGTCTCAGGTGATGGTACTTTCTGTGTTTGTGTCACTGCTGCAGTGGTGGGGAAAGAGTGTGTGTGTGTGTATGTGTTGTGTTTAGTGTGATGTGTGTGTGTGTGTGTTAGTGTGCTGTGTGTGTGTTGTATGTGTGTGCGTGTTGTGTGTGTGCTTTTGCGTTTGTGGAAGGGTGTGTGTTCATGTGTGTTTGTGTGTGCTTGTGTGTTTGTATGTGTGTGTGTTTGTATGTGTGTGTTCGTATGTGTTTTTGTATGTGTGTGTGTTTGCATGCTATTGCATGCTGTTTGCTATTAACATGATTAACAAACAAACAAAAAAATGTGTTCGCGTCACTTCTACCACACCATTTGACAGTTATGCTTGATTCGTGCGCTGTGCCAGGAATTGAACACACACTTCTGGCTTTCTGGGCTGATGCATTACCTCTAGAACACGAATCCACCAGACCACTGATCCACCAGATTGCCAATCCACCAGAGCGACAATCCACCAGCCTGACAATCCACCAGACTGACAATCCACGAACAGATCACTACTCCACGAGAAAGCCACTCCACCAGAGTGCCAACCCACCAGACTGACAACCCACCAGAGTGTTGATCCACCAACAGATCACCAATCCGTGAGAGTGCCAAATCCGCCAGACTGACAATCCACACGACTGGCAATCCACCAGATTGCCAATCCACCAGAGGGATGGGAGGATTGAGATGTGTGTGTATGTATGTGTGTGTATGTGTGTGTGTGTGTGTGTGTGCGCACGCGTGCCAGTCCACCAGATCGCTGATCCACCAATTCTTTTGCTTGTGCCGTGCAGAGAAGGTATCCAGCTGGAAGAGAAGACGGCCGCTTTAATCGACTGTTTGCTGGACACGGAACGACAGAATCAGAGCAGACACACCACCCTGGGCAAATCCCATCTCCAGCAGTTATTCACGAGGGTGGCGACACACCTGACGTCTTTGGGGCTGGGTGGATTGTCGACGGTGGTGATGAGGGACTCTGTGGTGAGGCTGTTGTGCTATGGGCTGGACCAGCTGCAGGTTGTGGTGCTGGAGAGAAGCCTGTTGGAGCAGTTGGGAGCCATGTGTCTGGGTCTGCTGGGAGGCCCTTATGAGGATTTGCAGGTAAGGAGTGTGGTGTGGTGGTGGTGGTGTGTGTGTGTATGTGTGTGTGTGTGTAGTATGGGGGGGGGGGGGGGGGGGGTGTTGGGTGTTTGGTGTGGGTGTGTGTGTTGAAAGAAGCCTGTTGGAACAGTTGGGAGCCATGTGTCTGGGTTTGCTGGGAGGCCCTTATGAGGATTTGCAGGTAGGGAGTGTGGTGTGGTGTGGTGGTGGTGTGTGTGTATGTGTGTGTGTGTTGGGTTGTTTGTTGTGGAGTGGTGTGTGTGTGTGAGAGAAGCTTGTTGGAGCAGTTGGGAGCCATGTCTGGGTTTGCTTGGAGGGCCGTATGAGAATTTGCAGGTAGGGAGTGTGGTGTGGTGGTGGTGTTGTGTGGAGTTGTGTGTGTGTGGTGTGTGTGTGTGTTGGGTTGTTTGTTGTGGTGTTGTGTGTGCATGAGAGAAGCTTGTTGGAACAGTTGGGAGCCATGTGTCTGGGTTTGCTTCAAGGCCCTTATGAGGATTTGCAGGTAGGGAGTGTGTGTGTGGTTGTGGTGTGTGTGTGCTTGTGTATGTGTGTAGGGTGGGTGTGTGATGTTGGGTGGGGTGTGTTTGGGTGGGTTGGTAGTGGTGGTGGTATTGTGATGTGGTGTGGTGTTGTGTTTGTGTGTGGTGTGTATATGTGTGTGTGTTTCGTTGTTGTTTTGTGTGTGTGTGTATGGGGGAGGAATGGGGGTAGGGTTTTTTAATGTGTGTGGGGAGGGATGGGAAACTGGAGCTGTGTGTGTGTGCGTGTGTTCTGTGCCCATGGCGTGTCACTGCTTCTCATCCATTCCCTGTAGATTTCACTTTTTCAGTGCATGAATAAAGAAAGTGAACAAGTTTGCTTAAAGATATGATTTTCAATTTCTTGTCAAAGCCTTACATTGCTAGCACTAAACCGGAAAAAAAAGAAATCTGAAACAACCTTGTTACTACTTAAATGACCTCATTACCATCACGTCCTCACCACTTGGTAACACTCAAGGGCATTGCTTTTAGCACGATAATCTCTGCTTTTCGGATGAGACTATAAACCGAGGCCCCGTGTGCGAACACACGCAGAACATCTTGCGCACACGTTAAATCCTGTCCTGCTTTTTGAAAGAGTAGGCCATTGTGTGCCGGTGGGAATAGATGACAAAATTTACAAAACCTCATACACACAGGGACTGGATGTAAAAAAGCACACAAGTGCGTATTCCATTATCCTCGATATAAAATTTTTTTTTTTAAATGTCATCTGAGCGCTTTGATTTGTTGCTTTACAAGATTCAGCGCTATATAAATTCCATACGTTATTATTATTATTATTTTTGTCTGTGCATGTTTCTCCGCGCTCTTGGGGATAGCTCAGTGGTCGGAACACTCGCTTTCCCCCAGCCAAGTTAAGCAGCATCGAGCGTGGTTACCAGTTGGATGGGTGACCATTTGCGCGCCTTGGCTTCAGTACAGTTCTCCCAGTTTCCCCAGCTGTAAATGGGTACCTGCCCTCTTCAGGGTCAGGGAAGGTAAAGCAGCGAGGGAGAGGAGATGGGCGCCGCCCTCAATATGCTGGCCCTAGAGAAGTGAGGTCTCTGACGCCTCGCTCCCCTATGACCTTATAGGTTATGGGACTCCTTTACCTTTACCTTTTACCTTGTGTTGTAGTCGCAATCTGTGATCAGTTTGCAGCACCCTTGCTGTCAAGGCTGATCATGCTGGAGTCCAGCCCTGGGTCACTGAGGGACAATCGGTCATCGGCGACTCCCCTCCCCCGCCCCACACCCAGGGTTGGCTCCTTGTCACGTGCAGACGACACGCAGATGCAGCGCACGCCCTCTAGACTCGGTCGGAAAAGGTGAGGGTGACTGCCCTCGATTGTAGCAGACGTCTGTGTATGACGGGCTTGTGTGTGAGTGTGAGTGTCTGGCATTTGTGTGTAGTTGTTTTGTTTTGTTTTGCAATATGTGGGTGTATGTTGGTTTAGAGTGTATGTGTGTGTGTGTGTGTGTGTGTGTGTGTGTGTGTGTGCATATCTAAATGCTTGTGAAGGTATCACCATTTTGATAGCCTAACATAAAAATGATCAAAAAATGAAATTGCAACATGAAGATAATGAATAAACCAAAGCAGCTGAAATGGAAAAACCACACAAACACATAAAATAAAGAAAAATGCTCAGGAAAAAACAAATAAATGTACTTACAACCAAAAAAAGTCACCATTTTGTTTTTTGAGTGTTCATCTTCTTTCCCATGGGTCCACAAAGTTGTGGGTTCAAATCTCAGCAGTAATATCTGGTGAATAAGGGTGGCAATTTTTTCGATCTCCCAGGTCAACCTTAAGTGGAGACCTGCTAGTGCCTTAATCCCCTTCATATACAATACACATACAGAAAATCAAATTTGCGTGTCAGAGATCCCATAATTCATGTCAACGTTATGGAATCACAAATATGCGCAGCATGCATCCTACAAGAAGAAGGAAACAGCTTTTTCAAATACATTTTTTTTTGGGAAAAAATTATGAAATGAAATATGAAACGAAATAATCTGAAATAAAAGAAAACACAATAGAATGTAAGACTGATAAATTGAAATAAATAAATGAAATCAGCATTCTGAAGTCAGAATGTGTCAGCTGAGGCCAGCGGGCAACCCTCCTGCAGAATTACAAGCACAGGAGAAGACCAGGTGCTATGCCTCTCACCTAATAAGAGAATGCAGGGAGGGAGGGATGGGAAGGGGGGAGGGTTTATTTATTTATTTATTTATTTTATTTATTCTTTTATATCAAGGATAATGGAATAAGCACATAATGTGCTTTTTGCATCCAGTCCTCGTGTGTATGCAGTTTTGTAAATTTTGTCATCCATTCCCACTGACACACAATGGCCTACTCTTACGAAAAGCGGAACAGGATTTAACGTATGCGCAAGATATTCTGCGTGCGTTCGCAGGAGAGAGAGAGAGAACTGGAGGGGGATCATTCCAAACAGATGGTTCTGAAGGGAGGGAGATGATGGATGCTGGCTTGTAGCATGGTGGTGTTGTGTGTGTTCACAGACAAGAAGCAACATGCAGTCATGTGGAGAGCAAGAAGAGAAAAACGACCCCGTTACTGCAGCGTCTGATGGACAGGATGGCAGAGATGACGGGCATAGAGAGAAACCAGGTGTGTGTGTGTGTGTGTGTGTGTTGTGTGTGTGTGTGTGTGTGTGTGTGTGTGGTGTGTGTGTGTACATGTGTGTGTCTGTGACTGGTAAGTTGTGGATACTTTTCTTCATGGTGTTTTGTGTGAGTAAATTCTTACTGAATTTTTTTAAAGTCTGTAACCCTTTTTGGATGATTTCATTTCATTATATTTCATTTTATATCATATTTCATAAAAATTGTAATGATAGATGTTTAATACAGCTGTTTCTTTTTTTATCGTGCATGCTTTTCCGTACAGTTTACAACAATGATAAAAGATAAACATAGTGAAATAGCCAAGTGGTAAGAGCGTTGTATGCAAGATTTGACTGGTATTGAAGGTTTTGGGATCAAGCCTCTGCTCAGGTGTTTATTCCAGGAGATTCTTGCCCTGGAGTTGATATTGATACTGACTCCACTCCCCTTAAAGTTACTTGGATGAGACTCTTTTTGTTTCTGTTCCTTGGCTAGAGCTCTGAAGTTCACCAAGCGAAGAGATTAAGCATATGCAACCGTTTACCCACCATCAAGGTAAATCGCATTCTGACTTCAGGGATGGTGTCTAAACATGACACCTTGTGCATATATTAAAAAAACAATTTTGTTGTAGGGGAGCGAGGTGTCAGATATCTCAGCTTCTCTAGGGGCCAGCATATTGAGGGCGCGCCCATCTCCTCTCCCTTGCAGCTTTACCTTCCCTGACCCAAAGAGGGCAGGTATGCAATTTTCAACAAGATGATAATATGGAACACGTAAATGTATATCCAGAAAAGGAAAGACCTAGGCTGAAGGTTGTGTGTGTGTTTGTTTGCAGGTGAACTGTATACCTGTCGTGGTGGCTGGCAGTTTGGTGTGTGAGGTGGGCAGCAGGTGTGCCCTCAGTTCCAGCCCTGAGGAGGGAACAGGGTAAGAGCTTTCAGTTACTGTGAAAAATTATCATTTTTGTTGTTGAGGAATTTCAAGTGTTTCTGTTTTTCAATGCCTTGTTTTTGTTTTGTTGTTGTTTTTTTATCCCCCCCTAAAACCTCTGTGTGTGTGTGAATGCGTGTGTAAGTAAGTAAGTAAGTCTTCAATTTTAACGTCTTTCCACTTTAAGTGATACCAGACGGCCCTAAAATAGGAGACTGAATGAAAGAGATGGATAGATAGATAGATAGATCTACTCTGTGTGTTGCGTGCGAGTGTGTGTGTGTGTGTGTTTGTGTGTGTGTAATAAAGAGTAATAACAAGGAAAATACACATGTGTGTGTGCATGCGTGTGTGTGCATGTGTGTGTGTGTACATGCGTGTGTGTGCGTGCATGCATGTGAGTATACGGCAATAACAACAAAAATCTTTCTTGCGGACATGTTTCAAACCATGGTCTCTTTGAACCACAGAGTCCAGAGTGGTGCCTCGTACTGCCTGAGTCGAGACATGGTTCAGGGTCTGTGTGACTGTTTTCTCCGCTTACCTGACGGAGGGAGTGGTGAGGGGGATGGGGACAGACGAGCAGCATGTCGTCGTGAAACACATCATCCACTCCATCAGCGCTTTGCTTGCTTGCTATGGTGAGTGGTGGCTGACTTCCAAGACTCAAGAATACTTTCTTTCAGACTCAAGAATACATTCTTTCAGACTCAAGAATACTTTCTTTCAGACTCAAGAATACTTTCTTTCAGACTCAAGAATACTTTCTTAAAGACTCAAGAATACTCTCTTTAAGACTCGATAATACTCTCTTTAAGACTCAAGAATACTCTCTTTAAGACTCAAGAATACTTTCAAGAATACTTTCTTTAAGACTCAAGAATACTTTCTCTAAAACTCAAGAATACCTTTTCTAAGACTCAAGAATACTTTCTTTAAGACTCAAGAATACTTTCTTTAAGACTCAAGAATACTTTCTTTCAGACTCAATAATACTTTCTTTCAAGACTCAAGAATACTTTCTCTAAGACTCAAGAATACTTTCTTTAAGACTCAAGAATACTTTCTTTGAGACCCAATAATACGTTCTTTGAGACCCAAGAATAATTTCTTTAAGACTCAAGAATACTTTCTCTAAGACTCAAGAATACTTTCTTAAAGACTCAAGAATACTTTCTTTAAGACTCAAGAATACTTTTCTTAAACACTCAAGAATACTCTCTTTTGTTTGCCTATTTATATGAGTAGTTACTTCTCTTCAATTCCATATTCCAGAGAAGCTCACAGAGTGCAAATCCAACATCACTCAGTCAAGAGTGCTACATTTAGCACGCCTAGTCCAAGTGTGGTCAGTTCCTGCTATAATTAGCACCAGCTGGCCCCAACTGGGCTGGGATGGGATGGAACGGATAGCAGCTGAGAGCAGCTGAAAGTGGTGGAAACTGACAGCTGTGAACTGTACTTCCCTTCATTCCCGAGCTTTTAGAAGAGTTTATTTCTTAAAATAAGGTACATAGTTCAAAGTAAATTGACACTATACATCTAACATTATCAGTCCCAAGTATCATGCACTGTTAATTTAATAAATGAATTCGGAAATTTTTTTTTTGGCAGTTTAATTACGCATATTTATTACAGTTTTGGTGACTCACGGGTGTTAGAACAGGTAAATATAAACAACTGTGTCGAGAAAATACAAACACATGCCTATGTACAAACTGTTAATGGAAAAGAAATAAAACATGCCTGTACTTTATAAGAAAAGTCCACACCCGGTATGTTAACACATACTTTGATAGCTATCAGTGCCCAACGAAGACATTTAAGTCTTAATGACTTCCCCACTGCCCTCAAGTGCTATGAAGCCACTGAGGTCTTAATGACGTGCCCTCAAGTGCTATGAAGCCACTAACGTCTTAATGACTTCCCCACCACCCTCAAGTGCTATGAAGCCACTGACGTCTTACTGACTTCCCCACCGCCCTCAAGTGCTATGAAGCCACTAACGTCTTAATGACTTCCCCACCACCTCAAGTGCTATGAAGCCACTGACGTCTTACTGACTTCCCCACCGCCCTCAAGTGCTGTGAAGCCACTAACGTCTTAATGACCTCCCACTGCCCTCAAGTGCTATGAAGCCACTGAGGTCTTAATGACGTGCCCTCAAGTGCTATGAAGCCACTAACGTCTTAATGACTTCCCCACCACCCTCAAGTGCTATGAAGCCACTGATATCTTACTGACTTCCCCACCGCCCTCAAGTGCTATGAAGCCACTGACGTCTTAATGACCTCCCCACTGTCCTCAAGTGCTGTGAAGCCACTGAGGTCTTAATGACCTCCCCACTGTCCTCAAGTGCTGTGAAGCCACTGAGGTCTTAATGACCTCCCCACTGTCCTCAAGTGCTGTGAAGCCACTGAGGTCTTAATGACCTCCCCACTGTCCTCAAGTGCTGTGAAGCCACTGAGGTCTTAATGACCTCCCCACTGCCCTCAAGTGCTATGAAGCCACTGACGTCTTACTGACTTCCCCACTGCCATCAAGTGCTATGAAGGCACTGACGTCTTAATGAACTCCCCACTGCCATCAAGTGCTATGAAGGCGCTGACGTCTTAATGAACTCCCCACTGCCATCAAGTGCTATGAAGGCGCTGACGTCTTAATGACTCCCCACTGCCATCAAGTGCTGTGAAGGCACTGGCGTCTTAATGACTTCCCCATGGCTCTCCAGGGGCCCAGGAGGCCTTCCCTTCACAAACACTGACCAGGACATTCTTCTTCTTCTTCCTTTTTTGTCATGTTTCTCCCAGGGGAGGTTTGACATTGATGAGCCTTCTCCATCTCTCTCTGTTTTGAGCTTCCTCCTTATTTATGCCCCTTTCTCTAAGATCATCCGCAATACAGGCAGCCCAGGATTTGCTAGGTCTTCCCTTTGGTCTCTTTCCGTCCACTACGAAGTTCATTGCTCTTTTTATGATGTGGTGGTCTGCTTTCCGTTGAACACTGACCAGGCCATTGATGAACAATACTGCAAAGGATCACAGTCTCAGATAGGGGAGTAGTCGGGATGGCAGGGGGTGTACTGTTTATGCTGACCAGATGCATACCGGTATTCTGGTCCATGGAAACGAAGGAAAATAGTTAGTTCTAACCGGTCACTGGGTATCAAGGATAGGTTTTGTGAAACCACTGTACCAGGCAGCAGGGACGGGATAGCTCAGTGGTCAGAGCACTCGCTGCTTTTCCCCCCACCTGCCAATGTTAAACAGCATCGAGTCTAGTTACCAAGTGGATGGATGACCGTTAACGTACCTTGGCTTCAGTACAGTCCCCCTGTTCACCCAGCTGTACTTGGGTACCTGCCTCTTTAGGGTCAGGGAAGGTAAAGCAGCGAGGGAGAGGAGATGGGTGCTGCCCTAAATATGCTGGCCCCTGGAGAAGTTGAGGTCTCTGGTGCCTCGCTCCATTATGATCACATAAGTTATGGGATACCTTTACCTTTTTACTATACCGGGTGCTCTATGCTCTGACCACTAGGCTATCCCACCTCCCAACCCCCACGATAAACCTCATCCATTTCCAGCTTCTTAGCCAAAGGAGTGTACCTTACCTGATTTAATTAAGTTACCTGACAGTACCTGACCTCAGACAAGTAAACTGGTTAGGGTTGGTGTTGCAGACCTGATCCCCATGCCAGCCTCCCTGCTGCAAGAGGTTACCTGGATGCTCAGCTTGCCATGGCTGATGGTATGTGCTCTCTGTTCTGCGCTGTTATAAGTTAGTAGGGCAACAGCACTGACAGTTTTGTTAACTGTGTTCATGTTTTGTGAATATTCTTTGGGGTGGGGTGGGGGTGGGGGGTTAGCAGTGATGACAGTTTTGTCAGTAGTATTGTGCGTTATGAAGATTTGGTATGTGTGTGTGTACGTGTGTGTGTAGTCATAGTTTTTTCAAGGTTTAAAAAAAAAGAAGTTTATGAGCCTTTTATGTATAACTAACAAAAGTAATAGGTTTGTAAACATTACTGTTTTCCTTCATTTTTAAAAAGTACACCAGCTGTTTTGTGAGCATTGCTGTTTGTTTTTGTTTGTTGTTATTGTTTTCATTTTGTTTTTAAAGTAGACCATCTTTTTGTGAACATTGTTTGTTTGTTATTTTTTGGGGTAAAAACTAGACTATCTACTGGTTTTTTTTGGTTGCCTTGTTTTTAAAATGTAGACCATCTGTTTGTGAACATTGCTGTTTGATTTTTGATTGTTTGTTTTATAAAAAGTAGACTTAAAATTTTTGTTGTTTAAATAAAAGCTAGACTAGCTTTTTTGCAAACAGCACATGTTTTCTGTGTTCATCTTTAAACTAGCCTCATTTTGTGAATATTACAGTCTGTTTCCTTTAACTAGACCAGTTGTTTTTTTGGTGGATATTGCTGTTCTTCATTATCTTAAACGTGCGTTTTTGTAATCTGTCTTTGATGTCTCAGAACGATTATCCCAACTGGCAAGACCTGCGACCCTCCCAGGCCCAGACTGTTGCCCGTGTTAGTGAAGAACTTGCTGATGAAATGGGTAAGACAGGGAGGGACCTGTGTTGTTTGTGGTTTTCTGTTTTGTACAGTACGTTAGCTATGGGAAGAGTGGTGGTAGTGTGTTTGTGTGTGTGTGTGTGTGTATTTAAATTTTTTTATTTTAAAATTTTTATTTTATTCTTTTATATCGAGGATAACGGAATAAGCGCTTATGTGCTTTTTTACATCCAGTCCCCGTGTGTATGCGGTTTTGTCAATTCTGTCATCTGTTCCCACCGGCACACAATGGCCTACTCTTACGAAAAGTGTAAATGTGTGTGTGTGTACATGCACATACAGGGTTTTCAATGTATCTATATACGTTTTTGTTTGTTCCTCGGCTAGAATTCCAAGGTTCACCAATGATGAGATTTTTGTGTATTCGACTGCGTATGTGTATACAAATAGGTATGTGAGGAAGTCAAAGTCAAATTTTTATTTCTAGATGGTACATTGAATAAGCAGGGCATCTACTTTTTTTCAATCAAGCCATCTCTCTAAGAACAAAAACATTAACTTCTTCAACAATGTGTGTGTGTGTTTGAAAAAGTCAAAGTCAATTTTTATTTCCAGATGGTACATTGAATAAGCAAGGCATCTTTTTATTTTCATCAAACCATCTCTCTAAGAACAAAAATAACTTCTTCAATAATGTGTGTGTGTGTGTTTGAAAAAGTCAAAGTCAGGTTTTGATTTCCAAATGGTACATCGAATAAGCAATGCATTTGCTTTTTTTTTTCACCAAGCCATCTATCTAAGAACAAAAAAAACTTCTTCAATAATGTGTGTAAGTGTGTGTATGTATGTGTGTGTAAGTCAGTCAGTCAAATTTTGATTTCCAGATGGTACATTGAATAAGCAATGCATTTGCTTTTTTTCAATAAGCCATCTATCTAAGAACAAAAATAACTTCTTCAATAATGTGTGTGTGTGTTTGAAAAAGTCGAAGTCAAATTTTTTATTTTCAGATGGTACATCGAATAAGCAATGTATTTGCTTTTTTTTTCACCAAACCATATCTCTAAGAACAAAAACAACTTCATCAGTAACATGTGTGTGTGTGTATGTTGTGTGTGTGCGTTTGCACATTTATGCCCATACCTGCATAATTATATATGTGTGTGCCTGCTGATGTGTGTGTTGACAGAGGTGGACACGGTGTGGGGGTGCCTTCGGGGTCTGGCCCTGTCCCCTAAGGAGTGTGCCCAGCCTGGAAGGCCCATGTCTTTCTGCAAGCCCTGGTGAGACACACTCTTTCTTTTTTTTTATAAATAATTTTTAAAATTTTGTTATGGAGATCAGATTTCAGTTGTTCCTGTCAGCAACTACGAAGTGATATAATCACATGCATAGTCTCAGGGATACTGAATACGGAATTTTGTTTTCCTACTGCTATTGTGATGAACATGAATAATTGAGCATGCATTATTCTCTCTCTCTCTCTCTCTCTCTCTCTCTCTCTCTCTCTCTCTCTCTCTCTCTCTCTCTCTCTGTCTCTCTTTCTCTGTTGCTTGTAGTTTCCTTTCCTTGCCTCGTTCTTCCTTTTCTTCTGTTCTGATTTTCTATTCCTGGGAAGCTTTCATACTTCAGATTCACGGTTCTTCTTCAGTCATCTGCTGCGATCCAATGGGGGTCATCTGTTGGTCTGCTTCGCTCAGGGTTGTCTACGTTTGGTCTTTTCTGTAACATTGTTACGGCAGGATGAACTGGCATATTTATTTATTTATTCTTTTATATCGAGGATAATGGAATAAGCACTTATGTGCTTTTTTACATCCAGTCCCCGTGTGTATGCATTTTTGTAAATTTTGTCATCTGTTCCCACCAGCACACAATGGCCTACTCTTACGAAAAGCGGAACAGGATTTAACGTGCGCGCAAGATGTTCTGCATAGGATTGTTGTGCCTGGCAGTTTGGTTGGCTGGAGACACACTCCTTTCTTATTATCTCCACCTTCCCGTTTCCCAGTGAGACACGCTCTTTCACATCATCTCCACCTTTCCATTTCCCAGTGAGACACGCTCTTTCACATCATCTCCTTCCCAGTGAAACACGCTCTTTCACATCATCTCCACCTTCCCATTTCCCAACGAGACACACTCTTTCACATCATCTCCACCTTCCCATTTCCCAGTGAGACATGCTCCTGCACATCATCTCCACCTTCCCATTTCCCAGTGAGACACGCTCTTTCACATCATCTCCACCTTTCCATTTCCCAGTGAGACATGCTCTTTCACATCATCTCCACCTTCCCGTTTCCCAGTGAGACACACTCTTTCACATCATCTCCACCTTTCCATTTCCCAGTGAGACACGCTCTTTCACATCATCTCCTTTCCATTTCCCAGTGAGACACGCTCTTTCACATCATCTCCACCTTCCCATTTCCCATTGAGACACGCTCTTTCACATCATCTCCACCTTCCCATTTCCCAGTGAGACACGCTCTTTCACATCATCTCCACCTTCCCATTTCACATTGAGACACGCTCTTTCACATCATCTCCACCTTTCCATTTCCCAGTGAGACACGCTCTTTCACATCATCTCCACCTTTCCATTTCCCAGTGAGACACGCTCTTTCAAATCATCTCCACCTTTCCTTTCCCAGTGAGACACGCTCTTTCAAATCATCTCCACCTTCCCTTTCCCATACATCCCTGTTAAATATAGTAGACAGCCTAATTTATTTAGACTCTGTTTACTCCTGGCATCAAGTCATCCTGAGGTTGTGTGCAGCCTCACTTTATATTTGTGTAAAGCTTTCAGAATAAGAGAGATAATGTTATCCTAAGTGATATTTTTGTAGCTGACTTTTTTTTTATACAGTAACATGTTGTCTGTGTGTGTGTTTTTGTTTATTTTATTTTATTTTTTAACCAAAATACTAAGCAGTTCGGCAACCCCCTTCATGTATGGGCCAATGGCCTTTTTGTGAATAAATCATTCGAGTTCGAGTTCGAGTTCCACCTTCCCTTTCCCAGTGAGACACACTCTTTCACATCATCTCCACCTTTCCATTTCCCACCTTTCCCCTGTGACAACTCCCTCCTGCAATACATTCTTTTATATAAAGGTAAAGGTGTTCCCATAACGGATGTGGTCTTTGGAGAGCGAGGTGTCAGAGAGCTCAGCTTCCCTGAGCATCTTGGAGGCGGTGCCCATCTCCTCTCCCTCGCTGCTTAACCTTCCCTGTCCCTGAAGAGGGCAGGTAACCCATTTTTAGCTGGGTGCACAGGGAGACTACTGAGGTCATTGCACTATGTTATGAACCTTTGGTGAGATTGTGCTGTATCAAAAATCCGGAATCGATGTACTGTGTTGTGAGTTTTAGCTGTTACTGTGCTTTAGTGAAAATCTTTGCTGTCTCTGTACTTTGAATTCTTACTGACAGTTGACTGAATGGTCAATCTGTACTTTTGTGTATTTTGAATTCTTACTGACAGTTGACTGAATGGTCAATCTGTACTTTTGTGTACTTTGAATTCTTACGGACAGTTGACTGAATGGTCATTCTGTACTTTTTCTTCGCTGTATAACCCCCCCCTTCTCATGGCTGTATTATAAATTCAAACGATGATCACTATAGTTAAGTGGTTAAGAATGTTCATCTTTAACCCCATGGGTCCATGAAGTCATGGGTTCAAATCTAAGCGGCATCTGGTGAATTAAGAGTGGGGATTTTTACAATCTCCCAGGTCAGCTTCAACTGCAGACCTGCCAGTGCCTTAAATTACCTTCATGTATATACACATGCAGAAGATCAAGTATGCACACTAAACATCTCCTTAATTCATGTCGGTGTTTGGTGGGTTATTGAAGCACGAACATACCCAGCATACATCCCTGAAGTCAGAGTGTGACCACCTTCATGATGATCATCATCAACAGTTGCATACACAAAATCTCACCATTAGTGAACATCAGAGCTCTAGCCAAGGAATGACAAAAAATAAAACTCAAACCATCATTTGACTGACAAAAAATTGCACAGCCACTGTAGTATAAAATTCACCCCCTTCTTGCAAAGCATTATCAGTGTTGGTGACTTTGATTTGTCGTTGCAGGATATAGCGCTGTATAAGTTCTATTTATTATTATTATTATTTTTTTTACTATGATATTCTTATGCGGGGAGGGGGGTTCTGTTTCAGGCTGACAGCCGGCAGACAGTGAAGGAGGCAGCAGTCCACATGTTTCCTCTGCTGCTGTTCCGACTGGGACCAAACTTCCTGTGCCTCATCAACCAGCATCTACAGTATGTTGGTTTGGTTATTTTCCTGTTTTAAGACAAGTCTTTGATACTGGAACCCTGTAACACTTAGCGTTTGACACTGATTTTGTTGTAAACGTAATGCCTTACAATGGCAGAAGAAGGCCAGGTGTTACACATTCCACCCAAAATGAAGGTATCCAAAAAGAGAAGATATAAAAAGAATTTATGAACACATGGCTCATGATCCATCGATAATCTTGTGGTGATCATCTGGCCAGATGATGTTGTGAATAAACAACACAACAATAACAGATACAAGTATTTAGTTAAATAAAGAAAAGGAAAGAACGCTAAAACACTCCTTTGAAGTTAAAAATTTTTTTCTTTGATTTAGTATAACAGGTTAGAGTTAGGTATAGGCATTCATTTGTACTCTCCCCTTCCTCCCTCATTTCCGTCATCATTGTTCATCTGTACACTCATTCTTTTTTTTTAGATCTGTGTAACTTTGTTTGTCTGTGTCCATTTATATTCTCCTTCTTTCTCTGTCTTTCACTGTCTCTCAGCCTCTGCCTGCCTTAGAATTCTGCCCTTTGTCTCAATCCCTCTGTTTCAGTGTATCCCCCCCCCCCCCCCCCCCCCCCCCCCCCCCCCCCCCCCACTCTCTCTATCTCTATCTCTCTCACTCTCTCTTTCCAAAGTGAAACAAAGATAACTGTTTACAGTGACTTTGCCATCAGTGTAGTGTGTGTCTGTGTGACAGAGTAGTGCTGACATGTTTCAGTTCAACTTTGTCATTAGTGTAGTGTGTACGGTTCCAGAAAGTTATTGTAAACAAAATTCAATCAAAACCTGTCAAAATGGAATGTGGAGTCCCGCAGGGATCAGTCCTGGGCCCTGTTCTCTTTACTCTCTACACTGCTCCACTCTCACATATAATAAACAACCACCATATTGATTATCATTTCTATGCCGATGATACTCAGCTTCAGTGCAGTGATACTGTTGAAAACTTGCCTTCCCTCCTGACAAATATGTCCTACTGCCTTCAAGACATTCAAAACTGGATGACTCAGAACAAGTTACAACTTAATGCCGATAAAACCGAAGCCATGCTCATAGGGACCCAACATAAACTTTCCTCTATCGCAAAAACTTCAATAGAATTCGGCAATACGTCAGTTCCTTTGTCCAACTCTGTGAAGTATTTAGGAGTAGTTCTTGACAACACACTCTCTATGAAAAAATTCATCACCCAGACCTGCCAGTCATGCTACTATCAATTACGGCACATAAACGCGATTCGCAAGTATCTGTCCACTGATGCAACTTCCTAGCTTGTCACATCTCTCATTCTTTCACGTTTAGACTACTGTAATTCCCTTTTGGTTGGCCTACCAGCATCATCTATCCATTCTCTTCAATGCATACAAAACTCTGCAGCTCGACTGGTCCTAAGAAAGAAAAAATCTGATCACATCACTTCTCTTCTGCGATCTCTTCACTGGCTGCCTGTCTCACAAAGACTGGAGTATAAGATGAATACCCTCTGTTTCAAATGTCTCCACAAATCTGCACCCTCTTATCTCTGTAACTGTCTTCACCTGTACACTCCATCCCATTCCCTTTGTTCAGCCGCAGATACTTTGTGCTTTCGAACACCCAGATTCAAACAAACCACTGTTGGCCATCGCTCTTTGTCTGTTTCTGGTCCATCCACCTGGAATTACCTCCCTCTTTCACTTCGCCAAAAGCCTTCACTTGATACCTTCAAATCCAGCCTCAAAACACACTTATTTCCTACCTGAGACTTTCCTCCTCATATCTGTCCCTAATTTTCAACGGCATCTTTCACCTGCTAAGTGTGTTTGCGAGTGTGTGTGTGTGTGTGTGTGCGTGCGTGCGTACGTGCATGCGTGTGCGTGCATGGATTTGAAATCTGTTGTTCATTATGTTTAAGGAGAGTTGCTTGCGTGTAAATGATTTGAGTGCAAGCACTTAGATTTGTTTGCTTTTTACAAGATTCAGTGCTATGTAAATTCCATATATTATTATTATTATTATTATTATGTGTGTGTGACAGAGTGACAGCATAGCACTGCGATGTTTCAGACCTTTGCAGAAGACCCTTCCCACCAGTTACAGAAGGCTGTGGCCACCGTGCTGGGAGATCTTGTCTGTGTGGCTGCCCACACCGTTCGTCTCCACAGGTTAGCGCCGCTCTGCCTACAGCCATTTGTTTATTTAGTTATTTTATTGATTTATTTATTCATTCCTTCTTTTTTTGTTGTTGTGTTCCTCGGCTAGAGCTCCAAGGTTTGCCAATGGTGAGATTTTTGTACGTGCAACCTTTTTAGCCACCGTTAAGGTTGCCACACTTTGACTTCAGGGATAGCAAAACCTGGGCTACCTGTATTGCAGATGATCTTAGAGAAAGGGGCATAAATAAGGAGGAAGCTCAAAAACAGAGAGAGATGGAGAAGGCTCATCAATGTCAAACCTCCCCTGGGAGAAACATGACAAAAAAGTAAGAAGAAGAAGAAGATGGTGTCTAAACATGACACCTGTGTGCATGCATTTTAAAAATTATGTTGTCTGTTCCTACCAACATGAAATGGCCTATGCTTCCAAAAGGTGGAGCAGGTTTTTGATGTGTGCGCACATGGGGCCTCAGTTTATAGTGCCTTTCAAAGGAATTTTTTTTGGGGGAAAGAAGTCAGTACTAATGTTGAACTCCAGGGTAAAATTCCCTAATATAGGCACTCTGTGGTGGCTCGATCTTGGGTTTTCAGATCATGAACACTACGCTGTAAGTACTATGCTATCCCATGCGTGTGCACACACACGCATGCATTCACACACACATACCTTGAAAGTTACTTGTCCCGTGACAGTGTCATTTTTATGAAAGTAATATGTATATGCAAAGGCCACATTTGATACAAAATGACATACACAAAAGGTCAGATATGATACAGAATGACATATACAAAAGGCCACATTTGATACAGAATGACATGTAGAAAAGGCCACATTTTGACATATACAAAAAGGCCAGATATGATACAAAATGACATAATAATAATAATAATAATAATAATTTAAAAAAAAGGAATTTATATAGAGCTATATCTTGTTGAAACAAATACAGAGTGTGTCTTCGTTTTAACATCTATCCACTAAAAAGTGATTTTAGACAATTGACACAAGAAAAAAAGGCCAGATATGATGCAAAATGACATATACAGAAAAGGCCACATTTGATACAGAATGACATATACAGAAAAGGCCACATTTGATACAGAATGACATATACAGAAAAGGCCACATTTGATACAGAATGACATATACAGAAAAGGCCACATTTGATACAGAATGACATATACAGAAAAGGCCACATTTTACACAAAATGACATATATAGAAAAGGCCACATTTGATACAAATTTATGATACATCCACAAAAGACCAGATTTGATACAAAATTACATATCCACAAAAGGCCACATTTGACATAAAATGACATATAGAAACGGCAAATTTTATACAAAATTATGTACGTATACAAAATTACATATACACATGTTCAAAACTACATATAGAAAGTGACATATGAAAAAAGGCCACATTTGATACAAAATGACATATCCACAAAAGGCCACATTTGATACAAAATTTGGCCCAGGCCAAAAGCTGTGTCAGTTATTGATGTCAGCTAATTACCAAGGCCAACACTAAAATATTGCTATGTTGTAAAATGTTGTGTCGAAATTGCCTTCAGCCATGACAAGCTCTTAACATAACAACCCGCACTCTCCTTTAAAGGAGAAAAAAATCCTCTGAAGTCGGAGTTTGGCTGCCTATATGGCGAGGTACTTAAAAACAGTCATATGCGCAAACTTCTCATCCAGTGCGCAATTTCAATCTCACAGTGATTCCTAGGTGGGATGATGAGTTAGTCAGAGTGCACATTCTGGGTGACCCCCAGAGTGTTGAGCTGAGGAACACACAACAACAGCAACATACAAGATGACATGTAGAAAAAGGGCACATTGTGTGTGTGTTTCAGAGGAGGGGTGGAGGAGAAGAGCTGTGCAGTGTCCAAGCTGTGCAGGCTTCAGTGTGCCAAGTGTGAGACACAAGGTAAGGGCTTCGTCCTCTCCCTCTTTGTGAAATGCAGGCATGCGTGCACACTTTGCGTGATGGTGTTATGTGCATGCACCTCGTATGTTTTTGTAATGTGTGTGTGTGTGAATGTGTGTGTGTGTAAATGTGTGTATGTGTGTGAGTGTGAGAGAGAGTGTGTGCGTGCATGAGAGAGAGTGTGTGTGTGAGAGAGAGAGAGAGTGTGTGTGTGTGAGAGAGTGTGTGTGCACGCGTGCGTGTGTCTGTACATATATGTGTGTGTATGTATGTGTGTGAGAGAGAGTGAGTGAGTGTGTGTGTGTGTGTGTGTGTGTGTGTGAGAGAGAGAGAGAGAGAGAGAGAGTGTGTGTGAGTTTGTGTGAGAGAGAGAGTGTGTGAGTTTGTGAGAGAGAGAGAGTGTGTGAGTGTGTGTGTGGTCATTGAGCGTGAAGTTCTTGTCCAACATCTTGTCAGTGCCGTCAGTGCCTGGGCTTTATCACAGTTCTTGATTAAACCATTGACGCTGGGGGCAACAGAAAGGTGAGAGGCTGTATGACCAGTGGCTTTCCCACTCATGGAATTCCACTTTACAGCTTAGTCTTTAGTGATCGACTATGACTCTCTGACTAGGAAGCTTGACTCGCACAGTGCTTATGTGCTGCAGCCCTTGGGGCTGGTTGGCCTTTGGAGAACATCTCCAACGCTGACTGTCCTTATGCCCACTTGGCCGAGAGAGTGGGGATGTGCTGTGGGCAAGGCATCTCCACTATAATCAAATTTCTGCCCAGTTTCCAAAACAGAAGCTGCCTCCTCTGCTGTTTTGGAGGTCATCATCGGACACGACGGACAAACATACATATATATCAACATAGTTTGTTTGCTAATGAATCTTTGTGGCAGAGTGCCAAGTGAAATATGACTGATATATATCGACTGTGCTAAGATTTACGATTATTCATCATAGGCCTTGATTAAAAAACAGCTGTCAGAAATAATGCCTGTTCAGCTGTTTGAAATAAAAACAGACATGTAAAATAAGAGCATAGATTATAGGGGGTGGCAGTGAATTAGACATTTTACATAGCTCCGCTCATGTTTGAAATCTTGCTCTCAGAGATCTTCCTTTGAAATGTGGTGGAAACCTGCTAACTCTAAACCTAAACCTACAGAAGCAAAGTAACCTTCAAGTTTACAACTTAAACATTTTTTCCCCACAGATAATTGTTGTGCCTAGTCTTAGGCCTCATGTCTTCCAAATAATGATCAGAAACTTAACATCTTTTCTGTTTGTATGTGTAGGCGGTGAAGAATCACCTCTAACTTCTTTTCTGTTTGTATAGGCAGTGAAAATTCACCACTAACTTCCTTTCTATTTGTATAGGCGGTGAAAAATCTTCACTAGAATCTTTTGTTTGTATATATAGCTGGTGAAGAATCACCACTAGCATCTTTTCTGTTTGTACATATAGGGGTGAAGAATCACCACTAGCATCTTTTCTGTTTGTATGTATAGGGGGTGAAGAATCACCACTAGCATCTTTTCTGTTTGTACATATAGGGGTAAAGAATCACCTCTGACTTCTATTCTGTTTGTACATATAGGGGGTGAAGAATCACCACTAACAACTTTTCTGTTTGTACATATAGGGGTGAAGAATCACCTCTTAACTTCTTTTCTATTTGTATGTATAGGTCATGAAGAATCACCACTAGCATCTTTTCTGTTTGTATAGGCGTGAAGAATCACCACTAACTTCTTTTCTATTTGTATAGGCGTGAAGAATCATCACTAACTTCTTTTCTGTTTGTATAGGCGTGAAGAATCACCACTAACTTCTTTTCTGTTTGTATAGGCGGTGAAGAATCACCACTAGCATCTTTTCTCTTTGTATAGGCGGTGAAGAATCACCACTAGAATCTTTTCTGTTTGTACATATAGAGGGTGAACAATCACCACTAACTTCTTTTCTGTTTGTACATATAGGGGGTGAAGAATCACCTCTAACTTCTTTTCTATTTGTATGTATAGGTGGTGAAGAATCACCACAAACTTCTTTTCTGTTTGTATAGGGGGTGAAGAATCACCTCTAACTTCTTTTCTATTTGTACATATAGGGGGTGAAACATCACCACTAACTTCTTTTCTGTTTGTACATATAGAGGGTGAACAATCACCACTAACTTCTTTTCTGTTTGTACATATAGGGGGTGAAGAATCACCTCTAACTTCTTTTCTATTTGTATGTATAGGTGGTGAAGAATCACCACAAACTTCTTTTCTGTTTGTATAGGGGATGAAGAATCACCTCTAACTTCTTTTCTATTTGTACATATAGGGGGTGAAACATCACCACTAACTGCTTTTCTCTTTGTATGTATAGGTGGTGAAGAAACACCGAGGCAGGTTGACCCCAAGCTGTTTGCTCCATTCTTCATACTCCTGAAATCACCTGATGCTGAAGTGCGGAAAAGTAAGTGTGGGTTGATCACTTTTTTTTGGAAAAGATTGATGTGATTTGGGGTTGGTTTTTTTTTTTAAAAAGATCAAAAGAAGCAATATTTATTGTGAGATACTTACAGCTCTTATGTAGATAATGTGTCAAAACCAATCTTCAATATCATTATCGTTGTTGTTGTTGACACTGGTTTAAAAATTTTTTTTTTAGTCTATCTCTTTCTTTGTTTAGTCACCTATGATGTCGCTAAGCTTATTTTGCTCAGTTTGTAGGTGTGGATGGTGGTTTACTTGTTTTATGTTTATAATGTTTGTTTATTTATTTTATTTTATTTATTCTTTTATATCGAGGATAATGGAATAAGCACTCACATGCTTTTTTACATCCAGTCCCCGTGTGTATGCAGTTTTGTAAATTCTGTCATCTGTTTCCACCGGCTTACAATGGCTTACTCTTTCAAAAAGCGGAACAGGATTTAACGTGTGCGCAAGATGTTCTGCGTGCGTTCGAACACGGGGCCTTGTACGTGTGGTGTGTGTGTGTGAAATTTAAAAAAAAATTTTGTTGTATACATTCAGTTCATTCATTTTTTGATTAAGATACGAGCATGACTTTTTCTTGCAAAATCTACCGTCAAAAAGAAACTTAAGAAAATTGCTTAACCGCCCTCCCCCCTCCCCCGTAAACCCCAAACAACCTATCTGAATACGCCTGTGACATTCCAGGCACAGTGAAGCAGATGAAATCGGTGTTCTGCCACATTCCGGTTCGGGCACACAACGCCACGACCGTCAGCATGGTCAACACCTGTATGGCTGCCATAGAGGATGAGGACTGCCACGTTCGCATGCTGTTCTCGTAAGTGGTCTGGTTGCATGGTTCGACTTTGAAGACTTTAATAACTCTCTTGCATTCGGATTCTCTGAACACCAATCGCCCCTAGATTTCGCATTCTTTCGTTACTTTGGGCCTAAAATCGGGTAGGTGTAAACCGTAATTCATTTCGTCGGTGTTTGAACGTTTACAAGAACGAAACTCGGCAAGTGGCTTTATAAGACAGCGTACTATAACTTGTACTTTATTTTTTGTGTCTGGGAGGGGATGGAAAACTACTGTGTGTAAATCCTGGCTAATCCCGGGTCGGGATTAAGGGGGATGGGGGGAATAATTTAATCCCGGCTAAAAACCCGGGTCGAGACTAAGAGGGTTAAGGTACTTTTCTTGGCTCAGGGTCCAGAATCTTTGCTTAGATTCTTTCATCAGATTCCATCTCCTCCAAAGTCAGAATGCGGATACCTAAAGGTGGGCCAAAATGGTTGCTTATGCAAAAATCTCACCATTGGTCAACTTCGGTGCTCTAGTTGAGGAGCGAAAAGAACAACAACAAAATCCATGATCTTTTTGGTCTGGTTTCATAATCAGATTTCATTTCCTTTGCTCAGGTTGCATAAACTTTGCTCATTGCATTATCTTTACCCAGTTTGCATAATCTTTGTTTGGGTTGCGTAATCTTTAAATAATCTTTGCTCAAGTTACTCAATCTTTAAATAATCTTTACCCAGTTTGCATAATCTTTGTTCATGTTGCACAATCTTTATATAATCTTTGCTCAGGTTGCATAATCCTTAAACTTTGCTCTCAAGTTACTCAATCTTTAGATAATCTTTACTCAGGTTGCATAATCTTTATACAATCCTCACTCATGTTGCATATTCCTTATATAATCTTTGCTAAGGTTACATAATCTCTATACAATCTTTACCCAGGTTGCATAATCTTTATATAATCTTTGCTTAAGTCACATAGTCTTTATATAATCTTTGCTTAGGTTGCATAATGTTTTTGTATAATCTTTGCTTAGGTTACTTAACCTTATATAATCTTTACTAAGGTGCATATTCTTTATATAGTTTTTGCTTAGGTTGCATAATCTTTATATAATCTCTGCACAGGTTGCATAAACTTAATATTGTTCAGGTTGGATAATCTTTATATTGTTCAGGTTGCGTAATCTTTATATTGTTCAGGTTGCACAATCTTTATATAATCTTTGCTCAGTCTGCACAATCTTTATATAATCTTTGCTCAGTCTGCCCAATCTTTACATAATCTTTGCTCAGGTTTTAATGTGTGCGCAAATGTTCTGCTTGTGTTCATACACAGGGTCTTGGCTTATAATCTAATCTGGAAAACTTGGGTAGTGTGTATGTGTGTGTTTGTGCTTCTGTATATGTGCACATGCAATCAGGTGGTTTAAAATGCTTACATGCATGTCTACATGTGCATGTGTCAATAAACAGTAATGACTTATACGCACATACACGCACAGGCAACAGGTGGGATGTCTGTTGAGCCCACAAGGGACACTGGCTGGTGCAGAGGAGGTGATGACGAGCACGGACCAGGTGATCTTCGACAGGTGTAAAGCGGCCAGTGTGAAGGCCACGGCCAACTCTGATCCCCAGCTTCATGAAACTGTCCTCATCACCGTTGGTCAGTTGGCCAGGTGTGTAAGGTGTATAGGTGTATGAGAGATGTTGGGGAAGGGGGGGGAGGGGGGAGGGATGGGGGGTAGTGAGTGAGAGAGAGAGAGATAGTGTGTGTGAGAGAAGAGAGAGTGTGTGTGTTTGTTGGTGTGTGTGTCTGTTTATTATTATTTTTATTTTATTTTTTATTTTATTCTTTTATATCGAGGATAATGGAATAAGCACTTATGTGTTTTTTTACATCCAGTCCCCGTGTGTATGTGGTTTTGTAAATTCTGTCATCTGTGCCCACCAGCACACAATGGCCTACTCTTATGAAAAGCGGAACAGGATTTAACATGTGCCCAAGATGTTCTGCATGCATTCGCACACGGGGCCTCAGTATATAGTCTCATCCGAAGGACTTTTGGGGAGAGTGGAGTCTGCACTGATGTTAACTCCAGGGGAAAATATCCCCTTGAACAGGGATGTGTTTGTGTGTATGTGTGTGTATGAGAGAGAGAGAGAAAGAAAGAGAGAGAGAGAGAGAGTATGTGTTTATTGTTGGTGTGTGCGTGCGTGCATGCATGCCTACCTCAGTTGGATGACATGGTGTGCTTTGCAGATGTTATGTAACATACGGAATATTCCGCATACAGGAATGCTTTCTTGGGGGAAAGTAAAACTGAAAAGAAGTGAAAAGTGTATCATGTATTGTAGAGTATGTTCACAGCAGATTTCACTATGTGGAGTTCAGGATGCTCTTCAAGGGGACTGGGCATTGCCAAGTACAGCAACCCGCTGTTTAATTATCGTTTATCCTGTCCACATGTGTCTAGTTGCTTTCCAGTAACAGTCGCTTTGACCTGTAGGATGTTTCCAAAAGACGATTATCCTCATCCTGTGCCTTTTTGTTTTTGTTTGTTTGGTTGTTGTTGTTGTCTACAATTTAACGTCTGTTCACTCTAAGTGATATTAGACGTTGTTTGTTTGGTTGATTTTTTTTTTTTGTGGATTTTTTTTTTTTAAATGTGTACTAATTGCATGTTGCATGCACGATCTTGGTTGATCGCCTCTTCCTAAATACTGGCACCCAGACCACTTCTCGTGGTCTAGCGGATAGAAAAGGAAAGTGGCAGGATGGTTAAGACGTTCGCCTGCCAACAAGTTAACCATGAGGTTGTGGGTTCGATTCCCAGCCTCGCCCTTTCTTCCCAGTTTGACAAAAAAATCGAACTGAATATCAAAGTCCTTCGGATGAGACTATAAACCGAGGCCCCGTGTTCAAACGCATGCAGAACATCTTGCGCACACGTTAAATCCTGTTCCGCTTTTTGGAGGAGTAGGCCATTGTGTGCCGGTGGAAACAGATGACAAAATTTACAAAACCGCATACACACTGGGACTAGATGTAAAAAAGCACATTAAGTGCTTATTCCATTATCCTCGATATAAAAGAACAAATAAATAAATAAATAAATAAATTTGTCTGGATTTGAATGGAATTCAAACCTGGCAAGGGGACGGGATAGCTCAGTGGTCGGAGCACTCGCTTTCCCCCAGCCAAGTTAAGCAACGTTGAGCGTGGTTACCAGTTGGATGGGTGACCGTTTGCGCGCCTTGGCTTCAGTACAGTTCCCCCAGCTGTAAATGGGTACCTGCCCTCTTTAGGGTCAGGGAAGGTAAAGCAGCGAGGGAGAGGAGATGGGCGCCGCCCTCAATATGCTGGCCCTAGAGAAGTGAGGCCTCTGACGCCTCGCTCCCCTACGACCTTATAGGTTATGGGACTCCTTTACCTTTTTTTTTTACAAACCTGGCAGCTCTGACTTCTTACATGGGATATACTGCGCGCAGAGACCTCTGATGCAGACAAAGGTCAGTGTCGTTGTTGTTGGTGTGCAGACGTGATGAAGGTCACCTGCTGCTGTCCACGCTGATCATGCTGCTGGAGAACAGACTGTCCTTCACCCCTCTGGTGGCCCCTGTGGCCTACGATGAGGTGAGTGCTGCTTACCGTGTTGTGTGTGGATGGTTTGGTTATAGTTTTGATTCTCACCTTACTAATTCCGGGGGACAGGATAGCCTAGTGGTTAGAACATTGCGCTTGCAATCTGACGACCCGGGTTTGATCCCGTTCAAGGGGATTTTTCCCTTGGAGTTAACATCAGTGCAGACTCCACTCTCCCCAAAAGTCCTTTGGATGAGGCTATAAACCGAGGCCCTGTGCGCAAACATCTTGCGCACACGTTTAATCCTGTTGCACTTTTCGAAATTGTAGGCCATTGTGTGCTGGTGGGAACAGATGACAAAATTTACAAAACTGCATGCATATGGGGACTGGGTGTAAAAAAGCACGTGACTGCTTATTCCATTATCCTTGATATAAAAGAATAAAGAAGTAAATAAAAGAATAAATAAATTCTAATCAATTGCTTTATTGTAAGATTTCAGATCTTTAGAATTATGTTGAAGCTGTAGCATACATATTCTGGTCATTTGCGTTATTCTAAGATTTTGACTCTTTGGAATTATGTTGAAGTGATATGTACCCCAGGCCTGATATTAGATAGTGACATGTTATATGCCATTATTGTACGTGTAGCATACAGTGCTCTTGCTGTTAATGTGCATCATGTTGGAAAAAAGGGGTTACTATCTCTGTCCTTTGTAATGATATGTTACACTTTTGATATGTTGTCATTCTGTTAAACTTTTATAACCCTTTTGTTACTCTCATGAAATGCTATAAGTCTGATAAACTTATGATAAATTATCGTGACGTTAAACTTCTTACATGTTATCTTTCTGTTAAAATCCACGAAATGTTTTCCTTCTGTTTTAACCTGTCATATGTTATTGTTCTGTTAAAATTTGGAAAATCATGAGCAAATCTTCTCAGAGTTGTCCCACAGCTGTTGGAAAAGTGAATGTTCTGGTCTGATGTTGTGTTGCAGTTACAGCGCATTGCGGCCCACAAACAGATCACCCCACAGAAGTTGTTCAGCAGGTTCAAACCTCCTCTCTGTAAGGTGAGCACTGCCCCATTTCCATCATGTATGTAATGACCGTAGTGGTAATAATGATGATGGCAGTATGATCAATGATTGTACATATTTTTGGGTGTAGCCTGTTGGCTATTTTGTGTATTTTTATGTAGTAGCATTTGTGGTCGCAATGCGTTTATTTTATGTGGAGCACACTTGCTGCTAGTGGTGGTTATTATTGTGATGACGTTATCGATGAAAAGAGATTGTTTATATGATTGAATGTATCATATGGGCAGTGTGGCAGTATGTGTATTTCAGTACTCTGCGTGTGTGTGTGTGTGTGTCTCTCTCTCTCTCTCTCTCTCGCTCTCTTTCTCTCTCTTACTCTCTTTCTCTCTCTCTCTCTCGCACACACACACACACACACAGATGACAAAATTTATATGACTGCATACACACGGGGTTTGGATGTAAAAAAAATCACATGAGAGCTTATTCCGTTATCCTTGAAATTAATGAATAAAATAAAATGAATAAAGACACACACACCATCAAACAGCAGTATGTACTGTTGTTGCAGTTTCTGGTGGAGGTGATGATGGAGGCTCAGACGACCGCTGGACGCAGCAACGCAGAGAGCATTCTGCAGACAGTCGCCAACACACTGAGCTACCCTGACGTCAAAACCTTCCTTCAGGTGAGATTCTGTCCTCTGCCTCTGTCTGTCTGTCACTTCCCCTCTCTCTCGCTCTCCCTCTCTCTCTATATATGTCTTTGTCTCTTGTTCTATGTCTGTCTCTCTCTCTTTCTCTGTCTGTCTCTGTGTCTCTCTTTATGTGCCTTTGTCTCTTGTTTCTGTCTGTCTCTTTCTCTGTCTGTCTGTCTCTTTCTGTGTCTCTCTGCCTGTCTCTCTCTCAATGTGTCTTTTCTCTTGTTCTCTGTCTGTCTTTCTTTCTTTCTCTCTGTGTCTCTCTTTCTCTGTCTGTCTGTCTGTCTCTCTCTCTTTATCTCTTGTTCTGTGTCTGTCTCTTTCTGTGTCTCTCTTTCTTGTCTCTCTGTCTGTCTCTCTCTCAATGTGTCTTTTTCTCTTGTTCTCTGTCTGTCTGTCTTTCTTTCTCTGTCTCTGTGTCTCTCTTTCTCTGTCTGTCTGTCTGTCTGTCTGTCTCTCTCTCTCTCTTTATCTCTTGTTCTGTGTCTGTCTGTCTCTGTCTCTGTTTTTGTCTTTGTCTCTTGTTCTGTGTCTGTCTGTCTGTATCTGTCTGTCTGTCTCTCTCTCTATGTCTTTGTCTCTTGTTCTGTGTCTGTCTCTGTGTCTGTCTGTCTGTCTGTCTGTCTGTCTGTCTCTCTCTCTCTCTCTCTCTCTCTCTCTCTCTCTCTCTCTCTCTCTCCCCCTCTCTCCCCCTCTCTCCCCCTCTCTCTCCCTTTCTCTCTCTCTCTCCCTCTCTCTCTCTCTGGGAATGCAGGGAGGGAAGTTGCCAACACACTGAGCTATTCTGACATGAAAACCTTCATTCAGGTCAGCTTCTGTTCTCTTCTCTCGCTGTTAATCTGTCTCTGTCTCTTTGTCTCTATCTCTGTCTCTCTCTGTCTCTCTCTCTCACTCTCTCTCTCGCTCACTCGCCTGCTCGCTCACTTCCTTACTGAATGGGGTGCATAGTGTTTGGAATTCTCCTGTGCTTGTAACTCTGCACGTTCATGATCTTCCATTTCTTCTTTGTTTTGTTTTTTTCTTTTTGAATAGATGGTTAAGTTATAAAAAAAAAAGCCCTAACCTAACAAAAGAAACAACAACAAAAAAACAAATGAACAAATAAAGAAGCCAACAACAAGCAACAAAAGAGAACAACAAAATCTCAAAAGGAAGAATTTTCTCAAAGGCCAGGAAAGATTAAGATTTCGGGGTCTGCAGATTTTACTTTCAGCTAATCCTATGCATTAGCTGCAGCAGAGCGTTAAACTCAGGAATTATTTTGATGGACAATGATAAGGTAATGACTAATAGTATGTGAATTATCTTAGCTTTGATTTGTTGCTTAACAAGACTCAGCGCTATATAAGTTCCATACATTATTATTATTTATATTTTATGTACTCAAATGATGTTATCAATTATTTTCTTTTTTCATTCCTTGGCTAGAGCTTAGACGTTCACCAGTAGTGAAACTTTGCAAATGTGATTGGTTTTCTTACCCACCATTAAGGCGGCTGCATTCCAACTTCAGGGATATGTTTTTAATTTGACGGTTGTGCCTTTCAGGGTCATGTCAAGCATCTCCTGCCTCTTTTGGTCAGTCGGGCATCATCTGAAGCATCCAGCCTGATTCGACTACTGTCAAATCTCTTGTCTATGCCGGTAAGTTGTGTGTGTGTGTGTGTGTGTGTGTGTGCTCGTGTGAATCAAAGTGATTTTGAATGAACTTGAAAATAAAGGAGTAAACATATAATAATTATACCTTTTTTTTATATCTTGCCGTGATAACCATTCCCTTAAAAAACACACACACCAAAAAATCTAATATTGTGTTGACCACTTGTGTGTTAGGTGCAGGATTTGTTGCATGTGTTTGTATTTGTGAAGATGAATTTAGACTGTAGCTAAACTTTTGGTGTATAATTTGTTGCATATGTTTGTTGCTATGAAGATGAATTTAGACTATAGCTGAACTTTTGGTGGAGGCACCGTGGTCGAGTGGTTTAGGCGGTCAACTCGTGATCCAGAGGTCGCGGGTTCGATCCCCGCTCGGCTGGGTGTTGTGTCCTTGGGAAAGACACTTTACTCCTATTTTCCTCACTCCACCCAGGTGTACAAGTGGGTACCAGCTCTGCTGGGGAAGTATCTGGCGACAGACTAGCGTCCTGTCACAGGGGTGGTGACAAACCATCAGTTCGCTTAACGCTACAGAAACCGGGATAAGCTCCGGCTCTATGGGCCTTCTGGCTCGAAAGAACATACTTTACTTTACTTTGAACTTTTGGTGTATAATTTGTTGCATATGTTCGTTGCTATGAAGATGAATTTAGACTATAGCTAAACTTTTGGTGTATAATTTGTTGCATATGTTTGTTGCTATAAAGATGAATTTAGACTATAGCTAAACTTTTGGTGTATAATTTGTTGCATATGTTTGTTGCTATGAAGATGAATTTAGACTACAGCAAAACTTGTGGATCCACTGATAAGATCAATTTATATGGAAGCGATCATACATGATATTGAGGGGAAAAGGGGGGGGTGGGGTGAATGATGGAATAACTCAAGACTACTGGATATTATGTTGCTGATATGGACATGGGGGGTTGTTTTACAGAACCGGCGTAAGCTGATCACCAACAACATCAAGGACATCTTTTCATTTCTCGTCTGCCACTGCCAGAAGTCAGACCTGGAGAAAACACTCGTTTACTTACAGGTGTGTACTGCTTTGTTGTTTACGTTCATCTTAGTCTGTGTACAGGTGCATATTTTTCATTGTATTTGTAGAAAATCACATTCAGGTGTACTTATGGGTACACTCACTTCACAGCACTTTACAGTGTCATTTCAGCATATTCACAGATCTCCACTTCCAGTTATATTGACAAGTGTGCTCGCTCATCATGGTAATCTGTACAGTTTGGAGACACATCAAATGTCTGATCTTGCTATAAAGGGTAATACCACTGGTGTGTGTTCTCCAGGTAGCAAGATGCATGCTTGGTATGTTCATGTCATCCACGCCATCAGCCATAGCTGGCTGCTCTTCTACAAAGGTGGATGAAATATTCACAAGTCTGAAGAATGTTCTGCATTTGCTTACCACACACTGGACTGCAGTTTGTCATCTCATCTGCAGGGCTTTAAGGGAAAGCGGAGTCAGCGCCATTTTTCACTCAAGGAAAAGAAAAACAAATTATTTGAATGTACACCTCAGTGGAAATTCAAGCTAAGCTAACTCAGTGTCGAGCGTGGTTGCCTTGCGGATGGGTGACCGTTCGTTCACATCAGGTTCAGCACAGTCTCCCAGTTCACCCAGCTGTAAATGGAAACCTGCCCTCTGAAGGGACAGGGAAGGTAAAGCAGCGAGGGAGAGGAGATGGATGCTGCCCGTAAGATGCTGGCCTGTAGAAAAGCTGAGGTTTCTGATACCTCACTCCCCAGCAACCACAGAAGTGATGGAAACACCTTTATCCATTTTCTTTCTTTCTTTTTTTCAAGTGTGTAACAGAGTGGAGATATTTGATCTGCCACGACTGTACAACTTCTCAGCTACGGCATCACAGCATGAACGGGGAGGATATGGCTTCTAAGAAAGAGGCTGCATAAATATTACATTTTACTGCAAAGGCAAAGTGTATGCAACGGGTAGTTTTCAACCACCACCCAAGGAAACAGAGCGCTGTACAATTTGCAGGCGTGTCCCAAAATAGTAACACGTCACTCTGATCGCATGGAAGGTAATCTAATTATCACACAATAATCACAGTTACATTGATGTTCATTTCATCAGTAAGTTATAAGAAAAAGCTACTAGGACATGTACTGTTTACAGTGACATGTGTGTGTCCTGGTGGTTGCAGAAAGAAACAGACTTTGAGCTGGGAAGTCTGCTGAGAATGGATTTCCAGAGGGTGCACAATGAACTGCTGCTTCGCCTCAGTCTTCATGAGAGCCAGGTAACGGACAAACACCTCACCCCAACAAACAACAGATTTTTGGTTTTTCCATTGTGCAACTACAAATGAATAGTGCTGTAACTGTTCAGACATTTTGAGTGTGAAATTTTGTTATTTAGACCCATCCCCCTTGTGATTTCAGGTGTTCTGTAGACTACAGACAGTGTGTCATAGTACCTGGTACCTTTAGTTATCTTATAGTAGCTGTACCTGTGATTTCAGGTGTTCAGTGGACTCCAGATGGTGTATCATAGTACCTGTACCTGGGATTATATCATAGTACTTGTAGCTGTGTTCAGTAGACTACAGATAGTACAGTGCAGTACCTGGTACCTGTGGTTATATCATAGTACCTGTACCTGTGATTTCAGGTGTTCAGTGGACTGCAGATGGTGTCTCTGTATGATGAGCAGTACGAAGGCCCCAAGAATATCCAGACCAGAGAGCAGATGGTAAGATCTGTTTGTTTCTTTGTGTTTTTGTTTGTTTGTGTGTGTGTTTGCTTTGCAAAAATTTTGTGTGAGTGTGTGTGCATGCATGAATGAGTGTGCATGTTTGTGTCTTCCCTAACAACACTTGCATTCAGTATTGAATGTAAAAATACAACTCATTAATAAAGAACGCAGTGTTTAGTGATGTGTGTATGTGATAATGCGTACTGGGTTAGTTGTCAGTAGAACACTCTGGTATCAACATCACATGAATCCAGCATAACTCAGTCAAGGGTCCAGAGCCAATGCTAACATTAGCAGGCCCTTTCCTTCTACCAAGTCCAAGTGTAGTCAGTTCCTGCTGTAATTAACACCAGCTGGGCTGGGCTGGGATGGGATGGAATAGATAGCATCTGAGAGTGGGGGAAACTGACAGCTGTGTACATCGTTTGTCACCAGGCAACATACCTGGAGCCGCGGCTTCTGGGAGTGCTGGCTTTCTTCGATGCGACACTCGTCAACTCCAACATTCCTATCGCCGACAAGAAGCTGGTAAGATTTGCCGCTATGCTGTTTGATAGAGATGTAGAAACTGTATGGCAGTAATTCAACTTCACTCTTAATTTTTTTTTCTTTCCTACTGGTTATAGTGAAGTTGTATAATAATTATTTTTTAAAAAGACTTGAGTAAGAAACAGATATCTCAGTTCTTTAGAGTAAAAAATAAAGTTTATTAAAAAAAACCAAAACAACCACCCCCCTCCCCCCACCCCCCTTACCTCATCTTGAAGTAAACAGTAAAACAAACAAATGAAAAAAATCCCTGAAAACTTTCCACACATAGCCACTCCCCTGTTTGTTTTGACACGTCATTAACCCTAGTAGCGCTAAATAAACAGCAACAAGCCTCACTTCTATTGGCTGAATTAACATTGGCTAGCATTGTTTTGGAGCAGGGTGGGCTCAAACAACCCTTGATATTGATATATAAAACTGAATTAAATGTGTTAAGCTATAGATCACTGGAAAGAAGAGAAAATATGCTTTTAAATGAGTATAATTTTATAATAGTGTGTAGTGTTTATGATTATGTAAAAAAAAATCCCCCCAAAAAAATCATGTTCGCACTACCGATCACTGTTCCACTGTCAGGGCCCCGGATCGATTTTAACACGATAAGCAAAGTTCTTGCCGTGCATAAATGTCATGATTAGGTAAACACTATTTCTTGACATTAGTTTTCAAAAAATAAGGAGTTTGTATCGCTTTATCGGTCACCAAATACTCGGAAAAGTTCAGCGACAGGATCGACGCCATCGCGACCGTCATGGCGGAATGTGCGAAGTGGTGGCTTTCTATGACAAAAATACAAAGATCGCTTGATTTCATGTGATGCAAAGTACTCAGCAGCATAGCGATTTGACTCAACAACAGTTATTTCGAAGCCTCGTTGCGTCAAAATAAAGTAAAACAATCTGTGACGTCGAAATCGCCGAGTAGCGAAAAAGTCCATCCAGCAAAACTAGCACCGCTCGATTCAGTCCGATCGCGATCGATTTTTACCAAGTTTTTCAAAAATATTCCACAATCCTTACCTCATCGTCTCTCTCATTGTTTATTTCAACCAAATCCAGCCTCTAAAACTCCTTCTCGCTGTCAATTTTGTAAAAAAAGCTCGAAAAACGCTTGAAGAAATTCTAGTGCAAACGCTGGCCGCCATTTTTGTTGAAGACGATCTCGGCTGGTCCGAAAAAAAATTAAAATACACTCTTAACCAATCAGATTCTTCGTTGCTTGTGTGTGTCAAACGACCTTCACCCCTTTCTGCGGGCCTACAACGGCCTTAACATGCATTGGCTGACCTTTGAAAGCGAAAGTAAGCTTTCAACTATGACCACCCACGTCATCCCGGAATATTCCGGGATCCGCCACACAGCCTAGACCCGCCTTTACCGGAATATTCCGGGAACCGCGCCACTAGGGTTAAGTTGCGTATCACCAATTCTACATCACTTTAAATATTTAGTATGAAATGTTCATATTGATTATTGAGTGTGTATTACTGAATGTGTGTATCATATAAAATGTTGAACATCAGGTATATATTATACAAACCGCTGAATATCAAATATGTACCATATCGTGTGATTTGGAGAAGGAAGATCATGTCAACATCATTGGGTATGACAGCTGATGTCAAATTTGTTGATGCCGACAGGTGAGACCTTGTAGTAAATACAACATGTGTGTTTCATTACTATCCAGTCTTTTTTTCTCTCTTTTTCTTCCTCCACAGGCGTTGGAGAGTCTGATCTCAATCGTGTTGTTGATGGGGTCCAAACACATCAGCTCCATACGTCACAAAGTCGTCAACACACTCAGGTACCTGGTCCACATGCAGGTAGTGTACCTGAGCATTTACATGGTGACGTTTGTATACATATGTAGACAAACAAGCCTGTACATTAAATGGTATTGGCAGACATCTACATATATGCAGACCCACACATTGTGTAGAAACATGCATACATGTATGCATAAGTGCAGCTATATGTACAATGCCCACACAGGGAGAAACTGATAGGCTCATGCATATATTTACATATCTGCACATGCATGCATGCATGCACACACACACACCACAC
>CM054147.1:41342851-41425351 GCA_028751875.1 Rapana venosa
TTTTGTGTCTGCGACAGTTTTTTGCCTACTGTGAAGGTAGCTGATTTCCAACTTTGTGGATGTATGCTGGGTATGTTTGTGTTTCCGTAACCCATGGAATGCTGACATGAATTACGGGGTCTTTCGTGTGCATGTTTGATCTTCTGCATGTGTATATACATGAAGGGAATGGAGGCACTGGCAGGTCTGCACTGGAAGTTGACCTGGGAGATGGTAAAACTCCCCACGCTTGATTCACCTGGCACCATTGAGATTAGAACCCACCACTTCATGGACTCATGGGGTTCCAGTCAAAGGGTTGAAGTACTTGGCTATAGCGTCTGTCAGATGGAAAATATATTTTTGGAACTTATCAGAATTGGAAGCTGTAATTTCTTCTGAAAGAAGTCAAAATCCTTGATTTCTGCCCCACACCCCAGCGAAAATGGGTGGTACCATTGTATCTTGCCTGGGGGTGGTAGGCCTTGGGGATTGTCAGATGAAGCTTCTGTCCTTGAAATGTTGAGTGCAGCGTGTTAATCACCCATAGCTTGTGTTGCGCAGTATGCCAGTTGTTTTTAACGCCGTGTGTTGGTTGACAAAATGCGTCCTTGTGACCAGCAGTGTCTGTGTGGTGGTGTGTTGAATGATACAATAAAATGTGTATACATGTGTACAATGCATATTACTCCTCTCCTGCAATCTCTCCACTGGTTGCCTGTGCCACAGAGAGTAAAGTACAAGATCAGTACCCTCTGTTACAAATGTCTCCACAAAACAGCACCCTCATATCTCTGTAAATGTCTTCACCTGTACACTCCTTCTCTTTCCCTCCATTCTGCTGCAGATACCCTGGGCTTACGAATACCTAGATTCAACCAATACACTGTTGGCTGTCACTCTTTCTCTATTTCTGGTCCATCAATCTGGAATGACCTCCCTCTCTCCCTCCTGAAAATCCTACTTACGACACCTTTAGATCCAGCCTCAAAACATACCTATTTCAAACCTAAGATATTTCCCTCTTGTTTCATCTCATATCTGTCCCTGCCTTTAAAAGCCATAATTCCATCACCCTGCTGAAATGTACGACCTGTGTGTGTGTGTGTGCATGCATGTGTGTGTACATTTGAATTTGTTAGAATATTGTTAATCATTTTTGGTTGCTTGTGTAGGAGCGGATTGAATGGAAGCGCTCTGATTTGTAATTGCAAGATATAGCGCTCTATATATTCCATATATTATTATTATTATTATTACAATGCGCTGTGTGACAGGACTGCCCTACAGAAACACTTCCACGAGATCTATTTCCTGCCTGACCTCCCAGAGCTGGCTGATGCTGCTGCTGTTCTGAAGCACTACACCGACGACCCCTCCAGGTATTGCCTTGTGTTCTGTAACATATGGCAGTGATGTCACTGTTGTTTGTTCCCCTGTGGGCAGGTCCAGGGGCCTGTCAGTGTAAACAGCATCCCCACCTCCAGTGCCAGGAATTCCTTCTTTTCTATCCCTCTCTTTGTTTTCTGCCTTGTTCCTTTTCTTCCTTTCACCACCTTCGTACACATGCATACACATTTGATTATATCATTCAACACACCACCACACAGACACTGTCAGTCACAAGGACATACACATTTTTGTCTTTGTTCTGCCTTCTATGCCCATTCTCCAGTCTTTTTTTCTGTAAAGATTTAGAATATTACATTTCTCTCCTACGCCAAAGTCGGTTGTGCTGGGCCTGACTTGTCAGGCACTTAAACAGCAACAGAACATATTTTTGCTAATAGGATAGACAGCAATTGTTGCTGTCTGGCCGTTTGATGAAGAAGAATTGTCTTTTGTTGTCAGTCTTTTCTGTCTTCCCACTTAAGGTGGTGTTTGTCCAGCATTGTTATATTTCACTCCAGTGTTTTGCTAATGTAGAATTTATGTGGCAAAGAGGGAAGGAAAAAAAGTATTTGTTTAAATTGCAGTTATTTTCTTGATGTGCTAACCATTGTAACAAAGTGTGTAGTTGGCTGAGACCAAGGTGATTTACATCTGTTTGTGTGGCTGCTCTTTATGTAGTTTCTGAGTGTTATGCAGCCATCATGACTTTGATGATTATCAGCTGGAGAACTTCATATGATTTAGCCAATTGATTATTGTCTCATCTGGAATGTCCTATTATTGTTCAGCACACCATGACTCACCACACATTGACTTTGATATTTGTATGACAGAAAACGTCATGCTATAATGTAGCCATTATGCTTGTTATTATCTTCAAGGAACATGATATCATTAATTAGCTATTTTGACCTTGGTAATTATCTCACACAAATGCTGTATCGTTGTTTAGCCATTGTGACTGGTAAATATCTCACATAAATGCTGTATCATATTTCAGCCATTATGACCTTGATAAATGCCTCAAAGAAATGTATTGTTGTTCAGCTGTCATGACCTTGATAATTATCTCACACAAATGCTGTATCGTTGTTTAGCCATTGTGACTGGTAAATATCTCACATAAATGCTGTATCATTGTTCTGCCGTTATGACCTTGCTAAATGCCTCAAATAAATGTATTGTTGTTCAGCTGTCATGATAATTATCTCACACAAATGCTGCATCACTTTTCAGCCAAGCAGACCTGCGGACACAGCTGATCTACTGCATCAAGGGAGCTAATCACGAAAGTCTGGACGTCCGTACCCATGCTCTGTCCAGGCTGAGGAGGCTGCTGAGGGAAAAGAAAGTGAGTGCAGTGCGTCAGGAGCGGAGTTGTTGCTGTGTGTGAGATATGGTGTATACACTGGCTTTCCCTGTGAGGATACAGGGGCCTGTCAGTATAAATAGCATCTGCCCCTTCTGGAAATTCTGGGCTAGGAATTCCCTTTTCTATTCGTTTTTTGTTTGTTTGTTTCTGCCTTGTTCCTTTTTTTGTGTCACCTCCTTCTTGTCTATTGTTTTACCTTCTTGGTTCATTCACATGCATTTTTTACAGAAAGGCTTAAAAGATAATAATTCTCTCCTGCGCTGGTTGGATGCGCTGGGCTTGACTTGTCAGGTGCTTAACGGCAGTGCAATGCATGTTCGCTCATAGGACAGCACTAGTTTCTGTCTGAGCGTTCGATGAAGAAGTATACTGTTCCTGCCAGGTGGAAGAAAGTGAATCAAAAAAGAGATCATTTGAAGACAACATTCGTAAAATCCAA
Organism: Rapana venosa; assembly: GCA_028751875.1. Classification (NCBI taxonomy): domain Eukaryota; kingdom Metazoa; phylum Mollusca; class Gastropoda; order Neogastropoda; family Muricidae; genus Rapana; species Rapana venosa. Next base: position 41,346,034 of record CM054147.1, read on the forward strand.
AACAATGTCTCTGGAAATATATTTTAGCAAATTCATGATCTACTTTGGGGACAGGATAGCTCAGTGGTCAGAGCTCTCCCCATGCAGCATTGAGCATGGTTGCTTTGTGGATGGGTGACTAACTTTGCAAACACTGTGGCTTCAGTGCAGTCCTCCAGTTCACCCAGCTGTGAGGTGGTACCTCCCTCTTTAGGGACAAGGAAGGTAAAGCAGTGAGGGAGAGGAGATGGGCACCATCCTCGCATAGTTTCATCTGAAGGATTCATCTCGTGTAAATAAATCCTGCTGCAAGTTGCATTCAGAATAGAATGTGGTTGTTTTTTTCAACCAATGAAAAACACTGAATATTGCCATATCATACTTCCAGTAACCATTGTTAATTTTTATTGGTTGATCAACGTGCAGCAGTATTCGCAATTGGTCACTATATTAAGAGAATATCGCATAAGCTGTAACTCATTACCCATTTAACAGGTCAGGCGTAATATGAATTTTATTGATGAGAACCATCTAATGAGAATGTTATTCAAAGATCAATCCCCAAAGTTGGAATACAGCTACCTCAATGGTGGGCAAAACCATTCCCATACGCAAAATCTTACCACTGGTGAACCTCATAGCTCTTGCCAAGGAAGAAAAACAAAATTAAAGCCCCCCTCCCCAAATTTTTTTTTTTAAATTCCAACATTTATTTAAACAGATCATATCATACGGCATCAGATCAAAGTGGAGTGAAATGAGGTATTGCCTTGTGTTCTGTAACATGTGGCAGTGATGTCTTTACTTGAGCAAACCATCCCCAAAGTCGGAATGCGACTACCTAAATGGTGGGGGAAGGGATAAGAACTGTGGCATACGCAAAAATCTCACCATTGGTGACCTGGGGGATCTAGCTGATGAGGAACAAAAATCAACACACACAAAATGTGAGCAGACCATGTGTGAATGTCTGAAAGAGTTCTTTTTTCCCCTCCTAGGATTCCATCTACGCGCTGATTCTGGGCAGCGAGTCAGCAGAGCCTGTGATCTCCCAGCTGGTGTCGGTGGTGAGCATTGCCCTGGGGATGACCCTGGACTTTTCTTCAAAGTCACTGTTTAGATCAGTTTGTGATGATGTTGTGTTGATGGGCGTTACTTTTCCTTAAGGAAAAAAATGTTCCTTGCTTGCGTCTTAGATTTTTTATTTGGTGATTTTTCGCAGTTGTGAGCGAGGTTTGGTATTGTAAGGTTATTATGTTTTCGTTGAGGATAGGGTTGATAGATTGTGTATTGGCTTTTGTTTGTAGTACATAAATGTTAGGTTTTTATGTTCACTTGTATGTTATTGTTATATGTTCATTAAAAATTCGTTAATCTTTTGGTATAATTTAGTGCTACACTTAGTAAAGCAGATGTGTCCAGAACAGAATGGACTGTCTGCCCATATGTAACCCTCTTGTGTAGAAAGCAAAGATTTACCCATTCTTTGAAAAAGAAAAGACAATCCCATTATTACACTGGAAGGATAGTTTTGTGATGATCTTTCAGGTGGGGCTATAAGACATTACATTGAGTGTTTATATTACTTATGACAACAAAAGAGTGCTCCCGACAAAATTCTATTGTAATTACTATCCCCCCACCCTCCGTTCTTTGGGCGAACAAACACCTGAGAAAGATCTGACAATATCTGTGTTAAAACTAAAGAGTTGTTGATATTTTTTATACTTTTATTTAGTACTTCATTTTCTTTGATGGCAAAATATGTGTGTTAACCAAGTGTTGTTGATGTTTATAAAATTCAATTTTTTTGGTAGCTTTAACTAAGAAAGTAAGATATGACAATATCTGTGTTAAAACTAAAGAGTTGTTGATATTTTTTCATACTTTTATCTAGTACTTCTTTTTCTTTGATGGCAAAATATGTGCGTTAACCAAGTGTTGTTGATGTTAATAAAATTCAGTTTTTTGGGGTAGCTTTAACTAAGAAAATATGGTGAGATGGAGAAGGCTCATGAATGTGAAACCTCCCCTGGGAGAAACATGACAAAAAAAGGAAGAAGAACTAAGAAAATGTGGTGTTTTGTGGGCAGCTGTTACACGGCTGTCGAGAGGCAGAGGGTCACCTGCAGTGTGTGTATGGGCAGTGTTTGGGAGAACTGGGGGCTCTGGATCCTGGCAGGTGTGTTTGTGTGTGTAGGTGTGTGTGTACCTGTGTGTGTGTGTAGGTGTGTGTTTGTGTGTGTGTGTGTTCGTGTGTGTGTGTGTGTGTGTTTTGTGTGTAGGTGTGTGTGTGTAGGTGTGTGTGTGTAGGTGTGTATGTGTTTGTGTGTTTGTGTAGGTGTGTGTGTGTGTGTAGGTGTGTGTGTGTTTGTGTGTGGTGTGTTTGTGTGAGTGTGTGTGTGTGTGTGTGTGTGTGTGTAAACCTATATGTGCATGTGGTTTTTTTAAATTTTCCTTTTGTCTATACACACACACTCACAGAGACACCACACACACACACACACACCCACACACACACACACACACACACACACACACACAACACACACACACACACACAACACACACAAAACACACACACACACACAAAACACACACACACACACAACACACACACACACACACACACACACACAAAAGACACACACACACAACACACACACACCACAATGCACACACACACACTTTTTAAAATGATGGAGAGGTTGAAACTGGTTACCCGCACTTGTTTTCCTTTTCCCTTAAAAAAATCCCCCAACAACACTAAAAACAAAAAATATATATATATAGTTTTGTATTGTATTTAGTTTTGTAAGTGGTTTTTGCATCATTGTATGTCAAATTTCGTCACATATGGTTTCCTTTTGTATCATTTTGCGTGTGCTGTTTTGACAGGCTACAGTTGAAGAGTAACGACCCACGTGAGCAACACGCTCGCTTTCAGGCAACTGTGGAGGACGAGAATTTTGTGATTGGGCTGATCACCGAGGTCGTCAAGGCATTTCTGGCCGCCACCAAACCTAGAGTCCAGGTCTGGTTGTCATCTTTGGGTTTTGTTGTTGTTGTTGTGTTGATTTGTGTTTTGTGTTGTTTATTATTGCAGTTTTGTTGTGATTGGGCTGATCACCGAGGTCATCAAGGCATTTCTGGCCGCCACCAAACCTAGAGTCCAGGTCTGGTTGTTGTCTTTGTTTTTTTTTGTTGTTGTGGTGATTTGTGTTTTGTATCGTTTATTATCGCAGTTTTGTTGTGACGGCTTATCACCGAGGTTGTTGAAGCATTTCTGGCCGCTACCAAACCTAGAGTCCAGGTCTGGTTGTCATCTTTGGTTTTTGTTTTTGTTATGTTGATTTGTGTTTTGTATCGTTTATTACGACAGTTTTGTTGTGATTGGGCTTATCACCGAGGTCGTTAAAGCATTTCTGGCCACCACCAAACCCAGAGTCCAGGTCTGGTTGTCATCTTTGGGTTTTTTGTTGTGGTGATTTGTGTTTTGTGTCGTTTATTATAAGTTTTGTTGTGATTGGGCTTATCACCGAGGTTGTTAAAGCATTTCTGGCCGCCACCAAACCCAGAGTCCAGGTCTGGTTGTCATCTCTGGGTTTTTTGTTGTATTGATTTGTGTTTTGTGTTGTTTATTACGACATTTTTGTTGTGAATGGACTGACCACTGAGGTTGTCAAGGCCTTTCTGGCTGCCACCAAAGTCCACATTGGGTCATCTCGTTTATTTTTTGGTTATGTGTTTTGTATTGGTTATCATTTGTTTGCATAGCCTTATTGGGTAAAATATGTAGTACCTGGTCTTCTCCTGTGCTGGTAACTTTGCAGGAGGTCTGCTTTTGGCCTCAGCCGACACATTCCGACTTCAGGGCAGCTCATTGGAAAGCTCATAATAGAAAATTTTAGAATACCATGAAAAAAGGCAAGAGAATGGGCTGGGTAGGAAGAAAATAAACGAGAGAGACAGAGAGGCGAGGAGAAGACAGAAACAAAGAGAGAGATAGAAAAGGGGAAATTTCTAACACAGATTTTCCAGAATGTGGGGATGCTATTTGAACTGAAAAGGCCCCTGGATTTCTCAGTAGGATGCATTGTTTATTATGAAATTTTTGTTATGATTGGGCGTGCTACTTAGGTCATTGAGGTCATTTTGGATGCCTCCAACCCAGAGTGCAGATATCTGTTTGTGTGTGTGTGTGTGTGTGTGTGTGTGTGTGTGTGTGTGTGTGGTTTTGTGTTCCATTTTGTGTATGTCATAATTTTTTTTTGTGGAGGGGGTGGGGGGTGGGTGTTTTTTATGGGTGTGTTATGAAGTGGAATATTTTGTATGTACTAACAATTTTGTGGTAGGGCTTTTTAGTAACATTATCGAAGGCCTGAGTTGAGGTGTTTGGTCATATTTTATTTGATGTGTTGTTTTCTTTTGTGCTGTTTTGTGGCTCCTTCCTTTGTTGTTGTTGGTAATAATAATAATAATAATAATGTATGGAATTTATATAGCGCTGAATCTTGTAAAGCAACAAATCAAAGCGGTACTGGCTACCCCTCCATTTTTTATTTTCCTGCCTATGAACTCGTGTTGTGCCTTTAACTGTGTGTGCAGGACTGTTCAGCATTTGCGTTGCAAGAACTGCTTCAGATTTACCGCATCGAAGGACACAGTGGAACGGACTCGGAGACAAGGGGAAACAAACTCTGGCGTCGTCTGTCCGAGCATCAGGAAATCCTGGCCCCTCTCCTCAATACTAAGTAAATGTTTGATTTTTACTTTTTTCTCTTTCTTTCATTTTTTTCTTTCTTTTTGTGTTCTTTTCTGTTTTCTTCTTTTTCTTCTGTATTTCTTCTTCCCTTCTTCTCTTCTTTTTTTGAATTTTTATAAAGACATAGTCTTGGAAAGAGGAGTTTGAGAGGCTCAATTTGGTTAAGTTAAGCAATAACAGCGTCAGTGAGGTAAGGATTGTGCAATGTTTTTTTAAAAACTTGGTAGAAGTTGATTGCAATCCAATCAAATTGAACAGCGCTAGTTTTCCAGGATGCGCTTCTACACTACTCGGTAATATCAATGTCACTGTTTTATTTATTTTGGACACAACAAGACTTCAAAATAATTGTTGTTGAGACAAAGGGATATGCTGCTGAATATTTGGCATCACATGAAATCAAGCCATCACGATTTTGTCAAAAAAAGCCACTACTTTGCAGAAAATGAGTGTTTACCGCCATGATGAAAGCGATATGGCTGATTGTTTCACTGCGCTTTTCTGAGAACTTGACGACTGATGACCAACAGTTTGGAATAGTTCCTGTTCAGTTTCAGAATGCTGGCATCCTTCAGCTATTCAGCATTCAGCTTGAAGCTTATGGCCATGTTGCTCATGCAAGCATGTGTTTGTGTGTGTGTTTGTCATTTGTATGAGACTGAAATTCAGGACTGGCAGTCATCTTTACCTTTCACACCTTACAGATGCTTTGATTTGTTTGCGTTTGAAGATATAGTGCCAAAACAATTCCATGTATTCTTCTTCTTCTTCTTCTTCTTCTTCTTCATTTTCTTCTTCTTCTTTTTTATTTTTTTTATTGTTATTATTATCATTATCATTTTGTGTGGCAGTTTGTCTCTTTCACACTGCCATGTCTGTATGAACACATGTGAATATAATGTTACTAGCTGTACAGGTATGACTAAAAGTAAAAGAATGGATTATTTGCACATGTAACAGTAAAGAGAGCTGACAGAAGTTTCCAATCTGATCTGATCTTGTTAGTAGCCCTACCAGCCACAGCCATATCGGGGCTGTCACCTCGTAAAATTTTAAATCACAAAGAGTTTAAACCAAGCTTCTGTAAATTGAGTTGTCTCTGAATCAAGATTTTTATTTGTTGCCTGTGTGCAGGTACAAACTGACGGCGGAAAAGAGTTCCAGTTTGCCGGTTCCAGTTTACGGCAGCAGCAAAGGAAAGAGTCTGGTGGATTGGGTCAGCAACTGGACCAATTACCTGGTGACCAAGGTCAGCGCGCACGTGTGTGTGTGTGGTTGTTGGTGTTGTTGTTGTGTGTGTGTGTCTGTATGTGTGCATGCATGCAGGCATGTGTGTGCATACATGCATTTACATTTTGTATAGTATGTCTAAACAGAGGCCCCATGTCCAACATACATGAACATCTTGCGCACACGTTAAAATCCTGTTCCGCTTTTCGTAAGAGTAGGCCATTGTGTGCCGGTGGGAACATATGACAATTTACAAAACTGCATACACACAGGACTGGATGTAATAAGCTCATAAGTGCTTATTCCATTATCCTCGATATAAAAGAATAAAATAAATTAAAAGAATGTGAAAGAACTGTCAGCAACAAGAGAGACATCGCTGCAAAGTTCTGTTGAACAAACTGAAGTCCTGTGTGCAAACACACAGAGAACATCTTGCGCACACGTTAACACTTATCCCACTTTTCAGAAGAGTAGGGCATTGCGTGCCTGTTGGAAAAAGACAGCAATTTTTAAAGAAAAAAATACATGCACTCTGGTGTCATGTTTGACCCCCAAAAAAACAAAACCATGCTCTCTGGTGCTGTGTTTCATACACACACACACACACACACAAAACCAACCAAAAAAAAAGCACTCTGGTGTTGTGTTTGACAAAAAATACATGCACTCTGGTGCCATGTTTGACACCAACACACCACTTTAAGGCATGAGATTTCTCTGCATGAAATTTTGGCTGCTCTCCCCGGGGAGAGCGCGTCGCCACAAGAGTAGCGCCACCCTTTATTTTTTTGGTCTGCAGCTGTATTTGTTTCCCTATCAAAGTGGCTTTTTTCTAAGAATTTTGCCAGGGACAACTCTCTTGCCGTGGGTTCTTTTACGTGTGTTGAATAATTTTGTGTAACACACGGGACCTCGGTTTAATGTCTCATCCGAAAGACTAGCGCACAGACCACCACGCATGGTCTATTTATATTTTATTTATATCACTTTAAGTCACGTCAGATTTCTCTGCGTGAAATTTGGGCTGCTCTCCCCGGGGAGAGCGCGTCGCCACAGAGCAGCGCCACCCTTTTTTTTTCCTTTTTTCTGTCTACAACTGCATTTGTTTCCCTATCAGAGTGGCTTTTTTCTACAGAATTTTGCCAGGGACAACTCTCTTGTTGCCGTGGGTTCTTTTACGTGCGCTAAATAATTTTTGTGTAACACACGGGACCTCGGTTTATCGTCTCATCCGAAAGACTAGCGCACAGACCACCACTCATGGTCTAATGGATGGGGGAAAAGTTTTGGGCCCAAACAGGGCTGTAGCTAAGGAACAGAGGAAAATTTCTGCATAGTGCCCCAGCTTCTCAAGGAGGTCAACGAGAAGACGGTTTATCAAGTCACAGTCAGTAAGTGATTGTAGTGTATAAAAGGTTTTTCCATTTCATTTCATACCACTTTTAAGTCATGGCAGATCTCTCAGCGTGAAATTCGGGGCTGCTCTCCCCTGAGAGAGCGTGTGGCCACAAGAGCAGTGATGCAGTGACGTAACAGAAACATGACACCTGTGTGTGTTGCAGGTGAAGCACGGCCTGGCTTTCCAGGTGTTCCAAGCTTGCAGCGCCACCAAGCGACACAGTCTACAGGTAGCTCTCTACCTCCTGCCCCACCTTGTCCTGCAGGTGTTGCTGGATGGCACTGACCAGGATCACCTGGAGGTCAGTGGGACTGTTGAGGATGGCATGATAGTGAGGACTTGACATGGTCAGTGTGACTGCTGTGTTGAGGATGGTCAGTGTGACTGCTGTGTTGAGGATGGCATGATAGTGAGGAGGATTTGACATGGTCAGTGTGACTGCTGTGCTGAGGATGGCAATGATAGTGAGGAGGATTTGACATGGTCAGTGTGACTGTGTTGAGAATGGCATGATAGTGAGGAGGATTGACGTAGTCAGTATGACTGTGTTGAGGATGGCATAATAGTACTTGACATGGTCAGTGTGACTGCTGTGTTGAGGATGGCATGATAGTACTTGACATGGTCAGTGTGACTGTGTTGAGGATGGCATGATAGAGAGGAGGATTTGGCATGGTCAGTGTGACTGCTGTGTTGAGGATGGCATGATAATGAGGAGGACTTGACATGGTCAGTGTGACTGCTGTGTTGAGGATGGCATGATAGTGAGGAGGACTTGACATGGTCAGTGTGACTGCTGTGTTGAGGATGGCAATGATAGTGAGGAGGATTTGACATGGTCAGTGTGACTGTGTTGAGGATGGCTTGATAGTGAGGAGGACTTAACACAGCGTGACTGTGTTGAGGATGGCATAATAGTACTTGACATAGAGTGACTGTTGAAGATGGCATGATGGTGAGGAGGACTTGACACAGTGTGACTGTGTTGAGGATGGCATGATAGTGAGGAGGACTTGACACAGTGTGACTGTGTTGAAGATGGCATGATGGTGAGGAGGACTTGACATGGTCAGTGTGACTGTGTTGAGGATGGCATGATAGTGAGGAGGACTTGACATGGTCAGCGTGACTGTGTTGAGGATGGCATGATAGTGAGGAGGACTTGACATGGTCAGTGTGACTGTGTTGAGGATGGCATGATAGTGAGGAGGACTTGACATGGTCAGTGTGACTGTGTTGAGGATGGCATGATAGTGAGGAGGACTTGACATGGTCAGCGTGACTGTGTTGAGGATGTTATGATAGTGAGGAGGACTTGACATGATACAGGATTTGTTCTGTCCTCTCTTCTCCTTTACTGTGTTTCTTCACGGGGTGGGGTGTGTAGTTCCGGATCTTTACCTGTGCTTGTAATTTACAGGAGGTCTACCCGCTGGCCCCAGCAGACACATTTTGACTTCAGAGCAGCTTATTTTCTGAAAATGATGCCTGTTGTCTATAAATATCCATTATCATTATTTCATGCATTCTCCCAAGGTTTGACCAGTGCATAAGGTTTGCATTTTGTTAAACATCTGGGGGGTGAATTTCATTTGCAAAGTGTACACAGAACATGTCACATACACACAGTGGCTCTTTGCAGAAAATTGAAAGAAACCCAATCATTGCATGTTGACAGATCTACAAAGAGGTGATGGAGGTGATCGGGGAGGCAAGGAAGGCAGACACGCGACACACCAGTACCTCCGACCTGCGACACATGAGTGCTCAGACCGTGTTTTCTGTGCTGGACTACCTGACCAAGTGGAGAACACACCGCATCCGTACACTGACAGCAGGCCTGCCTCCAGCTAGAGGTACTTCTTTTCTTCTTCGTCGAATGCTCAGACAGCAACTAGTGTTGTCTGTTATATGAGCGAAAATGCGTCGCGCTGCCGTTAAGCGCCTGACAAGTCAGGCCCAACGCATCCGACTTCGGCACAAGAGAGAATAGTTACCCTTTAAGTTCTTTCTGGAAAAAAGGCAGGAGAATGGACCAAGAAGGCAGAAAATAGACAAGAAGGAGGTGACAGGAAGAAAAGGAACAAGGCAGAAACAAAGAGAGTGATCGAAAAGAGGAAATTTCTAGCACAGAATTTCCAGAATGTGGGGTTGCTATTTATACTGATAGGCCCCCGGCATCCCCTCGGGGGAAGCCAGAGGTACTGTCTGTATTGATTTCTTTATATGTGGTAGGGTCTGAGCATACTGAAGTGAGATGCGCTGGGCCTGATTTGTCAGCGCAGCGCATTTTTGCTCATTTGACAGACGGTAATAGTTGCTGTCTGAGTGTTTGATGAAGAAGAAGAAGTATGGTGTGATGAGTTTTGTGCCTTTTTCAAAATGGCAGTGCAGGGTGGAGGATGATTTTTTGTAACAAGAGGTTTACATCACATAAGCAGGGCTGCATCTTTTTGTTTACGTACAGAAATATTGACGTCTGTTGTCTAGGCTGTCTTTTGTTGTTATTTTACATTCTAAAAAAATGAGAAGATGAAGCTTTCATAAATTTTGAGTTCATTTTAAAATTGACGAATGTGCATGAGTTAAAACCTGCTTCGCTTTTCGGTAGAGAAGCGTTTCATTGCGTGGAAAGCTGGCAGCCTTCGCCAACGATATAAAACGACAAGAGTTTCGTTGTGTGGACAGCCACAGCGTATGCCAACGACGGCCAGTTCAAGGCAGTGAACGGTTTCATGACGCGCATCCCGCAGGACGTGTTGGCAGAAGCCAGCTACAACTGCAAGGCGTACACGCGGGCGCTGATGCACTTTGAGCAGTTCGTCGTCAACACCAGGCAGAACCTGCACCATGTGGGCCACCTCGACTTCCTGCAGGTCAGGGATCCAGTAGGGTTTATTTATTTATTTTATTTATACCACTTTAAGTCATGGCAGATTTCTCTGCGTGAAATTCGGGCTGCCCTCCCCGGGGAGAGCACGTCGCCACCACCTTTTTTTTCCTTTTTTTCTGTCTGCAACAGTATTTGTTTTAATTTTGTTTTTGGTTTATTGAAGTTTTTTTTACTGATTTTGCTGTTGTTGTTTTTTAAAAATGGTTTTGTTCTATGTTTTCGAGGGGGGGGGGGTGGGGGGGAGGGGTTGGACAGGGGTGAATGTTATTGGTTTTGATTTGTTGGGTTTGAATATGGCTTGTTTTGTTGTCATTATTAGTTCTTTTTTTTGTTTTCTTCATCTGTTCCCACTAGCTCAATAGCCTACTCTTCTGAAAGATTGAACATGTTTTGACATGTGCGTAAGATATTCCATGTGTGTTTGCTCATTGAACTTTGTAGTGGATGGAAAGAGACCACAGGGAAGACCTAGCAAGACCTGGGCTACCTGTATTGCAGATGATCTTAGAGAAAGGGGCATAACTAAGGAGGAAGCTCAAAACAGAGAGAGATGGAGAAGGCTCATCAATGTCAAACCTCCCTTGGGAGAAACTTGACAAAAAAGGAAGAAGAAGAACTTTGCTCACTGGACTTCAGGGTTATTATAGTCTCATCCTAAGTACTTGAGAATGGAGTCAGTACTGATGTTAACTCCTGGGATAAAATCCCTCAAAAGGGCCTCTCAGTGATGATTCGAACTCGGGTCACCAGATCACGAGCGCAACGCTCTAACCACCAGGCTGTCCCGTCATGTAGGGAGGAAGAGGGAAGGACAGAATTCCTCCATGACTCGCTGTGCTGTATGTTTCACTCCAGCGCCTGTACGATTGCCTGAACGAAGCAGACGGGGTGATTGGGGTGGCTGCTGTGCGACAGACCCAGCCCACCTTGACTCAGGAAATTCTGGTTCATGAAAGTCTGGGTAAGGTGGAAGCTAGTGCTTCAGTTTGCAACCTCCTTCCTTTCACTGGTATCAGACTAGAAAGTGTGTGTGTGTGTGTATTTGTGTGTGTGTGTGTGTGTGCATAAGTGTTATGTGTGTGTGTGTATATTGGTGAGTATGGGTGAGGGTGTGGTTTTGGGTGGTTGTGTGTGTGTTTTCGAGTGTGTCTGTATGTATGTGTGGATGTAAGTGTCAGAATAACATTTATGTGTGCAAGGGTGTGTGGGGAAAATTAATGTGTGTGTGTGTTTGCACATAAGAGATATTGTAAGATGCATAAAAAGACCTTGTGATATAGAATGTTTGACAGTATGTAATAGATGTGTATGAATAGACATTGATCATTCTTCATCTTGCATTTATAAAAGTATGTGCTCATACACTATCACACAAACACACATCCACTTACATGCTCTCTCTCAAACGCACGCGCACACACACACACATACACACACACAACACTGTCACCCTTACCCCCTCTCTCTGTGTGATTAATTTTGTTATAATTTTCATTGATTTTCCTGTTAACGTACCAATTTAATCATATTTGTTTCCCTTCTGTTTATAAGGGTATGACCCTAAGAAACCTCTGGCTTATCCAACCACCCTCAATAAAATTTGTCTTCCTTCCTTCTGTCCTAGTCAAGTCAAGTCTTTCGGATGAGACTATAAACTGAAGTCCTGTGTGCGAACGCACGCAAAACATCTTGCACACACGCTAAAACCTGTTCCGATTTTCAGAAGAGTTGGCCATTGTGTGCCGGTGGGAACGGATGACAAAATTTACAAAACTACATACACACAGGGACTGGATGAAATAAAGCACACGAGTGCTTATTCTGTTATCCTCAAAATAAAAGAATCTCTCTCTCTCTCTCTCTCTCTCTCTCTCATTCTCACACACACACACACACACACACACACACACACACACACACACACACACTCTCTCTCTCTCTCTCTCTCGCACACTTACTTACTCACTCACTCACTCAAATTCAAGTTGAAGATGGTAAGTTTTCTGAATACACTCTCTTCTTCATAAAAGCAGAGCGCTGCAAAGGAACCAAAGCCATAACTGGAACCACCAAATAAACAATGATTATAAGAATACATTGAGAGCAAGAAAGATCGTGAATACTATTTTTGCTGTAAAAATACTATTTTTGGCCAGTTTTAATACTATTTTTCATATGCTGGGGTAGGCAGGTCTGGGGTACGATGCAAAAAAACCTCTGACTTATCCAGTCACTCTCAGTAAAATCTTCCTTCCTTCCTTCCTTCCTTCCTTCCTTCCTTCCTTCCTTCCTTTCTTCCTTCCTTCCTTCCTTCCTTCCTTCCTTTCTTCTTTCTTCTTTCTTTCTTCTTTCTTTTCTTTCTTTCTCTTTCTTCTCTTCCTTCCTTCCTTCCATCTTCCTTTCCTCCTTCTTCCTTCTTCCTTCCCTTCCTTTCTTCCTTCCATCCATCCTTCCTTCATCCATCTTCCCTCTTCCTTCCTTCCTTCCTTCCTTCCTTCCTTCCTTCCTTCCTTCCATCCTTCCTTCTTACAACCTTCCATCCTTCCTTCCATCCATCCTTCCTTCCTTCCTTCCATCCTTCCTTCCTCCTTCCTTCCATCCTTCCATCCTTCCATCCTTCCTTCTGTGCTATAATCAAGTCAAATCACAAACACTTTAATCATCCCATCCCTTCCTTCCATCCTTCCTTCTTCCTTCCTTCCTTCCTTCCTTTCCTTCCTTCCTTCTGTCCTAGTTGAGTCAAGTCAAATCACAAACACTTTCATCATCCCATCCCTTCCTTCCATCCTTCCTTCCTTCCTTCCTTTTGTCCTAGTTAAGTGAAGTCAAATCACAGACACTTTCATCATCCCATCCCTTCCTTCCATCCATCCTTCCTTCCTTCCTTCAAGTCAAATCACAAACACTTTCATCATCCCATCCCTTCCTTCCATCCTTCCTTCCTTCCTTTTGTCCTAGTTAAGTGAAGTCAAATCACAAACACTTTCATCATCCCATCCCTTCCTTCCATCCTTCCTTCCTTCCTTCTGTCCTAGTTAAGTCAAATCACAAACACTTTCATCATCCCATCCCTTCCTTCCATCCTTCCTTCCATCCTTCCATCCTTCCTTCCTTCTGTCCTAGTTGAGTCAAGTCAAGTCACAAACACTTTCATCATCCCATCCCTTCCTTCCATCCTTCCTTCCTTCCATCCTTTCTTCTGTCCTAGTTGAGTCAAGTCAAATCACAAACACTTTCATCATCCCATCCCTTCCTTCCATCCTTCCTTCCATCCTTCCATCCTTCCATCCTTCCTTCCTTCCTTCTGTCCTAGTTAAGTCAAATTACAAACACTTTCATCATCCCATCCCTTCCTTCCATCTTTCCTTCCTTCCTTCCATCCTTCCTTCCTTCCTTCTGTCCTAGTTAAGTCAAGTCAAATCACAGACACTTTAATTAATCGTCCCATGAAGGGCGATTACAATACTGACCGGCGGCACATGGACACGATGCGTGCAGGTCATCAGCAGGACGGTCAGGCGTGCTACGAACGAGCGTTGCAGGTGTACCCCAGGGAGCTGTGGCCCCACCAGGGCTTTGTGCGCAGTCTGATGGAGATGGGGCAGCTGAACATGGCCCTGCTCCACACCACCGGCATCCTCGCTAACACGTGGGTGGCTTGCTTGCTTTGGGTTAGCTAGTTGCTTGGTTGGTTGGCTGTTTGATTTGGTTTGGCTGTTTTTTGGGTTTTTTTTACCAGTTGGTTAGTTTGCTTTTCTTTTTTTTTTTTTTTTTTAGGCCAGTGTTATATGTGTTGATAGGGTTTGGGCAGTTTTTTTGTTTGGTTCTGTTCTCAAATATGCATGTTAAAGATCCTGTGTCAGTATTCGATGGGTTGCCGAAACACAAACATATCCAACATACATCCTCAAAGTCATAATGTGGCTATTTCCATGGTGGTCAGAAATACTGTCAAGACTTGCCCAGACCACAGCCGCAATGACCAAGCTCAAACCCATCTGGAGCAAAAGAAAAATCGCCATCAGTTCCAAAATCAGACTGATGTGCTCTCTAGTCTTGTCAATCTTCTTATATGCATGTGAATCATGGACCCTTACAGTGGACTTAGAGAGAAGAATAAGAGCTGTAGAAATGAGGTGCTTCCAAAGACTCTTAGGCATCTCGTGCAAAGGCCACATCTAGAATGAAGAAGTCAAGAGACGCATCCGCAATGAAATCGGGACCTATACTGACCTTCAAACATTCGTCAGACAAGGAAAACTGAAGCGGTTTGGTCATGTCACAGTTCCTCTGGTCTTGCTAAAACAATCCTACAAGGCACAGTGAAGGGAGGAAGAAGAAGAGGCAGACAAAGGAGGTCCCGTGTGTTACACGTAATTATTTAGCGCATGTAAAAAAACCCACGGCAACAAGAGAGTTGTCCCTGGCAAAATTCTTAGAAAAAAGCCACTCTGATAGGGAAACAAATACAGCTGCAGAAAAAAAAAAAAAAAAAAAAAGGGTGAAAGGGTGGCGCAGCGCTAAGTGGCGACGCGTTCTCCTGCTCTCCCCGGGGAGAGCAGCCCGAATTTCACGGAGAGAAATCTGCCGTGACTTAAAGTGGTATGAAATAAAATCTGAGCGCTTTGATTTGTTGCTTTACAAGATTCAGCGCTATATAAATTCCATACATTATTATTATTATTATTATTAGATGGGAGGACAACATTCGAGAGTGGACAGACATGGAGCTGAGAGACACCCTGAGGGCGGCTGAGAGACGAGAGGACTGGAGAAAAGTGGTTGACAAAGCTTTGAAGGCGCCCCAAAGGATTAGGAATCTGAGGGATTGGTGGCAGTGACGACAGAAATGGTTGCATATGCAAAATCTCACCTTTGGTGAACCTTGGAGCCCTAGCTGTGGAATGAGAGAAAAAAAATACTGACATCAAATTTTCACCATTGATGAACCTGAGAGCTGTAGTCCAGGAACATCCTATCTGTCTGTCTGTCTCTGTGTGTCTGTCTCTGTCTATCTATTATCTATCTATCTATCTATCTACCTATCTATATATATATATCTCTATTAATCTATCTACCTACCTATCTATCTATCTACCTAATCTATCTTATCTATCTATCTATATCTATCCATCTGTCTATCTCTCTATATATATATCTATCTACCTAATCTATCTATCTATATCTATCCATCTGCCTGTCTATCTGTCTATCTATCTATCTATATCTATCCGTCTATTTATCTATCTATACACATACACAAACACATATATATATCTATCTATCTACACACACATATGCACAAACACATATCTATATCTACAAATGTATGTATATGCCGGAGCTGTGCCTTCACTTAAAGAGACTGGCGTGTGTTGTGCAGTCCCCAGTGGGTGGGTCAGCTGAACCAGTACCGGGTGGAAGCAGCCTGGAAGATGTGTAACTGGGACTGTCTGGACTCCATGATGAAACTGGTCAGTTCTCCTCCTTCTCTGTCCTCTGCTTTTGTTGTTGTTGTTGGTTTGTTATTTGTCTGTGTGTTGGTGGGGGTAGGGTGTGTGTGTGTTTGTTTATAGTCTTAATTTTATGTCCTTCCACATAAAGTGATCCTTGCGCTACATAAATTCCATACATTATTATTATTATTATTATGTGTGTGCATGCCACAACTGTCAGTTTTCCTCACTTTCAACTACTCTCAGCTGCTATCCATCCCATCCCAGCCCAGCTGGTGCTAATTATAACAGGAACTGACCACACTTGGACTGGGTAAAAGGAAGAAGCACTCTAAATGTAGCTCTCTTGACTGAGTGATGTTGGATTTGCGGGCTTTGTTGCTGGTGCACAAATACATGCATGCGTTCAGACTTATGCAAGCATGAGTATCTATGTGTGTATATGAGTACAGTTGTGTATGCTCCTGTGTATGGATCTTATGTCAGTGCAGTGATGGCTGTGTCTGTGTTTATGTTTCTGAAGGAGAAACCCAAGAACACCAGATGGCCCGTCTGCATTGGGCGTATTCTCATGGCTGCCAAGGACAGGGTGAGTGATTCCCCTTTATTGTCTTTGTCATCGTTTTCTTTGTTATCATCTTTGAACATGTCATCAGGGGGGCAGGATAGCATTGTGGTTAGAGCGTTGAACTCATGATCTGACAGCCTGGGATTGAGCCACCACTGAGGTACCCATTTGAGGGGATTTTTCCCCTGGAGTTAACATAAGCTCTGATTTGATTCCCTTTCCTTTCCCCCCTGCCAAAAGTCTTTTGGATGAGACTTAACTGAGGTTTAGTGTGCGGTACATGCAGAACATCTTGCACACACAAAAACCTATTCTGCCTTTTGGAAGAGTAGGCCATTGCATGCTGTTGAGAATGAATGACAGATTTTTACCCCAAAAATGCATGAACATTGGTGTCCGTTTAGACATTATCTCTGAAGTCAGAAAGTGGCTACCTTAAGTTTTGGAAAAAAACGGTTGTGATTTCACCATTGGTGAACCTTGGAGCTGAAGCTGAATAACTGAAAAAACATGTTGTCATTATTGTTTTGTCTGTGTCATTATTGTCATCTGTCATCAGTTACTTCTGTTCCTACCTTTCAATCTAGTCGTGATATTTGTGGGTGTCTTCTCAGTTCAGAAGAAACAAACGTTTTTGTGTCAGCGTGAGAACATACAGTAGAGTTGTGTGTTGACAGCAAAACAAACACTTTTTGCATGTGAGCAATGACAGTGTTTTCTGATTTAAAAAAAAGAAAGAACAGGAGTTTTTGCACCAGCCTAAGAATTAAGTTGTTACAGTAGGGTTGTGTGTTGACATCGGAACGAGCACGATTTACTTGAGCTTTGAAACGTGAGCAAGAACAGTAGAGAGATGGAGAAGGCTCATCAGTGTCAAACCTCCCATGGGAGAAACATGGCAAAAAAGGAAGAAGAAGAAGAACAGTAGGTGTGTTCTCATTTCATACAGAGCAGACGTTTTTTGTGTCAGCATGAAAATACAGAGTAGAGTTGTGTGTTGATATAAGAATAAACCCACTTTTTTTCCATCAGCTGTAAATTGTAAACAGTGACATAAGTTGTGTTCTGATTTCAGAAGTTTCTGCATCAGCATATAAACATTAGTTACAGGGAACAAACTTTGTTGTTGTTGTACACAAGCTTTGAATGATGGTGCCAGATGGGTGTATGCTTTGATTTGTTTGCTTTACAAGATTCAGCGCTATGGAAATTCCATATATTATTATTGATATTATTCTTGTTCTTGTTCTTGTTCTTCTTTTTCTTCCTCTTCTTCTTCTTCTTCTTCTCTTCTTCTTCTTTTCTGCTGCTGCTTCTTCTTCTTCTGCTGTTGCTGCTGCTTCTTCTTCTTCTTCTTTGCTTCTTCTTCTTCTTCTTCATCTTTTCTTCTTCTTCTTCTTCTTCTTCTTCTTCTTCTTCTTCTTCTTGGTTGTGGTTCCAGAAGGAGGAGGAGTTTGTGCAGCAGCTGCAGGTGAGTCGTCAGGAGCAGATGGGTCCCCTGTCTGCAGCCAGCATGGAGATGGGGTCCTACCTGCGGGGATATGAGTGCATCCTCAGGTATGCCTGCCTGCCTGCCTGCCTGCCTGCACCCTTGTCTGTTGTGCTGTGCAGTGCTTTTCAGTGTTGTCATATTTGATATTAGCATGTGTTGTGTTGTGGAGTGCTTTTCAGTGTTGTCATATTTGATATTGACATGTGTTGTTTTGTGGAGTGCTTTTCAGTGTTGTTTTATTTGGTATTGACATGTGTTGTGTTGTGGAGTGCTTTTCAGTGTTGTCATATTTGATGTTAGCATGTGTTGTGTTGTGGAGTGCTTTTCAGTGTTGTTTTATTTGGTATTGGCATGTGTTGTATTGTGGAGTGCTTTTCAGTGTTGTCATATTTGATATTGACATGTGTTGTGTTGTGGAGTGCTTTTCAGTGTCATATTTGATATTGGCATGTGTTGTATTGTGGAGTGCTTTTCAGTGTTGTCATATTTGATATTGACATGTGTTGTGTTGTGGAGTGCTTTTCAGTGTCATATTTGATATTGGCATGTGTTGTATTGTGGAGTGCTTTTCAGTGTTGTCATATTTGATATTGACATGTGTTGTGTTGTGGAGTGCTTTTCACTGTTGTCATATTTGATATTGACATGTGTTGTGTTGTGGAGTGCTTTTCAGTGTTGTCATATTTGATATTGGCATGTGTTGTGTTGTGGAGTGCTTTTCAGTGTTGTCATATTTGATATTGGCATGTGTTGTGTTGTGGAGTGCTTTTCAGTGTTGTCATATTTGATATTGGCATGTGTTGTGTTATTTCGTCTCAGTGGGGGCAAATGTATCCTCAGGTCTGCCTGCCTGTACCCATGACTAGTGTGTTGTGGAGTGCTTTTCATTGTCATATTTGATATTGACATGTGATGTGTTGTGTTATTTCACCTCAGTGGAGGTAAATGTATCCTCAGGTCTGCCTGCCTGTACCCATGACTAGTGTGTTGTGGAGTGCTTTTCATTGTCATATTTGATATTGACATGTGATGTGTTGTGTTATTTCACCTCAGTGGAGGTAAATGTATCCTCAGGTCTGCCTGCCTGCCTGCCTGCACCCTTGTCTATTGTGCTGTGGAGTGCTTTTCAGTGTCATATTTGATATGTGTTGTGTTGTGTTGTGTTATTTCGCCTCAGTGGAGGCAAATGTATCCTCAGGTCTGCCTGCCTGTACCCATGACTATTGTGTTGTGGAGTGCTTTTCAGTGTCGTTGTGTTTAGTATAGACATATCACGCCACTTAACGGCAGCACAACGCATTTTGCATGTGGCAGACAACACTATGAAAGACAACAGTAGTTGTTGTTTGAGCGTTGGACGAAGAAGAAGCATTGGTATGTGTTGCGCCGAGTTATTTCACCTTAAGGAGGCAAATGTATTCTCAGGTCCGCATTTTGCATTGTGTTGCGAGTGTTTTCATTTTTATTAGTGTACCAACAACTGTGGCATTTTGTTATTTCACTTGAGTTGGACGGTAAACGCTATCCTCAGGCTAGCTGTCGTTCACACATTTTGTATCACTTAAACAAAAACCTTATTTAGTCTCATTAACAAGAACTCATGTGGGTTACAAGCAATAATTACATTTTCTCTTTCTCTCTGCATTCCTTACCAATAGGATCATGTGCCTGGTCTTCTCTTGGGTTGAAACTCTGCAGGAGAGTGTGTCTGGCCTCAGTTGACACATTCAGACTTCAGAGCACTTTTTTTTGTAACAGATGCATCTGGGTAGTTCATTCGAATCACTGAATGCAGACATGAATGCACATCTTTAATGTCTCTTTGATTCTGCACGTGTATGTACATGAAGGATTTAAAGCACTGGCGTCTGCAAGATGATGACTGGATGGTAAAACATCATCCAGAAATCATCAGAGGCTGCTGCTGAGATTCACAAACCAGACTTCATGGATGCATGGATTCAGCGAATGGTCTTAACCCTTCATGTCATGTAACCCCTAAGGTATAGTATCATAATGTTGTTTAGTTGTATTGTTATTGCAGTCATTTTGTCATGTTGTATGGTGTTTGTCAGTATTATTTGTGTATTAGGCTGTATAGTACTTCTCTGTATACCATCACCACATAATCATGGTAAAGCATACACAAAATATTCTCCACACAGTAATACCGCTTCGAAAAATGAAGATGTCGGCAGCAGAGTACGTTAGTTTCTTACTTAGAAGCCTAAGACTGCTGTAAACTGATTGGCTGAACTGTGAACTGATTGGCCGAACTGTGACAATGTCGGCCAGACTGCACATGCTGAGCGAGATTGAGGAGTACTTCCGCGTATGCCACGACTTTCCCTCGCCCTCGGAAGACAGCAGTGAGCCCAGCGGTCGGTGCTCCATGGAGGGTCTTCTGCAGCAGTGGAACTCCCGGCTGCAGATGGCGCAGGTGGGGGGGGGGGGGGGGGGGGGCGGGGGGGTCTACTGCAGAAAACTGCTGTAGTAGTTTGGGGGGGAGGTTTGGGGGGGGGGGGGGGGTGGGGGGGGAGGGGGGGGGAGGAGGGGGTGGGTGGGTATTGGAACTTTTTTTGGCTTTTTTTTTTTACAGTGTCACTTAAATATGCACATGGACAGACTTGGTTCCTTTTGTTTTCTTTTTTTTCTGGGGTTGGGGGGGGGGGAGGGTTGGGGGTGGGGAGAGGTTGTTGTTGTATTTGCAGTAACAGCCCATTGTTGTTTCTGCTTCAGCGTCACTCGTCCAAAGTTTACTGCCTACAGCTTTATCTGGGCGCCCTGTATATTCTTTTGTCATCATTGCACACACACACATGCATGCACATGCGTACACACACACAGACGCACGCACACTTGAAAGGGGATTATTATTTGTACATCGTTATGGTAATGTAAACTTTATTTATACTGGTCTGTGGCGTGATAAATCAATCATCTGACTGACATTCACGGTCACATGTGCACTGACCCATCCACCTCCCCAGCTGCTTGATGTGGTAACAGCGTCCCTATGTTGATATTTTAAGATGACACAATTCCTGTCAGATACATGAAACAGTGCACTAAGTTTCACCCCCACCCTCTACCCACATGCAAGATTTTATACAGACATTCATCCCGAAGTCGGAATGTGGCCACCTCAGTGGTGGATAACAGTGGTCATACACAC
This sequence comes from Rapana venosa, assembly GCA_028751875.1. Classification (NCBI taxonomy): domain Eukaryota; kingdom Metazoa; phylum Mollusca; class Gastropoda; order Neogastropoda; family Muricidae; genus Rapana; species Rapana venosa. The sequence continues at coordinate 41,366,994 of CM054147.1, forward strand.
AATATCTCGCCATTGGTGAACCTGGAAGCTCTAGGTGAGGAACAACTCCTCCCCTCCCCGCCTAAACATTTAAAGCTCAGAGAGTAAATCTTCCACTGTAACAGACATTTCAGAAGACTCACGACTACTTTAATGTCTCAACTAGAGAAATTATGAGTGGCATTTTAAAATTATAATTACACAGCAATGCAATACAGATTAAGAAATAACATAGTATTTTAAAAGCTGACAACAATCTATGTCACACACACACCCTCACCCACCCATCCACACCACACACACACACACCCGCACCCATCCACACACACACACACACACACACACCACCCACACACACACACACATACACACACACACACCCCACCCATCCACACACACACCCCCCACCCCCCCCCACCCCCCCCCCCCCCCCCCCCCCCCCACCACACACACACCCACCACCACCACACACACCCACACACACACACACACACACACCAATCACACCACACCACACACACACACCACCACACACACCACACACACCCCACACACCACCACCACACACACTCACACACCACACCACACCACACACCACACACATCCACACCACACCACACACACACCACACACACCACCACCACACACCACCCACACACACACACCACCCACACACAACCCATCCACACCACACACACACACACACACACACACACACCCCCACACACACCACCCACACACCACATACCACACACCACCACACACCACACCACACCACATCCACACCACACACACCCCGCACACACCACCACCCACACCCACCACACTCCATCACCACACACCCGCACCACCATCCCACACTCACACCACACACCCCAACACGCACCCCCCCACCCACCCACCCCCCCCCCACCCCCCCACCCACCCCCCCCCCCCACCCCCCCCCCCCACCCCCCACCACCCCCCACAACCCCCCCCCCCCACACCCACACACACACACCAGTAAAGGTTTAAAAGACAGCGTGTTTTGTGTGTTTCAGTCGTCGTTCCGCACCCAGGAGCCCATACTGACCATGCGGCGCACATTGCTGTCGCTGGGCCACAGTCCTCCAGACAGCGCTCTGGACACCACCATTGGCAAGTGGTGGCTCTGGAGTGCCAAGGTCGCCAGAAAGTAAGACCGTCATTTTTTTCTACAACGACAACAAGAATAATATTTATTTACATAGTAAAGGTAAAGGAGTCCCATAACCTGTAAGGTCGTAGGGGAGCGAGGAGGCGTCAGAGACCTCAACTTCTCTAGGGGCCAGCATATTGAGGGCGGCGCCCATCTCCTCTCCCTCGCTGCTTTACCTTCCCTGACCCTAAAGAGGACAGGTACCCATTTACAGCTGGGTGAACTGGGTGGGGAACTGTACTGAAGCCAAGGCGCGCAAACGGTCACCCATCCAACTGGTAACCACGCTCGACGCTGCTTAACTTGGCTGGGGAAAAGCGAGTGCTCCGACCACTGAGCTATCCCGTCCCCTATTTACATAGTACTTGTAACAAAAGTTAAAAGTACTATACAGTGCAGTCCTGAATGACATCGTCGTGCTATCAGTTGGTACTGTCAAAGTCCTTCGGTTGAGACTATAAACCGAAGCCCCGTGTTCGAACGCATGCAGAACATCTTGCGCGCACGTTAAATCCTGTTCCGCTTTTCGAAAGAGTAGGCCATTGTGTGCCGGTGGAAACAGGATGACAAAATTTACAAAAACCGCATACACACGGGGACTGGATGTAGAAAAAAGCACATGAGTGCTTATTCCATTATCCTCGATATAAAAGAATAAATAAAATAAATATAAATAAAAACAGACACTGAGTGGTGAGTGAGCTGGTCATTTTTTCCTAGACAATTAAGATATCTTATTCGCATGCTAATGATAACAAGTATTAAAGTACTATATGGTGCAAGAAACACAAAAAATTTTCCTGAACGACATTATCTCACTATCATTTGGTACAAATGCTGAGTGATGAAGGAAACGATAAAGGAAACAAGCAGTGAAACTGAGAGAGAAATCTGTGCTACATTTATCAAACTTTATATTTTACTCATTTCAATCCTAAAGACAGATTGTTGCATCCTTATTGTTGCATCCTTTTTTTTTGTTGGAAATAAAGAAAAGTTTACATATTCAAGTCTTTATGATAATGAAAGTCAGGGTTGTTGCCAAGGAATGAAGAATATTTACTTCTATCTATACCTTAAGAGATGGTGGGTAGTGGAGTGCACACATTTTGTTCAACCTGGTCAGCTCTGTCAGTGCACAGCTGCCAGTCATTCTGCCTGGAGCAAATTTTATTCTGCTTTATTGTTCTTTTTTGTGGGGCTCCATTTTAAAAAAGGGATTGAGGATGGGGAAAGTCATTTTGGTGTTTACACATGTCGGCAGGTTATTAAGACTAGAGGTATTAAGCATTCTGATCACAGCCAATCAGAACTGTTCTTTGCTTCATTTCAGTCACTTGCCCAGTGAGATGGTTCAGAGTGAATTCTTCTCGTCTGCATTTAGGGATTTTAAATTCAGTCCTTGAATGTGGTGGTGAAGACGATGACGACAATGATGATGATGATGCAGAAGCACACAAATCAGCTGAATCAGATTGAAATTAAGTTATTAAAAACCATAAAACAATGGTATTGTCTAAACAGGTTTTGAGAGTCCCATCCTATAATCAGAAATGTCCATTTTCTTTTTTAAGACTTCATTTGTCATACTTTCCAGCATCAATGAAAAAAAACCACCAACTTGTTAATCTGTGGACAGGGCAGGCTACCTGCAGACATCATACAGCTGCCTTCTGCATGCCAGTTCGTACAGTCTTCCAGAGTTCTTCATAGAGAAAGCCAAGTGGTTGTGGGGAAAGGTGAGATGAAAGAATGGTTGAGTTGTTTGAATTTGCATGGAAATCAAATTGACATCTGTTTCAGGCTTTTGTTTTGAATATACGTTTATTGTCATCTGTTTTTGCAGGAGTTGTGCTCTGTGTCTTGATGTTAGCTGGTTTACATTGTTATCAGATAATACTTTTGAGTATGGAGTTCTGCTCTCTGTCTTGGTGTTAGCTGGTTTACATTGTTATCAGATAATACTTTTGAGTATGGGACAGCCTGGTGGTTAGAGCGTTGTGCTCGTGATCTGACAGCTCAGGATCAAGCCCAGGTTTCAGCTACGTGAAGGAAGGTGGCAGGATGGTTAAAACGTTTGCCTGCCAATAAGTTATCCGTGAGGTTCTGGGTTTGATTCCCAGCCTTGCCCTTTCTTCCCAGTTTGACAAAAAAATCAAACTGAATGTCAAAGTCCTTCGGATGAGACTATAAACCGAGGCCCCGTGTGCAAACGCATGCAGAACATCTTGCGCACACGTTAAATCCTGTTCTGCTGTTCGAAAGAGTAGGCCATTGTGTGCCGGTGGGAACAGATGACAAAATTTTAAAAAACCGCACACACACGCATAAATAAAAAAAAAATCAAAATATATATCATCTGAGCGCTTTGATTTGTTGCTTTACTAGATTCAGCGCTATATAAATTCCATACATTATTATTATTATTACCACCGAGATGCCTCGTTAAAGGGATTATTCCCTTGGAGTTAACATCAGTGCTGATTCCACTTCCCAAAAGGTCCTTCAGATGATACTAAAAACCGAGGTCCGGTGTGTGAACGCATGCAGATCATCTTGTTGTACATATGTTAAAACCTATTCCGCTTTTGGAAGAGTAGGCCATTGCATGCCGGTGGAAACGGATGACAAAATTTTTAAAAAATGCATTCACACTGGTATGTTTAGACATCGTCTCTGAAGTTGTATATACAGCTACCTTAATGGTGGGGGGGAAAAGATGCTCACGTAAAACGCAAATATCCCACCATTGGTGAACCTCAAAGCTCTAACCAAGGAATAAAAAACAACAAAATGTGCGCAGGAAATGGGTGCGTTAAACAGTGAAAATAATTGCACTTAACGGTGTGAAAACAGCTGCGTTAAACAGTGAAAGGAGTTGCACTTAACAGTGTGAGAATACCTGCGTTAAACAGTGAAAATAATTGCACTTAACGGTGTGAAAACAGCTGCGTTAAACAGTGAAAGGAGTTGCACTTAACAGTGTGAGAATACCTGCGTTAAACAGTGAATATAATTGCACTTAATGGTTCTGAACATAGCTGCGTTAAACAGTGAAAATAATTGCACTTAACGGTGTGAAAATAGCTGCATTAAACAGTGAAAATAATTGTACTTAACAGTGTGAAAACAGTTGCATTAAACGGTGAAAACAATTGCACGATACAGTAAAAATAACTGCATAGAACACACAGAGAGAAAACAACTGCATTAAACAGTGAAAACAGCAGCTCTAAAGAGGGAAGACGGCTGCAGGAAGTAAAAAGAAATGGGGGACGGGATAGCCTAGTGGTTAGAACATTGCGCTCGCAATCTGATGACGAGGTTTCATTTCCCATTCAAGGGGATATTTTCCCCTGGAGTTAACATTAGTGCCGACTCCACTATCCCCAAAAGTCCTTCGGGTAAGGATGAGACTGTAAACCGAGGCCCCGTGTGCGCAGAACATCTTGCGCACATGTTAAATCCTGTTCTGCTTTTCGTAAGAATAGGCCATTATGTGCCGGTGGGAACAGATGACAAAATTTACAAAACCGCATACACACGGGGACTGGATGTAAAAAAGCACACAAGTGCTTATTCCATTATCCTTGATATAAAAGAATAAAATAAAATGAATAAATAAAAAGAAATGGTGATGTCTTGTACACAGGACGAGAAAGACTCGGCTCTGCTGTGCCTGGAGAAAGGGATCACGGAACACTTCACCTCCCTGTCTCCTGTCCAGTGCAGTGCCACCATCGACAGTGAGGAGAAGAAGCAGGTGTACGCACAGGTAGGTTCTGCCCACCTGTCCTCACCTTTCATGTGAAAAGAAGAGAAGTGAGAATTGATATGGTATATTAGCAAGAGGGTCTGTGATGAAGTAAGGAAAGACGGAGAATTGTTTTCTTTTTGTATTTCTTCTCCTTTTTTGTTTGTCCCCCCCCCCACCTCTTTTCTTCTTTTTTAAATTGAAAACCTAAAGTTTTGTGTTTTTTTAACAAATCACATATGACGAGGGATCATTAGTTTTGTTGTCTGGTGCTTGAGTAAACTGTAACTAGAGTTTTAGATATATGTGTAGATCCAGTACAAGCCTGTATTATGATATACTAGTAAAGTAAAAAGTATGTTCTTTTGAGCCAGAAGACCCATAGAGCCGGAGCTTATCCCGGTTTCTGTAGCGTTAAGCGAACTGATGGTTTTTCACCACCCCTGTGACAGGACGCTAGTCTGTCGCCAGATACTTTCCCAGCAGAGCTGGTACCCACTTGTACACCTGGGTGGAGTGAGGAAAATAGGAGTAAAGTGTCTTTCCCAAGGACACAACACCGAGCCGAGCGGGAATCGAACCCGCGACCTCTGGATCACGAGTTGACCGCCTAAACCACTTGACCACGGTGCCTCCTATTATGATATACTACTGACTACTGTTTCTATCTTAGAGGCTCTGCTTTTCCATCTTTCGGGCTCTTTTTCTTCTATCTTATAGACTTTAAAGTAAGTCATGTCCACAAATTGATTGAATATATTTATGGAACAATGTTACTCAAATGTAACACTTTGTATTAGTAATGTATAAGTAGTGTATACGCGATGCTTTATTTCATTGTTGTTGAGTATCAGGCTTGATGTTGGTGAATGAGGATCCTGCTCACACATTTAGTTCCTCTTGTGCAAACTTTTGTTGTTGCTTTTTGTTTGTTTTTTACTTTAAATTTCTTTTTATTTTATCGTTCCTTGGCTAGAGTTCCGAGGTTCACCAATGCTGAGAATGGTCGCATATGCAGCCGTTTCTGCCCACCATGAAGGTAGCTGTAATCCATCTTTGGGGATGTGCAAAGCATAATCATGTCGCCTGTCACCAGGCTCTACTTCTGTACGGACGATACTGTGAAGAGACTTCCAACCAAGAGAGCAACGCCATCGTGAAGCGATACAAGGACGTGATTGAGATCGCCCCAGAGTGGGAGATGGGCCACTTCCAGCTGGCTCAGTACTATGAGAGAGTCATGACCGGCATCATCCTGGACAAAGACAAGCCTGAGAAACAGGGGTAACTTGCTCTTTAACTTGTTCAAAGGGTTAGCGAGAGAAACAGGGGTAACTTGCTCTTTTGTGTGTGTAAAACTTGTTCAGAGGGTAAGCCTGAGAAACATGGGTATCTTGCTGTTTTTTGTGTGTAAAACATGTTCCGAGAAACGGGTAACTTGCTCTTTAACTTGCTCGAGGGTTAGAGAGAGAAACAGGGGTATCTTGCTGTTTTTTGTGTGTAAAACATGTTCCGAGAAACGGGTAACTTGCTCTTTAACTTGTTCGAGGGTTAGAGAGAGAAACAGGGGTAACTTGATCTTTGGGTGTGTGTAAAACATGTTAAGAGAAACAGGGGTAACTTGCTCTTTAACTTTTTTTTTTTTTTAAATAATTTTTTAAATTTCTTTTGTTGTTACAAATACATATATGCATGACAAGCATTATCAATATCAATAAACGTTAACTAGACATAACAAAGAAATAGCGTATATACAGCATTCCTGCATACATACATGCATACACACATACAAACATACATACATACATATATACATACATATATACACAACGGCATTTTATACAGTACACAAATCATATGCCATGCTATCTGAAGAATATTAAACAGTTTTTCAATTGCCATTCCTCCCTCCCCCATTATAGGAGGGCTTGATGGGATGTTTGTTGTGTTGTTTTTTTTGTCCAAAGCTGTGTGTCTTCTGATGTTTTATTCATCCTTTATGTGACAAAAAACAATGATTTGTAGTGATTCCATTCTATTTCGAATTTCATAAGGTTATTTGCAATTCTTGCATTATACTGCTCGGTTTTAAATCTATTGTGTAGCTGTGCCTGAAAAACAGAAAGTGTTGGTACCTGTCTGTCAATTTTGCATCTGTAGATGTGTAACTTTGCAAGCAACATTATCAAATCAAAGGTCATATCTGTTTTAATGTGTTGATCTACCCCAAAAATGACTAAATTACGAGAAAATGTTATGTTACAGACATTTGTGCATCGTTCTTTAATAACATGTTCTAAACTTGTCCAAAAAGCTCTAATATATTTACAATCCCATAAAAAGTGTTCTATCGAGTCTCTGGTCTCATTACACAAAGTACAAAGTGTTGTGTTCATTAAACCCATAGCATTCAACACCACGTTTGTAGCAATGATGCGGTGAATTATTCTCATTTGCAGCCATTTTAGTTTTACATCTTTAATTTTATGTATTTTTACAAAGATATCTTTCCAATGGAAATGTTCATGTAGTTTTTCTGTCCACTTTGTGCAACAGTTTGGAAGTTGTTTGTCTGATACCAGATATTCATAATATTTTTTTGTCCCCTTATTTACACTATCAATGATCCGCAGTACTGTGGGCGTCTCTTGAATATTACTTATGTTGTCACTTATTTGTATGCCAGCTTTCCTTATGTACTGTTTCATTGAGGAAATCCATCCATGCTCTTTAACTTGTTCAAGGGTTAGCGAGAGAAACAGGGGTAACTTGCTGTTTTTTGTGTGTAAAACATGTTCAGAGAAACAAGGGTAACTTGCTCTTTAACTTGTTTAAGGATTAGCGAGAGAAACAGGGGTAACTTGCTTTTTAACTTGTTCAAGGGTTAGCGAGAGAAACAGGGGTGGGTAACTTGCCCTTTTTGTGTGTGTGTAAAACTTGTTCAGAGAGTAAGCCTGAGAAACATGGGTAACTTGCTGTTTTTTGTGTGTAAAACATGTTAAGAGAAACAGGGGTAACTTGCTCTTTAACTTGTTCAAGGGTTAGCGAGAGAAACAGGGGTAACTTGCTCTTTTTGTGTGTGTAAAAATTGTTTAGAGGGTAAACTTGAGAAACAGGGGTAACTTTCTCTTTAACTTGTTCAAGGGTTAGCCTGAGAAACATGGGTAACTTGGCTGTTTTTTGTGTGTAAAACATGTTCAGAGAAACAGGGGTAACTTGCTCTTTGGGTGTGTGTAAAACATGTTCAGAGAAACAGGGGTAACTTGTTCTTTAACTTGTTCAAAGGGTTAGTGAGAGAAACAGGGTAACTTGCTCTTTGTGTGTGTGTAAAACATGTTCAGAGAAACAGGGGTAACTTGCTTTTTAACTTGTTCAAGGGTTAGCGAGAGAAACAGGGTAACTTGCTCTTTGTGTGTGTGTAAAACATGTTCAGAGAAACAGGGGTAACTTGCTTTTTAACTTGTTCAAGGGTTAGCGAGAGAAACAGGGTAACTTGCTCTTTGTGTGTGTGTAAAACATGTTCAGAGAAACAGGGGTAACTTTCTCTTTAACTTGTTCGAGGGTTAGCGAGAGAAACAGGAGTAACTTGCTCTTTAACTTGTTCAAAGGGTTAGCGAGAGAAACAGGGGTAACTTGCTCTTTTTGTGTGTGTAAAAATTGTTTAGAGGGTAAGCTTGAGAAACAGGGGTAACTTGCTCATTAACTTGTTCAAAGGGTAAGTCTGAGAAACAGGGGTAACTTGCTTTTTTTTTAATAGTGTAAAACCTGTTCAGAGGGTAAGATGTATAAAGCTTGTTTACAGGGAAACCCCACCCCACATCACATCACACAGACACAGACACACACACAGACACACAGACACAGACACACACAGACAGACACACAGACAGACACACAGACAGACACACAGACAGACACATGACACACACAGACAACACAGACACACAACAGACACACGACAGACGCACGACACACACAGACAGACACACAGACACAGACAGACAGACAGACGACAGACAGACAGACAGCTACACGCCACACACACGACAGACAAGGACACAAGACCACACAGAACACCAGACACACCACACACACAACACACACAGACACACGCCGACACGCACGCACGCAGCACGCCCTCGCTCAGCTGCAATACAAAACGCTGCCTTCACAGGGACTTTGCCACGTCGATGGTGCGGTACTTTGGCAACGCCCTGAAGTACGGCAACCAGCACATCTACCAGGCCATGCCGCGTATGCTGAGTCTGTGGCTGGACTACGGGGCTGCCGTCAGCAACGCCGAGCGTAAGGAGAAGTCCAAGGTCCCTACACAGAAAACCCTCACCGCTCGGGGACACCTGAACCGTATCAACAGGGTATGTTGTTGGGGGTGTGTGTGGGTGGGGGAGAAGGGAGGGAGGACCTGGGTGTGGGTGGGTGTATGTGGGTGGGTGGAAGGGTGTGCGTTTTCAAAGTTAAAGTCCAAATTTGGATTTTGAGATGCATTTGCTTTTTTCATCAGGCGTGTTTTGTGTGTGTGTGTGTGCAAAACAATGTGCGCATGGTTGCGTGGTCTGGTGTATGAGGGACGAGAGGAAACCTTGGAGGAGAGAAAATGTGTGTGTTGTGCATTTATTTTATTTCATTTTATTATTTTTGTTCCTCAGCTAGAGCGTTGAGGTTTGCCAATGGTGATATTTTTGCATATTCGAACATTTTTTGCCCACCGTTATTGTAGGACATTCTGACTTTGAGGATACGTTTGATTTTGTTTTAGTGAGTGGAAGAGAACGGGGCATGGGTTTGTAACTCTGCTGTGTGTTTTATTAGTGTAACCCGAACTGAAGGCAAGCTTCACTAGCTTGGAGAGATGAAGTGCCTGACTACTGAATAGTTCCATACCATAAATGTAAGTGTTGGGTAGATAAACGAAAGTGGTCTCTGACCATAGCTGACTATCCCACAATGCTGTCGTTTCCCCACTTTCAGCGCTCCAGCTGCTAATCCATTCGGTCCCATTCCCATCTCAGTGATGCTTAACGTGGCGAAAACTGACGCACTTGAACTTGAATAAAAGGAACGGGCATGCTGATTTTGCAGGGCCCTGGACCTTGACCGAAATCATGCTGGTTTGTGCTAGCTGTGGGGTAGATGAATGTAAACTTAACTCAATGGAGCGCATGCAAGGTTCCTGCCATTTGGGTAAACAGGTTGATTTTGGGAATTGTTGAAAAATTCAGCAGTTATACCCAACTAATAAATGACATACAATTAACATCATTGAAAATTATCATGGTTTACTTCTTATTCACATTCGCGAGCTTTTTCAATACATGCTGTAACTATTTTTTACAATTTTCAAAATCGTCACTGATTAAAAAGTGAAGTTTGGGAAAAAGATGGTTATCTTACATGACTTTGGTGACCGACAATAAACTTGCGCCTAAAATGCAAGTACATATAGACCAACTCTTGTGACAAAATTTCAGCTTGATAACTTGTCGCACACACACAATTGCCTTAGGAGTTAAGTAAGTCAGATGGAGGTAGGAAACCTTCAAAGAATTAAAAATCTTGAGGCAGTTTAGCTCTGTAGAATCCAACAACAAGAGGTTAAACATCAAACTAGGTTTAGTGTTCATACAAAGAAGCTGCACTTTCAGATTCGATGGAAATCTGTAATAATACAGAGGAATACATTTTCTTCGCAATACAGCATATTTTGGGCATACAAGTAAAAAGTGACAAACATCTTCAATTTGTTGGCCATCACACTGAGAGCAGAATGGATCAGTAATCGGTTTGCCATAACGTGAAATTCCATTTAAAGGTAATCTGTTTGACCTCAATAAACATATAGCTCTACAGTATTCTAAAAATTCTACTTCACATACATAATTTGCTCTACAAATAATCGGGTGATAATCTAAGTAGTCAGGGTATGCTGATAGAGAGTCATGCCATTTTTGTTGGTACACATCTTGTATTCGTATTTGGAATTCTTTCATGAAGGATGAAGAATTACCACAATTCTGCATGTTGTTGTGGGTGTGTGTGTGGAGAAGGGAAGGAGGGCCTGGGTGGGGGGTGTGGGTGTGGTGTGTGTGTGTGTATGTGGGTGGGTGGGAGGGTGTGCGTTTTCAAAGTTAAAGTCAAGTTTTTATTTTAGATGGTACATTGAGTAAGCAGTGCATTTGCTTTTTTTTCATCAGGCGTGTTTTGTGTGTGTGTGTGTGTGTGTGTGTGTGTGTGTGTGTGTGCAAGCATGTGCGCATGGTTGCATGTGTTCTGTGTGTATGACGGAGAGAGGATGCCTCTGAAGGAGAGAGAAATGTGTGTGTTAGTGCATTTATTTTATTTCATTTTATATTTTTGTTCTTCAGCTAGAGCTTTGAGGTTTGCCAATGGTGAGATTTTTGCATATTCGACCATTTTTGCCCACCGTTACTGTAGGCACATTCTGACTTTGAGGAGATACGTTTGATTTTGTTTTAGTGAGTGGAAGAGAATGGAGCACTGGGTTTGTACTCTGTGTGTGTGTGTGTATGTGTAACCCAACTGCAAGGCAAGCTCTCTCAGAGCTGCTTCACCTTAGCTTGGGGAGAGCAAGTGCTCTGACTACTGAGCTAACCCATACCATAAATGTAAAGTGTTGGGTAGATAAAGATAAACGTGGGTGCTCTGACTACTGAGCTAACCCATACCATAAATGTAAAGTGTTGGGTAGATAAAGATAAACGTGGGTGCTCTGACTACTGAGCTAACCCATACTATAAATGTAAAGTGTTGGGTAGATAAAGATAAACGTGAGTGCTCTGACTACTGGCTAACCCATACCATAAATGTTAAGTGTTGGGTAGATAAACAGAAAGGTGAATACTCTGACCATAGTGAGCTACCCCACATAGCTGTCAGTTTCCCCCACTTTCAGCTACTCTCAGCTGCTATCCATTCCATCCCATCCCATCTCAGCTGATGCTAATCGTAGCAGAAACTGACCGCACTTGAACTTGATAAAAGGAAGGGGCATGCTGATTTTGGCAATGGGCCCTGGACCCTTGACCGAGTCATGCTTGGTTTGTGCTAGCTGTGGGGTAGATGAATGTAACTTAACTCAATGGAGCCGCAGTGAAATGGTTCCTGCCATTTTGTGGTGACGCTTGATTTTGGCGATATTTGAAAAATTCAGCAGATATACCCAACATAATAAAGACATACAAATTATACATCATTGGAAAGTTTATCATGTTTACTTTTGAAATCTATCGCGCAGTTTTTCCAACTAGAGACATGTAACTATTTTTTACAAATTTTCAAAATCTGTCACTGAATGCTGAAAAATAAAGTTTTGAAAATTAGGGCTGTTTATCTTACATGGCTTTAACTGTCCATCAACTAGTCCCCTTGAAACAGTGTGATGATTTTTCACCAAAGTAAAGTTCCCTGAAGTTGGCTGAATCCATCTGATGTCACTTTATGTACTATACAATTTTTTGTTTTTAAAATCATAATGCTGGAGAGCCTGAAATCCCAAAAAATACTCTTTGTCGACATGTCAAAGAAGATTAGCCAACACATGCAAACTAGGCAAGCTTATGGTCAAGGAAAGCAACTGTGTTTAGAAAAATAATTGCCCTACAGTCCAGAGTGAACACCGTTTAGTGTATTTAAAAAAAAATCGTAATTCTTCCGAATCTTAAGCTTCGGCACGTCACAGTGAAGGAGAGGAGTGTCAGATCTTACAACCTCATTGAGTTGAGGTGGGTGTTGTTTCAGCTGATGACTCAGCTGGTGGATCAGCTGGCTCCCTACCAGTTCTTCTCTGCCTTCCCACAGCTGGTGTCCCGCATCTGTCACGCTCACCCTGAAGTCTCACAGATCCTGCAGGTGACTTCACTCACCTCGGCTCCTCTCCCACCTTGTCTTTCTGCTTCCTTTCTTCATCTCTCACAATTTTTTTTTTTTTGGGGGGGGGGGGGGGGGGAGGAGTCATTAATTTTTCTGATTAACAATGTGCTTTCTCATTTTGGCAACGTGCCGTAATTTTTATTTTGTTTCTTTTGGCTGCTGTGTTGTTTGGGGTCCTGTTGAATGTATTGTGGAACAGGGTTTTTTTGGAAGGGGGTGGGGTGGGGGGTTCTTTTGGTTTATTTCGTTTCTTGGCTAGAGGTCCAAGGGTCACCAATGGTGAGATTTTGTGGATGTGACTGTTTTTGCCCATCATGAAGGTAGCTGCATTCCAACTTTTGGGGATGTATGCTGGGTATATTTGTGTTTCTGTAACCCACCAAATCCTGACATTTCTGGATCTTTACATGATCTTTACGTGCATATTTTATTTTCTCTATGTGCTTATACATGAAGAGAATTAAGGCACTGGCAGGTCTGCACATAAAGTTGACCTTGAAGATTGTAAATAAAAATCCCCACCATTAATTCACCAAACATTCCCGCGGAGATTTGAACCCACGACTTCTGGACCCATGGGGATGAAGTTGAATGGTCTTAACCATTCAGCTACAGCGTCCGTCAAACACTGTTAAAAAATTTAGACCTGAATTTTTTGTTATTCTTGATTAATAAACTGCCATAGTACAAGATGTTTTGCTGTGAAAAATTTTCCATGGACATAAGAATTAGGTATTGTTTATGTGAAATGAGCTTGCATGGTTTCTAATTTTGTAATATGTTCATTTCAAAGCCTTATTGATTTGGATATGGTTATTTTATCACTGGAGAAAAGAAGACAAAATCAATAAAACCATTACAGTTTTTTTGTTTGTATGCAAGTTTTGATCATCAGTTACATGTGAAAACCCCCCATTGATTTGTGAAAAAGAGATGTAATATTGGATAAAGCAGACAAGTGTCAGATATATCAAAACAGTCACAGAAAAACAGGATATTAGTTACCGTGTTTGGACTTAACAAAAATAATACTTTTTGGTCATATGCAAATTTTAAAAATAAAAAAAAATAATAATGATAATGTATGGAGTTTATATAGCACTGAATCTTGTAAAGCAAACAAATCAAAGCGCAAATCATTAGGTACATAATTATAAAAGAAAAAAAATCCCATTGTTTTGTAAAAAGAACAGATTCTAGCTGCTGCGTATAACCTTACTGCACAGCTGAGGTGAAGTGACAGCATGATGTAGTATAGCGTGTAAGGGCTGTGTGTGTGTTTTCAGGAGCTGATTGCCCGACTTCTGTCCTACTTCCCTCAGCAAGCCATGTGGATGATGATGGCTGTGTCCAAGGTACGCTCCACACACCACCCACTTCACCTCTCTTTCAGATAGGGGTTGGGGAGGGGTGAGGGGATGGTATTGAAAGGATTTGTCTGTTGTTATTTCTTCTTCAGGTGGGATTCTGATATTTCCCCCATGGAGATGCCAGGGCCCTGTCAGTATAAATAGCATCCAAACCTGGAAGTTCTGTGCTAAGATTTTGCTCTTTTTTCTATCCCTGTCTTTGTTTCTGCCTGGTTCTTTTTCTTCCTGTCACCGCCTTCTTGTCAATTTTCTGCCTTCTTGGTCTATTATCCTGCCTTTTTTCCAGAAAGACTTAAAAGATAACAATTCTCTCCCATGCCAAAGTCGGATGTGCTGGGCCTGGCTTGTCAAACCCTTAATGGCAGCGCAACGCATTTTCACTCATTTGATGGACAACAATAGTTGCTGTCTGAGTGTTAGACAAAGGAGGATTCTGATTGAAGCGTACACACACACACACACACACACACACACACCCACCCTCTCTCTTGAAATATATTGCTCAGAAAAAGTACGAAGGAAAGTTTACACCTTTTTTTTTTTTAGGTGTAAGCACTGGTAAATATGATTGTTCTTTGCTGTGTGAAAGGGCTTTGGACAATTACTAAATTGCTATATAAATATAATATTGATGGGTTTTTTGTAGTTGATGCTTTTGTTGTTATTCCTGTTTGTTGTTTTGGTTGCTTTGGGTGCAAATAACAGACTGGAATTTCATGAAGCAACTGGTTTATGAAAACAGATACAAATATATTTAGTGACAAAAGGTACTTCATATCATTCAATTTTATGTGTGTACTTGAGAAAGGAACATACAAGGAAATGACATATTTATTTTTTATATATTTTTTATTATTATTCTTTTATGTCAAGGATAATGGAATAAGCACTTATGTGCTTTTTTACATCATTCATGTATGTTTATGCATATGGTGCTTGATTTTGGATTGTTTGTATTTAGGGGAGTATTCTATAAGTATTCAGATGGGTTGAGTTTTTGTGTGTGAAATATTTTGTGTTCTTTTGATTTAACGTCGTTTCACTCTTAGTAATATTGGACGATATTTTGTGTATATTGCACATCATGAGACTTATTTGTGTATATTTCTATCAACAGTCATCATATGTGGTGCGCTCCAGAAGGTGCCAGGAAATTTTTGCTGCTGCCAAGTAAGTCATTTGAATTTATAGTGTGTGTGTGAGAATGTATTCTGAAATTCACCTAGTCTTAGTTAACACATAAGAAGACCTTTTTCTAACTGAGCATAAATGAATAATGATTTGCTTTGGCAAAGGGAAACTTTTGTTGTGTTGCGTTATTCATTATGAACAGGTATTTGAGAGAAAAAAAACTTTTTAAGGATGAGTGTTTATTAATTTTCACCATTTAACCTTATTTTCAAAAGCAAGGAGAAAAGTAAAAGTAAAAGCTTTTCTTGCAGCAAAGTATTAAGTTTCCATACTACATTATGCAGATCATCATTTGAAACCAAAAGTCACAAGTGAAGAGGTTGACATTAGCTTATAATCTGAATATCTTATGTTTCTGTGACTTAAGATCTTGATTGATATTAAATCTGTCGTACCTCTATTTATCTGTACCACTTTAACTCATGGCAGATTTCTCTGCATGAAACTTGGGCTGCTCTCCCTGGGGAGAGCGCGTCGCCACAAGAGTAGCGCCACCCTTTTTTTTGGTCTTTTTCCTGTCTGC
The DNA here is from genome assembly GCA_028751875.1 of Rapana venosa. Classification (NCBI taxonomy): domain Eukaryota; kingdom Metazoa; phylum Mollusca; class Gastropoda; order Neogastropoda; family Muricidae; genus Rapana; species Rapana venosa. The sequence continues at coordinate 41,382,896 of CM054147.1, forward strand.
ATCTGTATTTGTTTCCCTATAAGAGTGGCTTTTTCTACAGCATTTTTCCAGGGACAACTCTCTTGTTGCCATGGGTTCTTTTACATGCGGGTGCAGGTGTATCCTCTGATCCCTGCTGAAACCAGAACAACAGCAACAGTGGTGGTTGTCCTTCCAGACCAAAGTAAACCTGGTTACTCACAGAATCATTGATATACTCAGGGGTGGCTCTGAAACCCCAATCTGGAGGCACAGATTCTGGAGCAGTGGAGGGGCCTTGGAAGTCTTTGGTAACCACTGTCAGAGTTGGTTTATGGCTTTATTCTCTGCAGCACTGGAAGTCTGGTGTGACCACTGTCAGAGTTGGTTTATGGCTTTGTTCTCTGCAGTACTGGAAGTCTGTTGTGACCACTGTCAGAGTTGGTTTATGGCTTTGTTCTCTGCAGTACTGGAAGCCTGTTGTGACCACTGTCAGAGTTGGTTTATGGCTTTGTTCTCTCCCACATTGGAAGTCTGTTGTGACCACTGTCAGAGTTGGTTTATGGCTTTGTTCTCTGCAGTACTGGAAGTCTGTTGTTGGGACCACTGTCAGAGTTGGTGTGTGTGGCCTTGTTCTCTTGCAGTGATGAGTCTTTGGTGCTGGACATCTCCAAAGTTTGCCCAAAGGTGATTGATGACGGTTCACCAGTAGGATCAATGTACAGCATGCACCTCCAGCTCTTTGGCGTTTGGTGTTGCAGCGGTGAAGGTTGGCTTTGACAGAGGCTTTGTGCTGCTTTTTTTGGGGTCAGTTTTCATGTCTCTTGCCACAGTGTAACAGTATGTTAGTTGGCCTAGCAGTCAACACAGTACACGGCTTCTACAAGCTCAGGAACATTAGTGTTTGTGTATGTTTTGTTTCCGTTCTTGCTATTAATACAGTAGTATGATGCACCAGCAGGGTGCCAGTTACACTCTGTGTGTGCGTGTGTGCATGTGTGGTGTGTGTTGTGTTTGTATGGGTATGGGTGCTGTGTGTGGGTGTGGTGTGTTGTGTTTGTATGGGTATGGGTGCTGTGTGTGTGTGTGTGTGTGTGTTTGTATGGGAATGGGTTCTGTGTGTGTGTGTGTGTGTGTGTTTGTATGGGAATGGGTTCTGTGTGTGTGTGTGGCGTGTGTGTGGTGTTTGTATGGGTATGGGTGCTGTGTGTGTGTGAGAGAGTGTGAGTGTGTGTGTGTGTTGCTGAAATCGTGTGTGTGGGTGTGTGTTTAACTGAAATCGTTTTCCTATATATTTTGTTGTGCTGAAGCATTTTATGATTATTTTGATTGACTGTAAGTCAAGTCTGGAAACACATCACATCACATTTGGGATGCCCTGCCTTACGGGAGTATAGCTTTGCTCTAAGAAAACAATTTTGCCACGCTTCAATTGTAGCAAGAAAAGGGGAATCCAATTCTTACATTTTATCCTTTAATGAAAATGTGCTGACCTAAAATGTGTTGCTTGTGCATTGTCGTTCAATTCAGGTGTTTTTTCTGCATTCCAGGCTGAAAAGCCCAAAGCTGAACAAACTGTTGCATGTAAGTATTATCAGTGGTTGTGACAATGTTGTGTGTGTTGTATTGTTGCATGTATTGTCAAAGTGTTGTTACAGTGTTGTGTGTATTGTGCTGTTGAATGTAAGTATTGTCAGTGTGTTGTTACAATGTTGTTTGTGTTGTATTGTTGCATGTGAGTATTATCAGTGTGTTGTTACAATGTTGTGTGCGTTGTATTGTTGCATGTGAGTATTGTCAGTGTGTTGTTACAATGTTGTGTGTGTTGTAATGTTGCATGTGAGTATTGTCAGTGTGTTGTTACAATGTTGTGTGTGTTGTAATGTTGAATGTGAGTATTGTCAGTGTGTTGTTACAGTGGTGTGTGTGTTGTACTATTGAATGATTTGTCAGTGTGTTGTTACAGTGTTGTGTGTGTTGTATTGTTGAATGTGAGTATTGTCAGTGTGTTGTTACAATGTTGTGTGTGTTGTACTATTGAATGGTTTGTCAGTATGTTGTTACAGTGTTGTGTGTGTTGTACTATTGAATGGTTTGTCAGTGTGTTGTTACAATGTTGTGTGTGTGTTGTATTGTTGCATGTGAGTATTATCAGTGTGTTGTTACAATGTTGTGTGTGTTGTATTGTTGCATGTGAGTATTATCAGTGTGTTGTTACAATGTTGTGTGTGTTGTACTATTGAATGATTTGTCATTGTGTTACAGTGGTGTGTGTGTTGTACTATTGAATGATTTGTTAGTGTGTTGTTACAATGTTTTGTGTGTTGTATTGTTGCATGTGAGTATTGTCAGTGAGTTTTTACAATGTTGTGTGTGTTGTACTATTGAATGATTTGTCATTGTGTTGTCACAGTCTTGTGCGTGTGTTGTATTCAGCTGCCAGCCCCTATGCTTTCAGTTTAGATTTTCCAGAGTTGTTTTGTTTCACATTTCTGTGAAACTTTGCAATGCGTAACTTTTCAATGTCAGCCATATTCCATCTTCAGGGACCAGGTACACATGGCTTGCTGTGTGTCATTGTGCAGGACGCGGCCAAGCTGACGGAGCGGCTGATAGAGCTGTGTGACAAAGAGTCTCGCAGCATGTCTACCATGAGCATGTCTCAGCACTTCAAGACACTCAAACGCATGGCGGACGAAAAGTAAGAGCCCGGCTCGGTTTCGGAAAATTTCGTTTTGATGTGTCGGCTCCAGTTAACCCCACTTTTTGTTTGTTTATCGATATCAAAGGGGTTGTGAGTTTTTAAGTTCACTATTTGGATAATGCTGTGCCAAACTAGGCATCTGAGTGTTATTGTTTTGTAATTGTATCAGTCAAACATTTGCTCAGGGATGGGATAGCCTTGTGGTTAGGGTGTTTTACTCGTGATGTGACGGCCTGGGGTTGAATCACCATGGATGAACCTGTTTGAGGGAATTTTACCCTGGAGTTAATATTAGTACTGACTTCACTTCCCCAAAAGTCCTTTGGGTGAGACTATAAACTGCTTGCTTCAAAGGAAACAAGTCTCTCTGGGAACATTTGTTTATGCAGTAGTTGTATGCGTGTATACCTGCCTGTTTGTGCATGTGTATGTGGAGGAGGCTTACCACAGCATCGTCTTTCATGTCTCCCCCACGACCGCCAAGGTCACGGGTCTGATGATGATGATGATGATGATGTGTATGCATGTTATGGATTGTCATCAGAGAGGGTTTGAAAAACGTTGAGAGCAGGAAATACACATCATTATCATCTTTAGTAGTAGTAGTAGTAGTAGTAGTAGTAGTAGGAGAAGTAGTAGTATCTTTAGTAGTAGTAGCAGTAATAGTAGGAGGAGTGCTACTAGTAGTAGTTGTTGTAGAAGAAGCAGTAGTAGTATTGTTATTATCATTATTGTTATTACTGTTGTTGTGTCCACATGCAGCGTGTTCTGTGAGATACTGTTGCCCCTGCAGTCAGCCATGACGGTGACTTTGCCGGCGACAATGGGCGATCAGGCAGAACACAACCCCTTCCCCGGCCGTCAGATCTGTATCAAGGGCTTCGAAGACACCGTGAGTTCTTGTTTGTACCATTGCTCTTGTTGTTGCTGTTGTTTTTGTGTACTCCCCAACTAGAGCTGTAAGGTTTACCATATGTGAGATTTTACATAGTTGACTGTTTGCCCACCATTTAAGTGGCCGTATGAAATTGGGCCATATACTGACCTTCAAACACTCGTCAGACAACGAAAACTGAAGTGGTTTGGTCATGTCACACGCTCCTCTGGTCTTGCTAAAACAATCCTACAAGGCACAGTAAGGGGAGGAAGAAGAAGAGGCAGACAAAGGAAGAGATAGGAGGACAACATTCGAGAGTGGACAGACATGGAGCTGAGAGACACCCTGAGGGCGGCTGAGAGACGAGAGGACTGGAGAAAGGTGGTTGACAAAGCTTCGTAGGTGCCCCAAAGGATTCAGAATCTGAGGGATCGGTGATGGTGACGGAAAGTGGCTGTGTTGCAATTTTAGGAATGATGTCTAAAGACAACACAAGGGTGGATATATTTTTTAAAAACAATTTTGTCATTCGTTCCTTCTGACATGCAGTGGTCTACTTTTTTGAAAGGCAGGACAGGTGTAAACATGGGTGCAAGATGTTCCATGTGCGTTTGCGTATGGGATCTCAGTTTATAGTCTCATTCAAAAGACTTTCTGGGAAATGGAGTCAGCACTAATGAAAAAAATCCACTCGAACAGGCGTTTCAGTGGTGGCTTGAACCTGACCATATCACACCACACCACACCACACCACACCAAACCACACTATGTGCTACGCCACACCATACCAAACCACACCATATCACATTGTTCACCATACCACACCACACCCTACATTAACACCTTACCACATCACCCCACACATCACACTATACCTAGTAATGTATACCATGTTAAATAACCCTCTTGCAGTCGTAACGGGAGCAGACAGGCAAACATGATGGCAATTTTCCATCGTGTTGATGCCATGGTCATGGATCGAAAGACTGTAAAAGTTGGAGGGGATTTCTTCCCTTACCATGGTCCAGTAATCTTCCAGCACTGTTTTGAGATGCTAGCACCACTTCCACAAAATTACACTTGTACATTTTGAGGCTAAACTAGCAAGAAGAATCTGAAAACTAGGGAAACCTTTGCCTTACAGCATCCAAATGCAAGAGGGTGAAGAGACATACTGGTACAAAATGTGTTTGTGTCTCCTACAGGTGGAGGTACTGCAGTCCTTGCAACGGCCAAAGAAAATCACCATGGTTGGCAGTGACGGAAACCTGTACCCCATGCTGTGTAAACCTAAGGTGACATCTTTTGCTCTGTGTGAATATATCTATCTCTATTATATATATATATATATATATATATATATATATATATATATATGTATGTATGTGTATATATATATATATATAAAATATATATATATATATATATATATAAAATCATCCTGTCTTTCTGGTAGTTATGTAACATAAAAAAAAAAAAGGTAAAGGTGTCCCATAACCTATAAGGTCGTAGGGGAGCGAGGCGTCAGAGACCTCACTTCTCTAGGGCCAGCATATTGAGGGCGGCGCCCATCTCCTCTCCCTCGCTGCTTTACCTTCCCTGACCCTAAAGAGGGCAGGTACCCATTTACAGCTGGGTGAACTGGGGGAACTGTACTGAAGCCAAGGCGCGCAAACGGTCACCCATCCAACTGGTAACCACGCTCGACGCTGCTTAACTTGGCTGGGGGAAAGCCAGTGCTCCGACCACTGAGCTATCCCGTCCCCAATATGTAACATATGCTTGCTACTATCTTTGTTTATTGCCTCTGAGATATCAACTCTTGTTAGGTGGGGCGGGAGAGGGTGGGGGAAAGACTGGGAGGCGGTGGGGGGGTGTTGGTGGTTGAAAGTTGAGAATGTAGGGGAGTTTTTGTTTTCCTTTTTTTTAACGTACATTTTTAGTGGCTGTAGTTATATACAGATGATAAAGCCCCTTTCTGTCTGTTTTATGCTTTTTTTTCCATAGTGGCTTTTTCTCAGGTTTCTCTTTTTCAGGTTAAAGAAAAGCAAAAAAAAAAAAAAATCCCCCAACAACCTATTCTAACAAATCATTATAAAAAACTGTAAGTCAACATCAGACTCTTTCAGATCAGTAGTATCCCAAAGTTTAAAAAAAAAATGTGTGGAAATTTGTGTGCATGTGTCTCCCTCTTTGATATTTTCTTGAAGTTTTTTTGTTTGTCGTCTCTTGCCTATTTATATCTGTTTCTGATTCATTTTACTGTATTTTATCCACAAAAAGTTTATTCTGTGGAAACCAACTTTTGTGTTCTTTGGTTAAAAATTTTTCTTTTTTATTAACTTGGAATGTATGGAATGCTTATGATATTTTTCTCAGTATTTATTCTTATGTATAAATCTGTGTTTTTGAGTATGACATGATTGTATTTATTCATTTATTTATCTGTTAGTGTACTCATTCATTTATTCTTTATTTGTTAATTTTTTTTTTTGTGGTCTTGTTGCAGGATGATCTGAGGAAAGACTGTCGTCTGATGGAGTTCAATGTTATCGTCAACAGATTCCTGCATAAAGACGCTGAATCCAGACGTCGACAGCTACATCTCCGCACATACGTGAGTATATTACCTGCTCTTTTTTTTTCTGTCCCCTCTCTCATTGGTGCTTTTTTAAAAATTCCGCCCCCCTCCCTTCTCTCTCTTCTGAGTAATGCTGTTTTTGTCTTCTTCCCTGTCATTAGTTTGGGATTTTGATGAAAAATGACATATCACATCCCTCCAGTAATCTCTCCCTTGAATCTTTTGTCACAAAGGTTGACATGGATTTTCTGCATCCAGGTATGTGGAGAAAAATGAAACAAAAAGTGTGTTCTGGTTCGATTCCCATTTGTTCCCAAAACTTTTCCCCAATCCACTAGACCGTGAATGGTGGTCTGGGTGCTAGTCTTTCGGATGACAATAAAATGAGGTCCTGTTTACAATACTCCTATAGTGTATGTAAAAGAACCCACGGCAACAAAAGAGTTGTCCCTGGCAAAAATCTTTAGAAATAAGCCCCTCTGATAGGAAACTAGATAGTTGAAGACCAAAAAAGAAAAAAAAACCAAATAATGGGTGGCACTGCTCCACAGGGAGAGCAGCCCAAATTTCACATAGGTAAATCTGCCATGACTTACTGTGATAAAGGTAAAGGAGTCCCATAACCTATAAGGTCGTAGGGGAGCGAGGCGTCAGAGACCTCACTTCTCTAGGGCCAGCATATTGAGGGCGGCGCCCATCTCCTCTCCCTCGCTGCTTTACCTTCCCTGACCCTAAAGAGGGCAGGTACCCATTTACAGCTGGGTGAACTGGGGGAACTGTACTGAAGCCAAGGCGCGCAAACGGTCACCCATCCAACTGGTAACCACGCTCGATGCTGCTTAACTTGGCTGGGGGAAAGCGAGTGCTCCGACCACTGAGCTATCCCGTCCCCGAATACAATACAAGTCAGTCAACCAGTACAGGTATACATACACTTGTCGCATGCTTGCTGCAGACGGTGACGCCGCTGAACGAGGAGTGTGGACTGCTGGAGTGGGTGAACAACACACAGGGCTTCCGACACATCCTGACCAAGCTGTACCGCGAGAAGGGAACCATGATGTCTGGCAAGGAGCTCAAAGACCTCATGCCTCCGCTCAGCATGGACGTTGAGTAAGTCTTCCTCCCTTTCTTTCTTTCTGCCTTTCTCCCTTCCTTTCTGCCTGCCTTTCTTCCTCTAGTTCTTCCTTCACTTTGGCTTTGTCTCATTGAGCAGCGTTGCCTTTTTTCTTTCTTTGGTAGGGTATTTTTGGTTGTTTTCTTTTTTGTGGTTTTGGTTTTGTTTGTTTGTTTTTTAAACTTAAGCCAAGTTCCTCCATTCTTTGTCATATGTTTAAGTATTAGGATTTGACTCCAGTTCAGTAGACTTTATGCTTTTGTGTTGTGTTGTACTGTACTGAAGTGGACTGTACAGTTCGTAGTCTGGGCAAATTGTTCTGCTCGACTTGTGATCTGCTCTTTCACTCTCTCATGTGTGTGTGTGTTCAAATTCATTTAACGTCTTTTCATAAGTTGTGATATTAGACGGTCATGTCAAGTCAAGTCAAGTCAAGTCAAAATTTTATTTCCAGATGGTCATGTGTGTGTCTGTGTGTGTGTGTGTTGTTGTTGTTGTAGTACCAGTGATTCAACGCTGACTGTCCTTATGCCCTCTTGGCCGAGAGAGTGGGGATGTACTGTGGGCAAGGCATCTCTACTATAATCAAATTTCTGCCCAGTTTCCGAAACAGCAGCTGCCTCCTCTGCTGTTTTGGAGGTCATCGTGGAAAACGACGGACTAACATACATACATACATTAGTGATGGTGGAAGTGTTTTTACTTTAGACATTACTCATGTAAAGTGTTTTGCAGTGGTGCTTTTTTAGAGGGGGGGGAGGGTGAAGGGGATGTTTGCTTATTCTTAGGTTGTGGTGTGTGTGTGTTTCCAGGGTTGTTTTTTTTCCAATGTTTTGAGTGTTAACTGGGTTTTTTTTATGTTGGTGATAATATTTGTATGGCAGAAAGATATTACTGTTTCTTACATCTGGATGTTTGTCCATAATAATCATTCACTTTTTCAAATGCATCATTTTCTCATCTCATGTTCAACAGAAAAAAGTTACATGTAACTGGCATTAGAGGTGACCAAAACAACATTAACAACAGAGAGCGGGTGTTTATTGTTTAATGTGGTATGGACAACATAATAATTTTTAAAAAAATGTGTTGTCAGTCAAGTCACATTTAGTCAGGTATTTGACTAATGGTGAATGTCAAAAATGATCACTTGCTCTTTTGTGACTGCTGCAAATGCTGGTCAGGTTTTCTTTTTTTCAATTTTCCTTTTAATCGTTTTTGTTAATCATGTCCTTTTTTTGGACAGTGAAATCCCATGCCTGTTAATCTTTCGTTCAAATAGCTGCCAAATGTTAACATCATTCATGATCTTGAGGAAAAAGTATGGCTGTGGGTGAGAATCAGACTACAGACCTTACTGTTCAGATGAGTGTGTTACCGTAAAGAGATGAACAGTTTAGTTAGTTTCTTCAGGTTGTTATTGTATGCAGTATGTTTCATTTGCTAATAGAGCGCCACTTAGTGGGTTGTATTATTGTATGGATACACTTGTATTTTTTAGCTGTGTTTGTGTGTGTGTGTGTGTGACAGAGGGAAGCTGCAGATCTACAAAAACAAGTTGCTTCCTCGCCATCCCCCAGTCTTCAAAGAATGGTTCCTGCGCACTTTCCCTGACCCCACCTCTTGGTAGGTGTTTCTCGGTATTTGTCTCTCTCCCCCTTACCTTACCTCCTTTCTCTTTCTTGTCTTTGACTCTTTCTTTCCCACATTATCTTTGTCTTGATCTTTCTAACCACACTCCTTTCTTTCATCACCTTCTCATCCTTTTTTTCATCAGCCTTTGTCTTTGCTCCATCATCTGTTGAAAGTGAATGAATAAACAGAGGGCAGGATAGCCTAGTGGTTAGAGCGTTGAGCTTGTGATCTGATGGCCCAGGTTTGAGCTGCCAGTGAGGCACCTATTCAGGGTACTTTTTTCCCCTGGAGTTTACATCAATACTGACTCTACTTCCCTGAGAGTCTTTTGAACAAGACTATTAACCAAGATCCCTTGTGCAAATGCACACAGAGCATCTTACATACACATTAAAGCCTGTTACATCTTTTGGAAGAAAATAGGCCACTTTGTGCTTGTAAGAATGTATGAAAAAAAAATTTCATATGCATGCACACTGGTGTCATGTTTAGACATCATCTCTGAAGTCGGAATGCGGCTGGCTACCTTAATGGTGGGCAAAAACTGTTGCATGTGCAAAATCTCACCATTGGTGAACCTTGAAGCTCTAGCTGAGGAAATAACAACAACAACAAAAAGAATGAGTACACTACGTGTAGACAAAAGTCAATCTCAGAGGGAAACACTAAAAGATAAAGGGAGGGTGGGGGGTGTTACTGCTCTTGTGGCATTGCACTCTCCCTATAGAGGGCAGCTCAAATTTCATGCAGAGAGATCTGCCTTGACAAAAGTGGTATACAATACAATACAATCCGATCATCAGCTTGGCTGTAGTGTGTAATGTTTATCTTTGTTTGGGGAAGGGGGGGGGGGGGTTGTGTTCTCTGCTACATCTGTAAGGTTTACCAGTGGTGAGATTTTGCATATGCGACTGTTTTTGCCCACCATTAAGGTAGCTGCATTCCAACTTCAGGGGTAACGGTTATTTAAAAAGCAGTGAAAGAACTAATCAAGAGGGCGGGAGAGACTGAGAGAAAGAGAGAGAGACAGTATGTCTCAGTGATGTCCTTAAAAAGTGCCAAAAAGATGGTCTCTACATATCTAGGGCCTCACTACAAATTCCAGGTACAATGCGAGGGTGGCGTATGCACGGACGTCAGCAGTGATGAGTGTGATTGGATACGTGCTGGGTCTGGGTGATCGGCACGGGGAGAACATCCTGTTTGACTCCACCAATGGAGACACTGTGCATGTGGACTTCAACTGCCTCTTCAACAGGGTAGGCTGCTGGCTGCCTTTGCTCTCTCTCTCTGTGCTTTTGATTGCGTTTCTGAATGCGAGTGTGTGTGTGTAAGTGTGTTTAGTTTATTCGGTTGGCTGATCAGTTTTAAAATTGTGTGTGTAAGTGTTATGTACCAGTGTATGCTTATTTGGTGGCTTATCAGTTTACAAAAAAATGTTGATAGTATAGCTACAATTTTTTTTAAAGACTGTATTTGGAAATTTGTGAGTTACAATTGACTGACTGACTGACTAATTGATTGATTGATTTTTCCAACAGGGGGAGACATTTGAGTGGCCTGAGAGAGTTCCTTTCCGCCTGACCCACAACATGGTGTCTGCATTGGTTAGTATCACCTTTGTATTCATTGCCGTTACTATCTGGATCAGTGGTCTAGAGGTAACGCGCCTGTCTAGAAAGCGAAAAGTCCGGGTTCGTATCCCGTCTGGGCCCGAAACTTTTCCCCCATCCATTAGACCATGAGTGGTGGTCTGGGCGCTAGTCTTTCGGATGAGACGATAAACCGAGGTCCCGTGTGTTACAGAAAATTATGCAGCGCACGAAAAAGAACCCACGGCAACAAGAGAGTTGTCCCTGGCAAAATTCTTAGAAAAAAGCCACTCTGATAGGGAAAGAAATACAGTTGCAGACCAAAAAAAAAAAAAAAAAAAAGGGGTGGCGCTGCTCTTGTGGCGACGTGCTCTCCCCGGGGAGAGCAGCCCGAATTTCACGCAGAGAAATCTCGTGACTTAAAGTGGTATAAATAAATAAAATAAATAAATAAATAAATACACTGAGTGAATGATCGTAATAATACTGTTAGTATCATCATTATCTACTGATGATAATTATCATCAGTAGTAGTAGTAGTAGTATTGTTGCTAGTGGTAGAAGTAGCAGCAGCCGTATTCTTGTTACTATTTTATTGTTACTGTTGTTAGCATATGTAACATGTGTTCCAAAAAACATTTGCACACAGGACCTCAGTTTATAGTCTCATCTGAAGGACTTTTGGGAGAGTGGAGTGGGTACTGTTGTTAACTCCAGGGGGGAAAAATCCCTTCAAATAGGTGTCTTGGTGATGACTTGAACCCCAGCCATTGAATCACGAGCTCAAAGCTCTAGATAACCAATAGGCTGTCCCATCCATGCCCCTCCCCCCTGGTATTTCATTTAAATCTTTTATCATATGGATGCATTGTCAGTGGTATCATACAACAGGTGTCACCATGGTTTATCTCCTAGCAAAGGACTTGCTTCCATAAATGTTGGGTTGATTTCAGGGACCAATGGGAGTGGAGGGCATCTTCCGCAGAGCCTGTGAAGTGACACTGAGGGTGGTACGAGCTCAGACCGATTCCCTCATGAGGTGACATTTTTGTTTGTTTGCTGGAATAATGCAGTTCTTTGAACTACAGCCTTTTTTTCCATTTTAAAGTTTTATGCCGACCATCACCTTTTTTTTATTTATAAAGTTGTGACATTTGTAAGCTGTAGGATCAAAGATTATCAAACGAAATTTATTAATTCACTGGAATTCTGCCATCAGTGATTCAAGAAGATTTCTCAACTCTGAAAGAAAAATGAGGTTGTATACAGCTAAACATTTATTTGTTTGTGTGTTTGACTTGTAAATAAACAGCCTGCAATCAGTTAATCAATCAATATCATATTTTTAAAAAACAGAATAAAGTTGGGTCTTAAAAGTCTGTTGTTTCTTTTCTGAAACATTACTGATTTTTTTTCTGGCCTCCTTGCTTCATGATCTGTTTACTGTCCCCCCCCCCCCCACCACCAAAAAAAAAAAGAAGTATAGATCATGCCATCATTCATGAGTGTGTGTGTGTACAGCATCCTGAAGCCGTTCATCTATGACCCCCTGGTGGAGTGGAGCAAGCCCAGTCGGGAGATGAGGTCCAACCCCACAGAATCTGGGGAAATCACCAACGAACAGGTGAAGTAGAGAAAAATAAGGGACGGGGAAGTAGAGGGCAGGGACGGCTGGGTTTTCTCTTTGGAAGATGGTTATTTGTGGGGAGGCTATGCTGAAAATTTGGCATGACTGAGAAGTAGGAATTCAGAACAGTTTTCTGACTGCCAGTATGAAGGGAAAAATAAAGTAGTCTCCTTCAGAAATCTGTGCAGTCTCTTTCCCTAGATTGTCACTCCTGTCATAATGTATTCAAAGAAACGTTACACTGTAGATTTAAGAGACCCGTGCTGCAGGGCTGGTTTGTGAAGAGACAAGATAGCCTGTTGTTTTTGTCAGTTTACAATGTAGTGGTAGGTAAATCAGAACATGCAATTTTCTTCAACAAGGTTGTAAAATATGAACATAGAAGAACTAAATTAAACAAAACCACACACCAGGCCAAGCAAAACACACAATGTAGTTGCACGAGTGTCATAATTACAAGCTATTAACTATATCTCATAGGAAGAAGTAAAAAAAATTTCTGCAATATAACGTTCCTTGTGTTTTTTTGTGTATAGTCTGTCCTACATAATCTTCACAGTACAATTCCTTCTTATCTTGTAGTGTGTGTGTGTGTGTGTGTGTGTGTGTAGAGTTATCAGAGTTCTCTTCTCATGTACAACAGTGTAGAAGTAATGGCTTGCTGTTGAATGCCAGGCCCTGAACCATGTCCAAAACATTGAGGATCGGTTGAGGGGGATTCTCAAATCCAAGACCAAGCCCAGAGGCCTGCCTCTGTCCATTGAGGGCCATGTCAACTACCTTATCCAGGTGACCTGTCTTATCTTTCAGGTGCTCCACCTGCATTGTAGAAAGTCTGCTGCAGGTGTGGGTGGCGGTGTATGTCCGCATTGATGATGTGGTTGTGAACCAGTTGTTAAAATCACAGCTCTTTTGCTGTTTCTGGAAAAGAAATGTTGTGCTGAAAATGTTGCACGCCTACCTTAGGTGATGAATTTCATTTTCTTTTGGAATGCCTTGTCTGCATTTTTCAATAGGTACCCTCTGATCAATGGATATTTCTAGTAACATTGTTGTCATCTGACATGGGCAAAAAGTTCAGAGCCACTTACAAACATTTCACCAAAACAGAAACACAGGTTTAACTTCTTCACTGCTTCTGGTGTGGAACCTCACAAGATGGGAGATAGCACCATACACTTTGCAACATCTGGCAACCTGACGCGCCATACACTTTGCAACCTGGTGGCCTGAACACCTCTCTGCAGCCTTTCCTGCTTAGTCTACATCTTTGTGGCATAGTGACTGATGTGGCCAAAAGGCAGATGGTCCACAGAATCAGACTAAATCTAGAGTGATCATTGCTCAGTTCTGTCATCTTTTGTTTTCCATTACATGCAACACACAGTATTATTCTTTACTTTTTTTTTTTTTAAAGTGCTCGAAATTGAGTGATTTTCATTCTTTTTCAGATAAAATTGCATGTCTGTCACATCATTTTTTATCAGTCATGATCACCATTACCATATGCAGGTTGAAATCTGATTTATAAAAAAAAATGCAGTTGACTACATCTAAGGTTTCTATGAACAGTGTTTATCATTTTGTGAAAATCTTATAGAAATGGTTTATGAGGCATCTTTGATTACTTTTTTTTTTTTTTTAAATTAAGCAAACTGTATTTTACCTCTCTACTGTATTAAGCAAACCTGGACATTGCATTGGACATAATTTTTGCAGAAAAACTTCCACTCAAAATGTATTGACTCATTGTCTTATCAGTCAAATCAAATCAAAGGTGAAATACTCACACAGAGAACAACTTGCACACACATCAAAACCCTTTCCACCTTTTGGAAGAAAAGGCCCTTGTGTACCAGTGGGAACAGATGACAAAATCACATTAACATTGCGACTGAATGTTATAAAGCACATGAATGCTCATTCATTATTTTTAATTAAATAAAAGAATTTAATGAAAAAAGCAATATGATTAAGTTTGATTGGCACAATCAATGAAATATTGTTTCCCTGTTTTCAATTTCAGGAATCAACTGACGAACACAACTTGTGCCAGATGTATATTGGCTGGGCAGCCTACCTATGAGCAGTGCTGGGCAGCTGCCAAGGCGTCTTCCTGAACACAGCAGTTGTGGACTCCTTTGCCAGACTTGGCTCTTCTCAGCCACAGAACCAGTCGCTGCATGTGATCCAGTCACAAACACTCTCTTTGTCAACAACTCCTACAGGGAACTCATTCCCAGGATTCAGATAAGACCTGCAGACTGCTCAGAAAGAGAAGAGAGTCTTCAGAGATTTGCAATCTCTCTGCAGTGGTTCTCTGGCGGACAGCTAAGAATGTGTTCTCTGCCTGTAGTGTATGGTACAAACGTGACAGTGCTGCAGACATGGTTTCACTGTGCTTGTTGGAAATGGACAGAAGAGACACTGCTATGGTTTGGGTGGTTTGGATGTGGTGCTGGTTTCTAAGGAGTCGGATACTCCAAAGCAGATATCGTTATGCCCACATTGCTCGCTGCAGACATTTGTTTTTCTCTTGCTTAAATTGTGTTCACAATTTCCAACTGCACATGCATCATACTTTTGTTAGTTTTTGTTATAACTGTATATAGAGGTGTATATAGAGTTGTATGTAGTGTATACATGTGTGAATCAGAAAACAGGAAATATTTGTTTTTCTCTCACATGTTTTCCAAGTGAACAGAGATACTGGGCGTAACAAACAATAGGTATTTCATGTCTTCAGCTTTTCCTGGTGTCCATGTTGCTCTGTAACTATTCAGTAGTTTCTTGTTTGGTTTCCCTTTGCAATGATGGAAGTCCTTGGCTTATTACCCTGTTTTCTGGTCTTTCTTCTGATGTTTTCTCATACTGCAAAAAAAATTCAGCAAGTGAACAGATGTAAGAGTGCCTTTGTGAACAAGTCCATTGACTGAACAAATACTTATTTATGTTGGTGTAGATTATACTGGTTACAGAATGAGATTGCTGACATTGTGTTTCTTGTAGTTGTGATTGTTCCAGCCATAGTAACTGTACTAACCAGAACAAAGAGATTATTTCTTTACACTGCCATGTGAATGAGATGTCAAACCCCTCTACAGCTCTGGGAGAAAGGTGAAAAAATACCGTAGACCATAGAATGGCACAAAGAAAGAGGTGGACATGTACAGGCAATGTTCTCCTCACGGGAGACAGGCTGAGGAAACCTTCAGATGTGAGGCATTCATGATACAAAGTGCTTGACAAATACTGCTGGGTAAGGACAGGAGTTATGTTACAACTACAACAATAATCTAACCCACAGTGAAATCTCTTTGGTTGTGTCCACAAAGCGAATGTGCTGTACAGAGTTATAAGTTTAAAAACATTAGGGTTGAACAAAACATATTTCACAGAGCTACCCTGATCAGCAGAACAATAAACTTCCTGAGATGATTCTCCAGCTTTGTCTCATCAAATTTTTCGTGTCCCTAGTTTGCTTTTCTTGTGGTTTTTTTCAGAACTGATTTGAATTCCACATATTTTTATCTAGTAATATTAATAATTATGATAACGATAATGTATGGAATTTTCATAATGCTGAATCTTGTAAAGCACACAAATCAAAGCACACAAATCAAAGCACTTAGAAAGTACCCTGACTACAGAAAATTTTAATTTCTGGGCGTCTTCCCTTGGACCCTTCACTGATTTAGCAACTGATACAAGTTGCTTCAACTTTAAGCTAACATACAAGACACATGCTACATACAGCAACTGGATCTTGAGCAAAAAAAGGAAACTCTGTAAAGTTCAGTTTCTTTACAAACAAGTATCCCCTTTACAAAGAAATTAAGTCACTGTCAATCTCAATGACAATTTGCCAATGATCAGCCCTAAACAGAGCACAAGGGCTCGAGGAGAGGTTTGGAGGGTTGGGAGGGTATCACTATACAGCATAACAAATCTAGAACTGAAATACTTGCGAGAGGGAGACTCTTCTCTAAAGGCCTTCTGCTGTCTAAATCTACTTAGCTTCTTTTTACAAGCACCACTGTACTTTATAGTCAATAGTGACTGACTGCTGTTGAACATGGATTGACAGAGCTTTTATTTTTATTTATCTATTTATTCTTTTATTTCAAGGATAATGGAATAAGCATTCATGTACTTTTTTTTACATCCAGTCCCTGTGTGTATTTAGTTTTGTTAATGTTGTCATTCGTTCCCCACCGGCATACAATGGCCTAGTCTTCTGAAATGCAGAACAGGTTTTAACATGTGCGCAAGATGTTCTGCGTGCGTTCGCACTCAGAACCCTGATTTATAGACTCATCCGAAGGACTTTTGGGGGGAGTGGAGCTTAAGACTGTGTGTCACTGTCAGTCGGTGAATATCTCAAGGACTTGAAAAAAAAGTGTTCATTTAGGTAGTGGCAGCCAAAATTTTATATAGCATTTGTGTACATAAAAATGGTATTTTTGAAAAGAAATTTTTAAAACAAACACAACAAAAAAAAAGAATTATGTCTCTATCTCTATTTTTTCAAAAGTTATGGGTGTCTAAAGATGGCGGTACATTTTTCGGCCATTTTAACTGTATGGAAGCCTTATTTGGAAAGGACCTGTTGTGGAAAGCACTACAATCACACCCATAAAAATTTCCACATACAATGTCTATAATACTAATAATACCTACAAAAAGAATCAGCTCTCTATCTTGAAGGGGAAAAATGATATACTTTGTTAAAATTACCTCGTGTGATTGGCGGTTTACTCAAATTGCACGATAAGCCATGTTTGAGGTCCAACAGGTTGGATAGGATAGCATCTTAATATGGCTATATTTTTACATTGCTTAAAAGATATGCATACATAGATTATGTCCAATTTTTTCTAGGGCTATACTAGACCAAATGTTTCAAATATTGGGGTCAAATTTTGCCGAAAACCTTAAAATGCCCTGCGACGGACCAAAAAGACAGTACATGGTAGATTTTCATTAATAACTTTTGAACCTGTATAGATATTGACTTGGAATTTGGTGGTGTAAAATATGGTTGTATATGCTATTTAAAAATACATTTATTGATTTTTTCATCAATTACATAATGTGTTTTCAGATTCAAAATGGCCGCCAAGTGGCTAAATATGTGGTGAACATTTAAGCGAAATGTTGTGAAACATTAGTTTTTGTGAAAACATGCTTAGAACAGAAACAAAAATAATTTTAACTCATATTTTAATGATTAATCAGATGAATAATCCCTATTTTAATGATTAATCACTTTGCATGCATTTCATATGTTGTGATATATCATTCTGAGAACCAGCTTGACTAATGCCTAATTACAGGTGGTAAAGGAGAGGGACAGGTTCATGCCAGGATGGGGCAGCTCAGTGCTCCCTCACTAAACTTGTGAACCTCTGATGTCAGAGAACTAGGCTGGTGTAAATTTGATGCTACAGTGTTAGAGGACACTGAGGATGCAGAAGCGCAAGAAGCCAAATCACTTGAATCAGCCAAAGCCACTCAACCTACTAATGATGAAACACTCATTTGAAGGAGAAAAGACCACAAAAGCAAAAATTTATTCCAGTCTTTTTATAATTTTTCTCTGTAGGCAGTTGAAGCCAGCTTTGATGTCTTATTTGTAATTTTTCCCCACTGTTGTGTACAAGGCTTCCTCTTCCACAGAATTTCCTGTCAGTTGCTCCCACCACTGGTACATATCATTATGTGTTTTCCTATGCCTGTTTTCAAAAGCAATAACAGCTTTCAAAAGTCTACATGAAGGGGATGCATGAGTCTCCAGATGATGTCCATGTTGGCTGGTTACAACATTTTCACACAACAATCCTTAAATGGACACAGCTGTCCTATCTTTATGAACTGGCTTGGACAAAAATGTCTTTCTATTGGTGTATCCTGTAGTACATTTTCTTTCAACTTAGTCAGAAGACACTGCAACCCTGGAAGCTCAGCATCCAATTGAGTTGACAGAGAAATGTGGCTGTTTCATAAAATGTCTTCTTACCATCTTGCTTTAGTAAAAAAAAAAAAAAAAGGTAAAGGAGTCCCATAACCTATAAGGTCGTAGGGGAGCGAGGCGTCAGAGACCTCACTTCTCTAGGGCCAGCATATTGAGGGCGGCGCCCATCTCCTCTCCCTCGCTGCTTTACCTTCCCTGACCCTAAAGAGGGCAGGTACCCATTTACAGCTGGGTGAACTGGGGGAGCTGTACTGAAGCCAAGGCGCGCAAACGGTCACCCAACCCTTGCTTTAGTACCAATAACTGAATCAGCAGATGCTTGCAAATCTCTGCATCACACCTTTGGATGACAACTGTTTAGAGTTGCCAGAAAAATGGACCTCAGCTTGTTTAGTTGATTTCCATTTCTATGTCAGCATTTAAAGAAATGAAAAACTAAAAGGTTTATAGAAAATGTTATGCATAGACAAAGAAAATAAGAGGGGAGACACACTATGACACACATAAGAATAGGGAATGCTAGGCTGATAGACACTGTACTAATATGTATTGTGTATGGTAATAATAATACAAAAGATAATAATAAGCTCACTATTGAGTATTACTGCACTGACATGTAACTCTACCTTGTATAATTTGCCGGAGAAGAAATTCATTGATATCACATTAATTTATGGAAAGATTGCGCAACTCAAAAATCCCAAGGCACAACTAAACAAAGAAAATAAACTAAACTCCACTTTCAAATCACCAAAAATGATACTAAAGTGTGAATTGGTCAAAACAAAAACAAAAAACGGGGACGATGTTTGCTTCACGAAATCATAGATTCATGACGATCTCGGATTATCTTCTCTTGGTTAAGCTGGTCATTCAGCAAATCGTTAAATACGATCGCTATTTCACCATGTAACCTTACCCCCAAAAATACATTGTATAGAGATACGTTCAAACTATCTTATTTTGCAATCATCGTAAATTTGTGAAGTGATTTTGTGGAAATATCTGACGAAATCGGGCATGCTTTCTTCTTTCCGGTTCGCACATGTTGGAAGATCGACAATGATCGTAATAGTCCTTTTCTAAGTCTTCGTTTTCAACGTTCGCACGAATTATTACGCAAACCACGCAATCTTTGTATAAATAAACTGCTACATCGATGATCTATAATGAAACATTTATGAAATTTACCCTGTAAATCGAAAAAATGCGTCGATCCTTGACAAGATCGGTTCGCGATGTCCGTTCGTCCTTGCCCTTGCGTTAACGAACGTTCCGCAATTTGAACACTTCGCTTTTATTGGTTTGCGGGTGAACGACAGTCCATGAATACATTAACCCGTTCCCAAATTAGTACAAATAGGTTGTCTAGTTTGATTTTCACCTCGAGTATTGGCTATTTTAAGCTACAGGTTCTTCGGAGTTCGCCGTCGGAGATCGTGTACCGCCAAAAATCCTGTTTCGCGAAAATTAGCCAGATATGAAAAAACTTTCACCCATCTTGGTATTCTACAATAAAATCTGAACACAATGATACCAAATATAGTGACAATAGTTGTCTGTAGCGAATACGCAACGGATTCAAAGTGGTCATGTCTCTTTGAAGATTTGTCCATGTGCGCAAAAATGGCGGCCGCGCAGCGGTTTTTTAGCGGAACGCACACCTCATTTACACGCTTTGCGTATTGACGATACACAAGCCACAGAAATAAAAATGCACTCGATAAAAAGAAGAAAGATTCAACTTTTTTTTTGGATATACAGTGTTTTTTAATCAGTAAAACAGAAGCGGAGTAATAAGGACGTGAAAAGACAGAAAATTTTCCACTTTTCAACAGTGATGACAAAATTCGCCGGGGGCTGCCGCTACCTAGTTCATAGCTATTCACAGTTACCAACAGCTAGAAGTGAAATATGGTTGAAGAAAACATTACCGTTGTTTCCTCTGATGAAGGCGTCTCCATATTTGTTTTTCAGCTGACCGTTGACATATTCCTCGGTCTGCTCAAGTGCAATGTTCATGTAGCCATCCAAACATGCCAACACACCTGTAACAGTCATGCAGACACACTAGTAACACACCTGCAATGGTCACCCAGACAACTCACCATACTTGTGAGTCATCTTTACTTACCAACACACCTATAACATTCATCCAGACATACAAACATGCCTGGAACACAGCCATCCAGACTAACACACCTTACAGTCCCACACAGACCAATACACCTGTAAGTGTAAGTTACTCACTTAGACTTACACACCTGTAATGCAGACAAACAGACAATACTAATAGTCATACACATGTCACACAGTCATGCAGGCATACACTGATACAGAGACATCTGCAACAATTACGTAAAGAAGTACAACTAAACGCAGTCATGCAGAAGTATCAACACACCTGTAACAGCCACAGCCACACAAATATCTATTTTTATAATATGTTGTTGTAGCATTTCTCCCCAGACTAACACCCTGGGAGTAATCCAGCAAATGCACATTGACACATTCATCCCACCTGGGTATCACTGTGTAAGACTAAGTACACACTAAATGAGAAGTTTGCATACAGTATGATTGCTTTTAAGAACCTCGCCATATAGACAGCTATATCACACCTTCAGAGAATTTTCCCATTTAAAAGAGACTGCAAGCTGTCATGTTAAAAGCTTGTCATGGCTGAAGACAATCTGAACATCACGTTTTACAACATAACAACATTGTAATGTAGGCCTTGGCACTTAGTTTACATCAATAACTGACAAAGTTTTCATCCTGGGCTAAATTTGACAAGTGAAACACAGTTCTTCTTCCTTGTCAAATACTCAGACAGCAACTACTGTTGTCTGTCATATGAGTGAAAATGCATTGCGCTGCCATTAAGTGCCTGACAAGTCAGGCTCAGTACACCCGACTTCCACATGGGAGAGAATTGCTATATTTTAAGCCTTTCTGGAAAAAAGGCAGGAGAATGGACCAAGAAGGCAGCAAATAAAGGCGGTGACAGGAAGAAAAGGAACAAGGCAGAAAGAGAAGGATAGAAAAGAGGGAATTCCTAGCACAGAATTTCCAGAAGGTGGGGTTGCTATTTACTCCAACAGGCCCCCTGCATCCCGATGAGGGGACACAGTTATTCAGACATGATACCAACACAGCTGTAACAGTCACCCAACAAACTAATAGAAAGGATGTTCTTGAATTAAGTTAAAATCATTTCTCAGACTACAGTACAGCTTACAGGCTTCTGGAGATATGACATTAAACACAACATTAGCCATCAAAGGGTAGCCTATCACCATTTTTGATGCCAAATATATGACAATTCAGCATTTGGTGTTTTTACCAGAATCTACTGTGAAAGCTATCGACCTAGCCCTGTTTGAAATTGTGCTATTCACAGATTCCGGGCCAAGATTAATTGACTTCAAAAGAGTGTTTAAGGTGGCTGCCATATTGAAATATTTTATAATAGATCTGTGCAAAAGTCACTGAGTGCAATTGGTATGTACAGTGAATATAACTAAGCAAGGTAGACTGAGACTGGAAAATGACACTCATCCGGGTTAGTCCATTACAGCCATTATCTCAGAAATCTTAGCGGTGTTGAGCAACTCATAAGAGAAGGTTCTGAATGACACAGAGACCATATAAAGATGTCATAGGTTTAAGAAACTCCACAGGTGAAAAGATCTTGCATTCTATGAACATTTATGCAAGCAATGTGCCTGATGGGTATCACGTGAACTCAGTGATGAGCAAAAGAAGGATAAGGTGAAGTGGTGCCTGATAATACCTGATAGATTTGACAACAGACATTACAAATCAATTTTGGAAAGTCATTAGTGGAACGAGACATAAATGTATTAGTTTGTCCATGAGGCAAGCAACAATCTTCAGTCTGGGTGTCTCCAGAAGACCCCCCTCCTGCCAAATCTAAAACAAATGTCATGCACTGGAGAACTAACGGTGGTGTCTTTCATTGCCAAATCAGGCCATGTAGTGAGTGTGCTTCTTGAGGACAGGCACACAGTCACATCAGACTGGTATATATTTACTACTGCTTCACAAAAGCGTTCAAGACTTGGCACAGACAGCATACAAGTATGGGTCCTTGTAGACTCAAGATGCATCATAACACTGACAATGATCCCCACCTGGATGAACAACTTTGCGAGGTTGATCAGTTGTGTGTTGGTGCATGGAGGGTTCTTCTAAAATATGACCTGAATGTGATGTTTTCATTTCTTAGTGTCCTTAGAAATTTTAGAAAGATCCTCATACAACTGTTACAGTCATGCATAACCATAGAGATTTGATGATAGCATAATATGAGTGCATCTGGTAAACAACGCTCAGACAGCAATTGTTGTTGTCTGTCACATGAATGAAAAAGCACTCTGCTGCTGATAAGCACCCGACAAGTCAGACCCAGTGCATCTGAATATGGTGTGGGAAAAAACAATGTATCTTTAATTTTTTTTTCTGGAAAAAAGGGTAGCACAATACACCAAAAGGGAAGAAAAAAGAAAATGAGGTGACAGGAAAAAAAAGGAACAAGGCAGAAACAATGAGAAGGATAGAAAAGAGGGAATTCCTAGCACATAGTTTTTGGAAGGTGGGGATGCTATTTATATACTAACAGGCACCCGGCACCCCAACGGGGAAAATTTCCACTCTAAAACCAGCTTGGTGACAGTTACAAAAGAAACATTTTCTACATTTCAAATTGATACTGCCATTCTAGGCACACACACAAAATGTAGATTGTTAATTACTAGTTTTCATAATTCACACACACACACACACACAGTGACATACTCTCTCTCTCTCTCTCTCACACACACACACACACTAAAAAAAACACACACTACAGAGTGACTACCTCGATAATCAACTCCAGAGTTGAGTTTGACCATGACAGGTCTGCCAATAATCTGCTTGAGGAAATCACTGGGTGTCTGCTTCTTGCTCATCTTCACTATCCTTCACAGCAAACCACAAACTGCAATCTGAAACAAATTTATAAACATATTGGGTTTTTCCTTAAAAAAACAAACAAAAAACCAAACCCAAACAAAAAACAACTAAAAAACCACCACAACTATCTAACCCTACAATTAGTTGAAATGATAACATTAATACTGCCTTCGTTTGTACTTATCTACACCCAAAAAACACTTTTTTTGTCCGGGAAGAAGGGGGGGGTGTTAACATTAAATCTAGAGTTTTTAGCCAAGCAGACTGCAAAAGCCATGTACTGATGTAGGGGCTGGTGGGACACACTGTCAAATGGACTCAAAATTTGAACCAAATCAATTCAACATGATCTGTACACTCATCAGCTAAAGCCAGTTTCTTGGTTTCACTAACTTACTCTAGTCTAATCTGACAGTTTGCTAAACAGTCCTTCAACTGTTCAAGATCTTTGTCAAAACTACAACTACAAAAGTACAATACACCAAACAGAATACACTCGTACTAAATCCGTGGGTGGGATAGCCTAATATTGAGCTCGTGATCAAACGGCATGGGTTCAAGCCACCACCAAGATGCCTGTTCCAGAGGATTTTACCCCTGGAGTTAACATCAGTACCAACTCCACTCTCCCAAAAGTCCTTCAGATGAGACTATAAACTGAAGAACCATATAAAAATGCATGCAGAAAATCTTGCATACGCACATGACAAACATGTTGTTGTTCCCACTTTCAGTTTCAGAAGAGTAGGCCATTGTGTGCTAATAGGACGTGATGACAAAACTTTAAAAAACGAAAAGGCATGCACACTATATATAACGATAAAACATCATACCCAAAGTTGAATGCAGTTATCTTAATTTACTGCCAGTACTGGTAGGCAAAAGGTCACATAGGCGAAATCTTACCATTGCTGAACCTTGGAAGCTCTAGCCATGGAGCACCCCACCCCCCACCCACCCCGAAAAAAACAAACAAAAAACCCCCAAACAAAACACACACAAAAACCAAAACACACATATGAAACAATCTAACTATAAAGTATAAATAAAATTATACTTTGTTTGCTTTATGGTGGGACATGGGGGGTTGAAACTGATGACATTTTGTTTACAAGCTCATGTTAAAGTTGTACCATATAATATATATTGAAAGGCATCACTTGCAAAGGCTAAATTTCTATACATCACTCATTTTTATGTACTGTTGCCATGGATACAACCCAAAAGGGCCACCAAAACTAAATGTTTCAAACTCCTAAGCCTTTTATCTATAACAGGTACAAGAAACCCGTTTGTTCAGACATGTTTTAAAGCGTAAATTCTTTAAATTCACACAGGGAAATCTCCATATTTGCATCTAGCAATTTTTTTTATTCTAAAAAAACACAAAAACCATGATGTTGGCCCCTTTTACACCCGTGTCTAAAAATAAAATCAAGCTTTCACTGGTGATCAGTTGCACAACTTAACAGTTTACTTGAGATGCTGTTACCATTAATAATAATAATAATAATGATAAATAATGATAATAATAATAGTAATATGCACTTTAACTCTTATAGTCTCATAAACCACACAAAACCGCAATAACATCGTACTCATGAACCACACGAAAATGCAGTCCCATCATGCTCTACTTTTATTAACTCTGACACATGATACAAACATGTAAGAAAAATAATGCAACATATGTAACAATCATTTGCCAACATTTCATGCAGATCTGTTGTATAGACTATAGTATGAGAGATATTACATTTTAAACAAATCTCCCCATTTCAGCTCATTTTGGCCAAACCCTTCCATGAACAGGAACTTGATAGTGTTAGTTCTCTATAGATATGAGACTAAGAGTAAAAGAAAAATAAGACAGACAGCAAAAAACAAACCCCCCAAAAGCTATTCAATTAATGAGGCTGATGCTTTGTCTCTAGCAACTCTAGGTATCATCATGCTGATTATCATCAATGACATGCGCCATTTGCTTAGTTCATTTCTTGCTATCATGATTGCTGGTTTTCATGAATTAGCTCTTTCAAATTGTGCCATTCATATTCCTGTAATGAACGCAAAATAAAGATCTATAGATGCATTTCTCAGAACAGGCACCACTAAACACCACCAAAGTGACCAGCAACAGTGCAGGGCCCCTTTGGCTTGTGGCCCCATATGGCTTGATACTGATGGGCTCTCTGTGGACTTCCAACCTGAGGATGCGACATAACAAATCTGGGTATGGCTGTGGCAGGGTGATTGAAATAAGCGATATGGGAGCAGAGATGGAAATGTCACTTAACATGAGGTAACACACACAAAAAAGAATTTAACAACTTTCGGAACACATTTTTACCTGCGCATATTTCATAATTTATGTTGAGTTGCTCTGCTGCATATCTGTAAACCGATCTGCCCATTAATATCATTCAATCTGGTAGACTGTACTTACTGTAAGTGTAACTATATTAAATTAAGCTTATTTAGTTTTTTGAATTAAGCGTTTACATTTCTGGATGACATAAAGTTAACTTTAATATCGACTTCAAGATCTCCAAAGATATCTCTGTCTTATTGTCTAATGTCTCCATAGGGGTCTATCTCTCTTACCAAAGATTAGTGTATACTGCAGTAGAACCTTTAAAAAAACAACCAACAAAACCTTTAAAAGAGTCTGCTTTGCACTAAAACTCAGTTATGGGTTGTTCTCAGAAACATGTGTGCCATAGGTGTGACTCACTTGGAAGACCTGAAATGTTGTGTTTTGTTTGTGGATGATTGGGATGCTTGTTACATTTGGGTGGTGTTTGTATTGAAGAAATAGAATTTAAAAAGAAAAATGCAAGGTTATATTATTTTCATTGTAAATTGAGCATTTATTATAAAAATAACACACAAACAAAATGGCGGATTTGTGACAAGGAGGAACACACTGTAAAGTGAATGTTTTTAAGACCCTTTAACAAGTGTTTTTCTTAATAAAAACAGCATCTAACATCTCTTCAGATGTTTCTTTATCTTTGCAATAATAAAATTCTTAGCTGCAGGTTGAATTTTATTATATATGGGCGCATATAATTTCCGTTACGGTTGCTACGCTTGGTTTCCACTTTCTGATCTATTGTAATGTTTCAAGCACAAAATTGTTCAGCATTCTAGGGAATGCTTTCCTGCAAAAACTAATGGAGAAGACACTGTATGACACTTAGGAACAATTGGTGCTGACGAACTGCGGTTCCTTTCCTCTTTAAAGTCATCGCCGATCACAAACACGGCATCGTTTCCACTTCTGACGGGAGCAACTGTACAACGTAAATGCTGTATGAACTCTGAGACAAAGATCACTTGTCCGAGATTCCAAGTTAGAGCACTTCTCCTTCACCAGAAACATCCATGGAATGCAGATTTTTCCCGCGTTATCATTCTATGAGTGGGTTATAGACTCTGGTTTCTTTGTCTTCCATCATCTGCGGAAACGTCTCAACTGTAACGTTTTTATGGGACTGCATCATTAAAAGTGGGTGTACTGGTTTGTTCAGTCTGTTTTATATCGTTTCATTATGAATAGTTCTTTGTTAAAAAGAGTCTTTTTTCATTATTAAGGCATGAAATATTATTATTTTTAATGTAATCACGGACTTCGTGTTTGCCTTGCAAACCAAATCCAGCTAAACTTTATTTTATAAAGACAGGACACTTACAGGGGTAGAAAATGTCATCAGAAGACATACACTTTGATTAAAGAAAGCAACTGTTCCTGTGTGGGGTGAAATTTTAAAGCGTGATCTTAATAAAATAGATCTGGATGTGAACAGTTTGTCAGTTGCATCAAGAGACGAAAGCGTGATAGTTTCTGGAGCCGACCATTCAGGATTTTAGGAATTTTTATTATTTGTATGCATTACTGATGTTTTTCGTTTCTTCATTTATGTAATAACTAAATAACTGTGTGTGTTAAATACTGAATTTGATTTTCAAACTTTTAACAATGTGAGACAGGTTACAAGAGTGATGGGTGACCCATGGATCAATGCCAGTGATCAAACACTTTTTGCAATTGATATGTATAAATAATATTTAAATGAGTACACTTGTTTTATTTTTGTAAATGGGATTGCTTTATTTTCAGCCGTTTTATTCTTGACTCATATTTGCCATACATAGTAGATTTCTCAGTATTTTGTAGAATTGGTTTCCACGTCTCAACTGTAACAGACTCCAAAGTGAAAAAATGTATCACTATCACAGTATCAGTGGAATGATTTCAAATCCTATTTTCTTAACTGGAATTGTTCTGGTGTCAGTTATGTTCAATTTGACTCATGTTTGCCATGTCTATGGTTGGTTTCAAGTTGTTTTGTAGACTTAGATTCCACGTCACAACTGTAACGGACTCCATGTCACAACTGTAACATTTTGTTTTCATTACATAATCGACAAATGCAATAAACAGTATATATTTTCTGAACAGCTACAGTGTGCCTCTTGTGAGCAAGGATAAGAAGTACTTCATGCCTGACTTGAGCTGTATATTTCAATAATTATGGAGACATGAGAATGTGAAGTTGCCGTGAGCATGGAGGACTAATGTGGATTTTGAAAACTGCAGAAAAAAGCACATTCATGATCACTTTGACAGTTTTTGTCATATTATGGGAACCTTTTCTTCCTTGGTTTACAAGTAATTTATACCATTACCAGGTTTTAGAAAGCATGCAGTTTTTAAAGACCTCAAAGCTCTTTTTTTGGATGCCATGTCACAACCATAACACAGCAAAAAATTATGTTTTTAATCATCTATTACAACAAGATGAATTGACTGATCGTCTTTTCCATTTTAGAAAATGATGTATATTGAAATGCTGTACTGTGTGACATAAAGACATGTATGTAGAATGAAATTAATTTTGGGGTCTCTATGTCACAGAAATAGGCTCAAATAGCACATGTTTTTGAGAACAACCCTTATATGTGCATGAAAAATTATATATAATATAGTGCATGATCTATGAATCACCTCTGTTCACATCTTAGTATTGTTATGATCCCACATGCATGTAAACAGGTACACATGTATGTAACAACTAACATGATGTGCGTGCACACACACACACACACACACACACTCACGCCCAAACAGGCTTTGGTGAGAGTTAATGTGTGTGTCACTATGTAAGTGAGGGTAGGATGACAAAAAGCTTGTAAGTTATATAACTAATGATAGTATTAGATAATGTAACTCACTAACTGTAAGTTTATTCTCTAATCTCTTACTCTGAATAAAGATAATTTTGACTTGACTCCACACACACACATACAGTATGATACACACACCTTCGTGCAAGCATGCACAGATTCTGCACACAACACATGTCATGTACACCCATTCCTATGCATAATTTATAATTTTATAAGAGTTATGATTATAGTCAATACACATTAATTACACTAACAGTACACAATGTATACACACAAGCACGACCACAGAGGCCATGTAGTGGCTGTCACCTCGTAACACACACTGATCTATGACAATACTAAAAACAGTAAGATGTTTTCACTAGTTACTGAATTTGATGAGAACTAAATTCTAAAACTAGTACTGTTGTAGGCCCTATTTTAATATTTCGCACCAAAGATACCAAGTTCTGCTAGGTAATATACATGGGTTTTATTCATTTTCTTGCTTTAAACTCCAAACTATTTACTATGCCAACACAATCATATACTCACACAAAAGTACCAAGAAGCCTCAAAATGTTTGAAGCAGACCTTCGTTTGTCTTGCTTGGATTTCAACACTGCAGTCTGCATACATGCCGCGCTTCCGGTAAGCTGGTCTGGATGAGATTTTGGATTAAAGTTATAATTGAAAACACAGTTATTTTGCTGCATTCAATTCACAATGGTGTAATTAAGTGAGATATTTACATATATAAAAAACTTATAGAACCAGTTATTTAAAACATTTAAATTTTCAGTTTTCACCAACTGATTCCTAGCTACAAAAACAAAACAAATCCACCTTTAAGATCAACTCACAATCCCCTTGCAAGATGGCGGCTTCCATGGAGGTACTAACATCGAAACTTACGAAAGTGACTCTGTGCACCCGCGTTGCTTCCACCAGAGTAAAGCAGGCTAGCAGATCATGCCACATATCAGTACAGGAACCAGCTCCGTCCTTAACAAAATCAAAGAGCATGCAAGCGTCCTTTTCTTTGACATCCTTTGAGAAAACTCTGAAACCAGGTAATCGCATTCTGTCAGACAGGATTTCGTCTGCAACGGCTGCTTTCCCTTTCGGTGTTATTCGACCGTATTCGGCATTACCCCAACGTGCTATCTTCACCACTCCTGTTTGGCAGCATGAAGGAATAGACGACAGTTCTAGTAATAACATTAAATGCTGGAATTGTGGTAGAGAAACCGATCCGCTCACAGAATTGTTTTTCTGTATGTGTGGTGTTGTTCAAAAGCCCGTTGATAAAACAACTTTCTTTACCCTACTCGGTGTGGAGGAGTCATTTGATGTAGATGTGAAGAAACTGAGTGAGGTGTACAAAGATCTGCAAAAACATCTTCACCCAGACAAGTTCAGTCAAAAATCGGAGGTACTCTGTGTGTGTGTTACTCACTTACTGTTTGTGACTAAGTGAGTGTATGTGTCACTGTGTGTGTTGTTTATTATTTTATAAAAAAAAAAAGACATGTGGTACACACACACACACACACACACACACAACACACACACACACACACAGTCACACGCACACACACACACACACACACACACACACACACACACACATGCTCTGAGTCTCTCTCTCTCCCTCCCACGGACTGGATAGCCTAGTGGTTAGAACATTGCGCTGGCAGTCTGACAACAAATTCGATTCCTGTTCAACGGGATATTTTCCTCTGGAGTTAACATCAGTGCAGACTCCACTCTCCCCAAAAGTCCTTAGTATGAGACTATAAACCGAGGCCCCGTGTGCGAATGCATGCAGAACATCTTGCGCACAAATTAAATCCTGTTCCGCTTTTTGTAAGAGTTGGCCATTATGTGCCGGTGGGAACAGATGACAGAATTGACAAAACCGCATACACATGGGGACTGGATGTAAAAAAGCACATAAGTGCCTACTCCATTATCTTCTATATAAAAAATGAAAACTCTATGAGTCTATCTCACTCACTCACTCACTCAGTCACACACATGCACACACACACACACACACACACACACACACACACACACACACACACACACACACACACACACACAAGTATGTATGATATATTCATATACATAGTACTGAGTATTAATACATAAGAGACACTCATACATACCCCTCCCCCCCCCCCCCCCCCCCCCCTCTCCTAAACACACACAAGATGGAGTTTATGGAGAATAGGTGGGGGTGGGGGTTTGCTGACAACCGAAGAAATTATTAAATCAATGTTTTTGTCTTCATCTTCATTTCAACAGATTTCATTAGTTTAGAATGAATTATATTGCTAACTTTGATAAAATACTTAATACTAGTGATAGTATTTTTTTTATTCAGAGATGCACTCCCTGCCCCCTTTAGTTTTACACATTCACATATACTTCATACATTTCATACATACATTTCACATTTCACATATAATAAACCGTCATCAAATCAGCCATCATTTTTATGCAGACGACTCTCAGATTCTTAGCAGTGAAACTCCCGAAGATATCCAAAACTGGATGATAGAGAACAAGTTACAACTAAATGCAGATAAAACTGAAGCCATGCTTATAGGGACCAAACACAAACTCTCTTCCATAACAACAGCTTCAATAGAATTCGGCAATACGTCTGTCCCTCTATCCACTGTAGTGAAATATCTAGGGGTAGCTATCGATAACACGCTCTCCATGCAAAAATTCATCACCCAAACCTGCCAGTTGTGCTACTATCAATTACGGCGCATTAGTGCAGTTCGAAAGTATCTGTCCACTGATGCAACATCCAAACTAGTCACATCTCTCATTCTCTCACGTCTGGACTATTGCAATTCTCTTCTGGCTGGTCTGCCAGCATCATCTATCCACCCTCTTCAACGTATACAAAACTCTGCAGCTCGACTAGTCCTCAGAAAGAAAAAATCTGAGCACATTACTCCTCTCTCCTCTCTAACTCCACTGGCTGCCTGTGCCACAGAGGGTAAACTATAAGATCTGTACCCTCTGTTACAAAAGTCTCCACAAAACGGCACCTTCCTACCTCTGTGAATGTCTTCACTTGTACACTCCTTCACGTTCCCTCCGCTCTGCTGCAGATACCTTGTGCTTAAGAATACCTAGATTCAACCAGTCCACTGTTGGCTGTCGCTCTTTCTCTGTTTCTGGTCCAGTGATCTGGAACGACCTCCCTCTCTCCCTTCGTCAAAAGCCTACTTATGATGCTTTTAAATCCAGCCTAAAGACGCATTTATTTCAAACCTAAGATTCTCTCCTCTTGTTTCATCTCATTTCTGTCCCTGCCCTCAATAACCAACTGCCCCCCCCCCCCCCCCCCCCCCCCATTAGCCTGCCCGAGTGTACAACTTTTGTGTATGTGTGGGCGTGCGCGCGCGTGTGTGTTTACATTTGTATTTGTAAAAAACTGTTAATTGTGCGCGTGTGTGTGTTTACATTTGAATTTGTAAAAATCTATTAATCGTAACTGGCTGCATGTGAAAGAAAAGGATGAATGAGAGCGCTTTGATTTGTTTTTTGCAAGATTTAGCGCTGTATAAATTCCATGTATTATTATTATTATTTAATGTAATACACACACACTTTAACATTTTTTTTAGTTCTAGTGCTCCTTCCTGATTTTAGGTGGATTTTATTTTTCATTCAAAAGAGCATTTTTTGCATAATGAAGTTGTATAGTTTTCAGCTATTGCCTTCCTTTTTAGGACATTTGTTTATTCATTTATTTTATTTATTCATTTATTTATACCATTTTAAGTCATGCAGATCTGATTTCTCTGCAAGAAATTTGGGCTGCTCTCCCCGGGGAGAGCGTGTTGCCACAAGAGCAGCGCCACCCATTTTCTTTCTTTTTCCTGTCTGCAGCTGTATTTGAGCGTGGTTACCAGTTGGATGGGTGACCGTTTGCGCGCCTTGGCTTCAGTACAGTTCCCCTATTTCACCCAGCTGTAAATGGGTACCTGCCCTCTTTAGGGTCAGGGAAGGTAAAGCAGTGAGGGAGAGGAGATGGGCGCTGCCCTCAATATGCTGGGCCTAGAGAAGTGAGGTCTCTAACGCCTCGCTCCCCTACAACCTTATAGGTTGTGGTACTCCTTTACCTTTTACCTTTACCTAATCAGAGTGGCTTTTTTTCTACAGAAATTTGCCAGGGACAATTCTCTTGTTGCTGTGGGTTCTTTTACGTGCGCTAAATAATAATGTGTAACACACTGGACCTCGGTTTATCGTCTCATCTGAAAGACTAGCGCCCAGACCACCACTTATGATCTAATGGATGGGGGGAAAATTTTGGGTCCAAACGGGATTCAAACCAACGCACACTTCCGACCCGAACTTTTCACTATCTAGACAGACGCGTTACCTCTAGACCACCGATCCACATGATGAAATTGCTGCATTATTAGCATCACACCATGTTAATGTTATATCACATCTGTGTTAAAGAATGTAAAATTACATCATTTGATGTTACTGTTACTTGTGTTGTCCAAGGTATTCAGTATCTTCTTTAACTAAAACGAAACAATTCTAGCAATTTCTAGGATTAATCTGATTTCTGATAACATTAACAATAACACATTAACAGTGTCATTTGTTAAATTACTCATTTTTACTGTTACTTCTATTTTGTATATAACTCAGCATGTACTGTGTGATTACATCCAATGATCCATTTGAGTATTATTTACAATATGACTGATGAAATTTCTTTTTCAGAGATTGAGCAACTAAGGTACTGATAGTTGGTTAACTTTATTGTGTTCTTGCAGACAGAGCAGTCACTTGCAGAACAGCAGTCCTCACTGCTAAACAAAGCCTACTTCACCCTGCTGAAGCCACTGCCACGTGCCCTGTACCTCCTGGAGCTGCATGGTTTTGTCATTGAGGAGGGCACCACCAGCGCAGAACCTGAATTCCTCATGGAAGTCCTGGACCTCAACGAACGCATTGGGGAAAGTTCAATGGAGGACATTCGGGAAATTGAGACAGATATCGCTGGCAAGATTGAACAGAACACTGAACTGATGGGACGTGCCTTTGCTGAAAATGATTATGAGACTGCTCAGAATTTTGCTGTGAAACTGAAGTATTATGTGAATGTGGAGTCAAAGGTGAAAAGTTTTTATCGCAGTAAGATGTAAACTTATTTTGTTTGGGGTTTTTGTGTGTGGTGAAGCTGCTAAAGTAGAAATGTTTGGTCGAAGTTCCAGAGGATACAACATTCAAAACAACTGAATTGACCAGTACAAAAATTGCAGATGCAAAGGATGAAAAATAATGCAGTGTTGATTTGAATTATTTTATTTGTAGAAATTGAAAACAACAAAAATCACCATACAACAAAAGTGACCATAACATTTTCCAGGTGACAGTGATCAGTCAGCATTATTAAAAAGTTACAGTGTGTTATGAGAGCATGTTTGACTCATGATGAATACTTTCTTTCTGTCTCCCACACACAGATCACTTGCACTAAATGCGTGGAATCACATACTTTAAAAGGGGCATTAGTTAATTTTTGTTTGTTTAGAAAAGCTCTTGATATGTGAATTTTTTTGGTCATATTTTAACTGGTCATATTTTCAACTGGTTTTTGTGTCCAGTTTCTGGTGAAAGCTTACGTGTACCCATTTTGCCTCCAGTGTTTTTGTTTTTTTACATGTATACCCTGGCTAGGTTCTTAATGTAATCAGAGATAATGTTCAGTCATAAAAATTCCTTCAAATTACAGTAATTGGCATTAATCATATGTTAGTGTGGCAAATATATATAATTGAAAGTTCTGCAGTGTGCATAAAGTGGTAAACATTACCATGATGATAAGGGTACATGTGTGGTGTAATGGCAAATGAATGGAATCAAGACTTCCCATGCTTGAACTAAACTTTTTGAAAGCATTTTAAAAACCTGTCAGAATTTTTACATTTTATTACTCTTATGTTGGTTTTTTTGGTTGATCTTGATATAAGTTATCTGTTTGGTGTTATCTACCTAAAGCAGAACTTTGCCTTTTTTTAACAGGTCATTTTGTTGATATTGTAGGCATCCATAAGCATGAATTTTCTTTCAATTTCTTTTTAGTTTTTTTCTTTTCTTTTTAGTAGCAAAATGACTATGGGTTAATTAAGGCTGGAATGGGCATCTTTCTTTGCTAATCAGGCTTCACTTTATGATATCATGGTGGCTGTTGTTGTTGCTCAGCATGTCTTTTTTTGTAATGTAAATAAAACAAAGCAAAACAAACTTTCCCACCAGCTAAACTGAGTACAGATTTGAGAATCTTAGCTAGTAAACTAGATAACCCTATAATGATTATTGAGAAATGTCTAGTCTTGTTTACAGGTAAATCTTTTTGTGCTTTCAGGTTGTCAGACTTTTTTTTTTTGAAGAATGGAGTGTCTTCCATATTGCAAGAAATCAAAATCTAAAAGGCAATAATAATACTTTTTAGTATTGATACATAGTTTTTGAAAATTTATTGCTAAAGATATTGGTTTTCAGCTTAAGCTATGTTAAAATAAAAATACTCAAATTGCTTGTAAAGAACTTAGAAGAAAGAATGTATGAGAGAAAAGGAGGGGAGAAGGGAGTCATAATATGTTTTTTCCAGTTTTCTCTGATTGTAGAAAATACTACACCACCCATGAAGACCTTCTTTTTGAAAGTTTTAACTGAATTATCACAAGGTTTGATTGTTTGAAGATCCAAACAAGAGCAGAAATATGTTACACCAACTTTTTTGCTCAAGTAATGATAGGCAAACTGAAACTCAGCAGCCTTCATTTCTCATTTGTGCAAGCTATATTATGTAATAATCGGAAAGAGTGTAACTACCCCACCCCACCCACCCACCCCCACCCCACCCCTGGAGAGAGAGAGAGAGAGAGAGAGAGAATAGCTTTTTTGCAATGTGCTTAGAGTGGATGGTATTTGCTGATTAATAAAAACTCAGTTGGTTGTGTTTGGTTTAGATTTTGTTTTATCTTTTAACAAGAAAATTATGCAACATTATACAATAGTTGTACTTCGTACTTTGTAGTTTTGCTTGTTTGTCATTCCTTATAGAAAATGTATAATTGTCTTTTCTTTACAAAAAAAGCTCCCAAACTTTCCATTTGATTTATAAAGAAATGTATGGGAGAAAAGGAGGGGAGAAGGGAGTCATAATTTTTTACTCTCCAGCTCATTTTGCTTTCCTATTACAAAAAACCACAAGCAAACACACAAACAAAAATTATCTTCAGTGTTTGTTTACCCTACCCTTTTCCCATGGTGTCACACTTATACTGTTCCCCTTTTCACTCCATTTTCGGTTTTTGGTCATATCCAGGCCGATCAACAGTAAGTTTAAACGTACATTGCATTTCGCATGTCTCCCTCTATGTGTCCGCTTGTTTGGGCAGGATGTTCTACTACATGAAGCTTGAATGTAGCTCAGAATATAGTTTGATGTGGCTTGAATGAATGGAATCAAGGATGTGAATCCTGGAGATGTGATAAACATAGGAAAATCAGATTTGGTACACTGGGATCATTACAGACAATTGAAGAGGGCAGATAAGTTTTCATTGGGGAAGGCTGAATGAATGGCTGGAATTTGTTTTATATTGTTGTTGCTGCTGGAGTGGTTACCCATCAGAAATCAGCATTCAGTGTGAACTATTGTTACCCTTTTTTTTTCTTTCAGTAGGCAGTATATGGCTGGTCATCATGATTTACTGTTACTTAGAGAGCTTTCAAAACCTGTGATTGTTTTTTTTTTGGTGTTTTTGTTTGTTGTTTTTTAACAGATGTTTGAGTTTTGTATTTATTGGAAGTATATCATATGTGATATTGTATAACGTTTATGGTTTCAACAGATTTCACTGTATGAAACTGTCGTTGTTTTTTTCCAGTAAGAGCATACAATTGCAAAAGTATGGTTAGAACTATTCTCTTTTCATGTGTGGGTGGATGGGTGTGTGTGTGTGGGTGTAGGTGAGTGGGTGCTCAAATATGGGTGCATGTGTGTGTGCGCCCATGATCCCAATCGTTAATTTTCCCTAGAGAAGGTACCAGAGCAAGTAGAATGTTCCACTCACATGTAATTCCACTTCGGCTTATAAATCCACCTACGAGTTGTTTTACTGCATAACTTTGCACTTATGGAACATTTGAAAGTGAGATAAGTCTGGACTTGTTTAGAAATTGTGCTAAATACAAGTTGCATACATGTGTGTGTGAGTGCGTGTGTGCATGCATGCGTGAGTGTGTGCGTGCATGCATGTGTTTATTTGTACATGTGTGTGCGCGCACATGGGCACACACGTGTGCATACGTGTGTTATATGTGTGTCTGTGTGTATGTCTGTGCTTTTGTATGCATATGAAAACATTTCATAATCTTAACAAATTTGATATTGTGCTTTTTAAAAAAAATCTTCCATGGAAGTGGGGGTAGGGATTAGGAAGAGTACTGTACAAACAGAGGCACTGTTTAGTTCTGTATGGGGTCAACAGTCTTCTACCTGGTTTGATACAGCAGAGAACATGACAGATTCAGTACAATCATTTCCTATGGTCCTATCCATCACACTGAAGTCAAATGCACAGGGCCTGATTTGTCAGGCGCTTAACAGCAGCGCAACATATTTTCACTCATAATGCAATAGTTGCTGTCTTGAGTGTTCAATGAAGAAGAAGAAGTCCTATCCGTAATTTCCATCCAGGAGGACAAAATATGGATGACTTGAGGGGGGATTTACATCAAAATAACATTTTTAATATTAAGAAGAGTCTACAGTGTGGTCTCAGGTAAAGGGGGAGTAGAGAATTGCTGTGTGATGTGGACTGCAAGGTTTAATAGGTAGATCTTAGATAGATATGGAAAGGTTGTGGTGTGTTGTGTATGCTACTTAAGCTATGACTATGGGAAGCCACAGCAACTGCCTTGTGAGGCATGTCTCTTTTCCTTTTCCCTCTGACCCGCTTGTTGCTGTGTGCTCTGCCGTTTTGCTGTAACTGATAAGGTGGGTTTGGGGTTAATTTAGTTGTGGATGAGGAATCATGACTTTTCTATTAAAAAAAGAAAAGAAAGAAAAAGAGAAATGCACATATACAGATGCATGCATGAGCCACATACCCACACATACTGAAAAGTATGTATACTATGCATTTATGAAACCTTGATTCACACAAACTACGTGCAGACATACACACATGCTCGCACATAGGTATGCATACAAACACACCGTGCATATGTATGCACTCACTTTCTCTCTTTCTGTGTTACACACACACACACACTCACCTGAATTCACATATATATCCCCTCCCCCCTGTCTTCTTACACCTCTTTCCCCATGTATTGTTTGGTCAGTTCAATAGACAGTTGCCTATGCTATTACAATTGGTTACTGGTCTTGTTTGATTGTTGCTGTTTGTACATAATTGTTACGGAATGTTGATATCCAGAAGTAGCAATGTTTCTTGTGCCACACCACAGGAGTTTTGAATAAACTTGGTGATCATGCCATAAACGCATACCCTCATTTTCTGAGAGGCTTAACATTTAGAGAGAGAATGTGTGTGTGTGTGTGTGAGAAACCATGTAAACAAAAAAAAACTTTTTAAGGATTGTTGCTATTTAGGCACGTGCTGTGTGCAAGCTTTAGTTAAGAGATTTATAATTGTGTCAAAATTTACACTTGAAGTGCAATTTAAAAAAAAAAGCCTCCCCCCACCCCCTTTCAAACAAAACAAAACAAAAAAGTAGATGGCCATCTGCACGTACACATTGACCTTGACCTTTGTGTTTGTCTAATGACCTTGACACTGTCCACTCTAGCAAGAAAATGTTTTCATCATCTTGATGACACTTCCTTAGTCTTACATAATGTATCAAAAGTTACATTCATATGTACACACACCACACACACACACACACACACACACACACACACACACACACACATACATACAAGTATCTGGGACAGGTTATTTGTCAACCATGCCCTAGACACTGACTGGATGATGGAGTCTCCCGTCCGATGGACGGATGAGTAGGCAGGCAGGCTTATCTGTCAGAATGTATCCTCATATGGGAGAAGAGGCCGATTCTGGATGCACAGCACTTCCCACAGGTGTTGCAAGGGAAAACGTCTCCAGAAGTTGAGCCCTGCTTCCTTCGCTCACGCTTCTCCTTAATGGCCAGCGTTCTCTTGTTTTCCAACGTCTTTATGCCACTGGAGCACAGCATCCTCCAGCGAGAACGATCAAGGGCATCAGTTTCCCAGGTAGCGATGTCTATGTCACAGGCTTTAAGGTTTGTCTTCAAGGTGTCCTTGAAGCGCTTGTAGGGTCTTCCAAGTTTTCGGAGGCCTTCCTTCAGCTGGCCATACAATAGCATCCTTGGGATCCTGCTGTCTGTCATTCGGACAACGTGTCCTGTCCAGCGTAGCTGGTACTTGATCAGTAGGCTTTCGATGCTGGGCAGGCTGCTCTTCTCTAGGACCTGGAGGTTGGAGACCCTGTCTTGCCACTTTATTCCGAGAATCTTTCGTAGGCATCTCTGGTGAAACTGCTCAAGCTGTTGAATGTGACGGCAGTACGTCGTCCATGTTTCACAGCAATACAACAAGGTGGTCAGCACGACAGCTCTGTAAGTTTTGATTTCGGTGCTGAGCCTGATGCCTTTATTGTTCCCCAGCCTGTTGTTGAGTCTGCCGAATGCAGAACTGGGCTTGGCGATGCCCACTGTGACTTCTGCATCAAGGGTTCCATTGCTGCAGAGGGAGCTGCCCAGGTAGCAAAACTTGTCGACTGACCTGATCTCTGTGTCATTGATCTTAACTGCAGGTGGGGGGAAGGCACTGGTGATCTGTGGAATAGCTGGTTGGTACATGGACTCGGTCTTGCTGAGGCTGATGGTGAGTCCAAAGCGCCTGCAGGAGGTAGAGAACCGGTCCATAATGAACTGTATGTCCTCATGGGTGTGTGCGGCAAGCGCGCAATCATCAGCGAAGAGGAACTCTCTCAACAGTGCCTCAGACACCCTGGATCTAGCATGGAGTCGCCGCAAGTTGAAAAGTTTGCCATCAGTGCGAACGATCCCAAAAAAAACGCCCAAATTACCCCTTTTTCCCCCACGCCCCAACCATTTCTTTTTTCCCCAATTTTAAATCCGGGAACACCACCCCACAGAAATAAAGGGCACACCCATCACAGTACCAAATTTCCCCAAGGGTCGAACGCGACCAAAATTTACCTTTCCCCCAGGGAAAACAAACCCCCCCACCCGCCCCATTCCCCCCTTTCCCCAAACCCCCAAGCCGGGCCCCCCCAAAAAGGATTCCCCCCCCTTTCCCCACTTTACCCCCAAAACCTCACCAAACCCCTCCAAAAACCCCCCCCCCAGCACGAAAACCCCCCCTTTCAGCACCCCGTTTTTTTCTGCAGGGTTTTTTTTTCCCCCCCCCCCCCAAAGCCCCGGCAAACCCCCCCGGACCCCCCTCGGGCCCCACCCCCAAACCCCCCCCCAAAAAAATTTTACCCCCCTTTCAAACAACCTGGGGGGGGCAAAAAATTTTTTTTCAACTCGGCTTCCCCAAATTACCCCAAAACCCCCCCTTTTAAAACCCCCCCCCAAAACGTTTTCCTTTTTCCAAAGCCCAAACACGCAAACTCCCCCCCTCCCCCCTTCTAAAAGGAGCCCCCCCAAAAAATTTCCCCCCCCGGGAATTAGATGCCCCTTAAAATTTGGGAAGGGGGCAAGGAAGGAAGAGGGGAAAAAGGTTTGGAGGCCCACCCGATAAAAAGGGGTTTGCCCCATTCATTTTTAAAAGGCCGCATGCCTTTGACCCCCTGTTTTGCCCTTTTGGGACCAAACTTTAAGGGGTTTTCCCCCCCCGGGGCCCCTTCCGGGCCGGGGCCCGGTCCAAAGCCTTTTTGGGGCTCAGTTTTACCATTTTTTCGAAAATTTTGAAAAACCCGTAAGCCCCGGGCCCGCCCCCGCTTGGGGGGAAAACGGGTTTGGGGAAATCAGTTGCTTAAAAGGGGGAAATTTTCGGGAAATTGAAAAGAACCCAGGGGTTCGCAGAAATTTTTTGTCTCCCCTTTTTTGGTAAATTAAAATTTTGAAAGGGGGGCCCCCTTTTCCCTTTAATTAAAAGGACGGGCTTGTTGTAGCACCCCCTACACTTGTAATGTGGGCCCGGATTCCTCCGCCCGGGTTTTTCCCTGACGTTGTCAGCTTCAGGGCTTTGGGCCGGCCTTTTTTGGGAGGGGACTTGATCACGACTGGAGCTGTGGAAGGCGCAAGGCCCCTCAATACAGTAGCCCCCCTTGAGGAGGGTGTTGAAGTGCCGCCAGCGTGTAGGGTCTTTCTTGTCTGTCAGGGGGGGGTCTGGTCCAAGGTTCGGGCAGGGGTTTACCTGTGGCCTTGGGGCCCATATACAGCCGGAGCCCCAGGAAGGTTTCATTCATGACGTCAGATGCGAAGCTCTTCGGGTTTCTTTCCCCCGTTGTTCTTATCTCCCCGCAAACCTCTTCTGTACAATTGCTTGGTTTTCAGTATGGTTCTTTTCCCGGCACTTTATCCAAAAAAATGTGTCCCGAGGTTGTGCAGTGTGTTCGGAGTTGAGTCTCGTCATTCCGTCAAACCGTTTTGTGGTCCCCTTTACAAAGCCGAGGTGTCACGTCAGCTGGCGTGTTTAAAAAAGGCCTTTTTAAAGTGCCCCCTATCTCTTTACATCCGTGAGGGGTTTCTTGGAGAGTGCTTTTATTTGCTGTTTAAATCTCCCTTGGGGTAGGGGGGCGGGGTGTTTTGTTTTCCCGGGGGAAATTTCGCCCGGCTGATTGGAGTTGCTGCAATCATGTTCACTTGCTGCGTACCAGGCGAGGTCCGACCAACGATGCTCCCCTCATGCGGGTTTAAAGGAAACATCACCCTGTCCCTCTGCCCGACGTTCCCTGTCCCGCAAGTCCCCTGCTTCGAGCAGGGGGGCATCCTGTGTTTGTCTTGTCCTTTTTTGAAAGAGGGGTTTTGATGGTCAGTTCATGCTGCGCCAGAGCGAGAGCAAAACATCCGGGAGTGCACTTGCCCGGCCGTGCTGCCCGGGCTTTTGGCCCGGAGGAGAAGTCCCCCGCCGACCGGCTTGAAATCCCGGATAATCAGCCCGCCTTTCTGTCTACCCGAATCGGCGGGGTAACTCTTTTAAAAGCTTCTTTGATTCTCAGGGGTTTGGGCACGTTTAGGGATACATGAGAGTTTAAAAGCAAACTTGGGCGCTTCAGACCCGGGTCATCAGCTTCGTTTTATCCCGGGGAAGGTTTCAAGGGGTGGCAAGTTTGGGTTTTGATTGCAAACCCCCATGAGGGGCTTTGGGGTAAACATCTGGCTTCCCCCAAAGCAGTAGAAGGGGTAAAACCCCAAATTTTCCCCCGTGGGGTTTTACCCGCAAAACCCTTTTTTCGCTCAGAGCCGCTATTACCCGGGAGCGATTTTAAGGTTCAGCAAAGACGTTTTAGGCCCCCTCTGGGGTGTTTTCTGTCCCAAAAAGGGGGCAACATTCCGGACCCAAGTCAGTCTTTTTCCCCTTTTTTTTTTGACCGGTGTTGGATGTCCCAAAGGTGCGGTTTTTCCCCAAAAGGACTAAGAAGGGAGGCTTTGGTTAGGGGTCCTTTTTCCCCTTCCCGTGTGGGGAGAGCAGTGCTGTCCCTAAAAAAGGGGTGCTCCCTGGGGAGGATACGGGGGCCCCATCTGCCCCAGTCAGTAGCGGACGACCATCACCCCACAGCCGCCTGCGTGCAGAGTCGTGACTAGGAACTGCCAGCAGCATCCTCTGCCTGTACCCGTTACCACTTCTCCATTGCCACAGGGCTTGGGAAAGCTGGGTGTTGATGGGCTAGCCTCATTGTTCCGACATAGCCTGGTTGCCTGACCAGCACAGGTGACTTTTTTAAGTGAA
Source organism: Rapana venosa (assembly GCA_028751875.1). Classification (NCBI taxonomy): domain Eukaryota; kingdom Metazoa; phylum Mollusca; class Gastropoda; order Neogastropoda; family Muricidae; genus Rapana; species Rapana venosa. The sequence continues at coordinate 41,425,115 of CM054147.1, forward strand.
GAGGAGTTGTGCAGTCCCTTCTCCACTCTCTCGCCTACCGACGCTCAGAGTCCCACAGGTGCAGGTACTGCCACGTGTAGAACGGCCTCGGTAAGTGCAGGGGTTTTTTCTTCGGATTTCCAACTTCTAGGAGGACTTCCAGCCAAGGATAAGAGCTCCCTCTGCCCTTTGGTCATCCTCTTCCGCCTTCACAGCCATTGGGAAAGGTTTCCTCCTCCGCCTGATCCGCCTGATTGG
>CM054147.1:41430351-41440351 GCA_028751875.1 Rapana venosa
TGTGATGAGTGATGAGGGAGGAAAGATCCCATGAGTATGACACGGAAGGGGAAACTAGTCACCAGTAAGTTGTCACTCCGAAGTTTGTAGACAACATGTTGTGACACTCCTCCACCCCCACCCCCCACCTTCCCTTCTGCCACAGAGAACCAAACAGTGACCTCCTGAACTCCAGAAGCTCAAGGACAGTGAGAGCAGTAGGTATGAAGCCACCTTTATAAATATGTTTATGTAAAAGAACACATTGCCAGAAACTGGATGAGTGAATACACTGCTATGCATTTGTTTGTTTGGAATTTTGTTTTAAAAGAAGGAAAGAACCATGGAACTCAGCTTTCTTTGAAATATGCTGACCATTGACAGACTTAAAAAATGTACAAACTATCAGATCCTAAGCATTCTGAGTGTGTCATATATTCATCAAACTATGACTTCTGTCCTTATTTAACCTTTCTGGGGCATTTATATGAGAAAATAAAGTCTTTCTGACTTTGATATGGGTGATTCAGTGCTGAAGAATAACTTATAAATGGAGGTACGGTTTTTTTCTCTCTTCCATGTCTTCCTGTTCTCTTATTCTGATAGCTAGTCTTGTGCAGAAAGGTGAATCAGTCAGGTTTACCTATCCCAGAAGCAGAAGTGCAAATGGTAGTACTGTGCTGGAGCCACGTGAGGAAGTGGAGTCTTTCTTTAAGGAGCTTCAGGAGTTCGTGGACAGAGATCTCTGAAGAAAAATATGTCAGGGATGTGTCTCCAATTCATCACAGAAGATCTCACAGTCTTCGCAGATCTCACGTAAAAAGGTAAGTAACACAAATTTCGATTTCGTTTTTTTTTGGAAAAAACAACTATAAATGGAAGATTGTTGTTTTGTTGATATGGTAATTACTTTCTTGTATCCTTGTTAGTTAAAAGTCTAACTTGGGGATGCTTAATTATGGGCTTGAATGATTTTTACTGACTTTATTAACTTTGCTGCTTGAGTTATTAGTCAATTATGTGCACCATCTCCTTTTGTGTTTTTTTTCTTTGTCTCTTCTCAATAAAACAAACTCTTGTATCATGCTAATATATAACAACGTATAACACGATGAGTTTGAATAAAAAATGGTGTAAAAAGGAAACAGTTTTTCTTTTCCAAGAGCTTGGATACTATCCTCTGTCACTATATAGAAGGACTGAACATTTGATTTAACCAACTCTACTGGTTGCACCATTGTATCATTTCTCTGAACTCCGCGTAGTTCCCCCCCCCCCCCCCCTAAACAACTCAAGAGGTTGTATTAGTAACATTATTTCCAGGCGATGAAGGCAAATCAGAGTTTTCCCTTACAGTATTTGGATTGCATTATTTCTTAGGAAACAAGATGTGTTATCAAACGTTCATTACAGTGTTTGAATTTCTTAGTCTGTTTGAACAAGTTAGAAAGTTGCAGTTTCAGTTTTCAAAAGTGACATACCTCTTTGTGGAGCACCTCTCCCTCTTTACACCACGTTAGCTGTGTCAGTTATAAAATTTGGAACAAAACAGTTTTTTGAACTTTTTTTTGGGTGGGGTGGGGATTAAAGTCTCTTTTGAATTTTTTTCTTTGGGGGGATTAAAATCAGAGTGAATCTGAAAAAAGTTTACATGTTCTCTTTGAGATATTGTAAGTTTACTTCTTGTCATTTAGTAAATCATACATTGTAAATTTTGTATACATTGAAGATCATTCCAACTTTCCCCATTGCTTAAAGAGGCCAATGTCCTGGGATGTTCATGTCTGGGTTCCCTACACTTTATGAATTCTTAAATAAAAACCATCCTACAGGTGTACCTGAATACTACAAGGCATTTCAGTGTCATTTCCATTTTCAACATTGGGACCTTTTTATTCAGTTACTACTACTAACTACTACTACTACTACTACTACTACTACTACTACTACTACTACTTCTACTACTACTACTAATGTATGGAGTTTATATAGCGCTGAATCTTGTAAAGCAACAAATCAAAGCGCTTAAGTTAATGTGAACAGTATCTCAATCAGAAAAAAGGTGTGTTTCAGAAAAAAATGATAACAGGAAAAATACATTTGTGTAGGAATGTAGCTAGCAGTGAAACTCTCAGACCAGTTACTGATTCAATATGACTACTTGTGTTCAGGTTCAATCACTTCACTGTCAGCCTACCTTTTCTTCATCTGTCAGGGATTCTTCTTTTAGGAGCGAGCTTTCTCTCTCTCTCTCTCTCTTCACCCAAAACCTTCACTTAACAGTTTCAGATCCTATTTCATTCCTAGAATCAGAAAATGGCTACCTTACTAGTGGGTAAAAGCAAGTAAAAAAATAAGATTAAAAAGTCACACCTGAAGATACACATTCTTCCTGTATGTTTTCTTCACTTTTTCACTTTTTTGCATTTGTACTTGAACTGTGTATGTATTCCTCTGCTAGTTTGTTTGTCTCAGAAGATTTGCACTAGTGGGAAATCTACAGATGTGAACATTTAGTATTTCAAAGAATTAGCAAGCTGTTTATTTTGTTTGAAAGTAGCACAAGTCAAAGCAGAAAACAAGATAAAATATAGTAGAAAAGCATCTGCATAATGCAGGTGACTTCATACTTAACACCGCTTCAGAGGAATTAAAGGTACAGCCCTTTTTAGGATTCTTTTTGTGTTATGTTTTTGTTTCTTGGCTAGAACTTTGAGGTTCACCAAATGGTGAGACTTTAGTATATGTGACCACCACCCCCCTTCCCCCGCCATAAAGTAGGTGCATTCTGACTTTGGGCATGCAGTTGTGAATAGAACCTATCAATTTTGCCAGGAGAGTCTGAAGGCACCTTCCTGCTTTTTCCAATTTTCAACTGTTGTGGGTTCTTTTGAAGTGCACAAGTCCATGTGCACATGGGTCTAACTGGTTTAGTGTTTATGAAAGACTTGATATTCAGTTCGATTTTACCATCACACTGGGAAGAAAGGCAAGGCTGGGAATGGAGCCCAGAACCTCATGGTTTATTTGTTAGGCAGGTGAACACCTTTCTTCTTACAGCACTTTTTGTTTTGCTTTGTTTGTGTTCTGAAAGGCTGTGCTTAGTGTGAGTAAATTGATAGCAGATGATTATGTTGTGGATGTTGCTCAGGCTTGTGACCATTACAATATTGATAAAGGCCGATTTTTCACGGCTGTATCAAGCAGGTGTTTGTTTACATTCATTATGTTCTGTCAACCTTTCATGACTTTGGAAAGGTAAAGCTAATGAAGCTTGAAGTTTTGTATGAGAGAGAGCTGTCTAGGGCAATACACATTCCCATTTCACTTTACCCCCCCTATTCCTCTCCTGACACAAGTCCGGGCCTTCGTTCATTTGGTGTGAAGGATGTTGGCAGTCTGAAGGGATGGCTGTTGTCTTGGTGTGGTGAAAGTTTTACGGACCTTGTGGACAGCAGAGTGGTGACTGAGGGCGTAAAGAAGTCAGTCTTCATTATCAACTGACTGACATGGCGACCTTTTCATTGCCTACCAGAGCCTGTCCCTGTCTGTCATATTCGTCACACACTCTCAGATGCTGTCTGTTCAGTTTGGCTGTCTCTGTCTTTGTCTCTCTGTCTGTCTTTGTCTTCCTATCTCTCTTTTTCTGTATTCTTTCATAAACCATGCACAGTATAATTTATCATATGCCATCACATGCATATGCAAGCACATGTAGTTGAGAGCACACCGACACACAGGAGCGCCGCACACACACACACACACACACACACACACACTCACACACACACTTAACGTACAGAGATTTCTCAGCATTAAGAATAGTTACACACACACACACACACACACACACACACACACACACACACACACACTTACTTACAGAGATTTTTCAGCATCAAAAATAGTTCCACACACACTGAACTTAAACAAAGAGATTTCCACATGTTATAAATAGTTCCAACCCCACCCCCTCCCCCTCCCTAATCTAGGCTTTTGGAAAGAGATACACCTAACATGGACAAGTGACTTTAATGAGGCTAGCTAGGACCCTTCTCACCTCCTGTTACCTTCAGTTAAGAGCGGAAATATTGTCACACATGTCAACAACGGCAGTGCGGATAACTGGAAAGGGAGCATAACCAGACTGGATGGGCCAAAGGCACAAAGGGGTAGTGTCAAGCTGCTCTCAACTGCCGCTCTCTGCTCTCATTCTTCCAATTCATCCTGGGCTACGTGATAGTGCCCTTTCCGATAAAAAGCACGTGAAATGCACAATCAGCAAAAAACCCCACAAAACCTGTCTGACAACAGGACCCCCAACCTCCCCCCCCCCCCCCCCACACACACACACCTAACACTGTAAACAGTCAAAATCAAGGACACTTAAAAAATGAAAAATAAATATAACGATTTTTTACAAGTGCTCTCTCTCCCTCTCTCTCTCTCCCTTTCAAATGGGGCCATTGCCTTTCTTGAATAAGTATCGTTATCCTTATAGTTATGGCTCTCTCTCTCTCTCTCTCTCTCTCTCTCTCTCTCTCTCTCCCTTAAAAAGCAAAACAGAGGGCAAAAGAGTTTGGAACACTGTAAACAACCAAAGAATTCAAAGACCTTAAAACAATTATTTTTACTTCTATATTTCAAGGTCCCCCCCCCCTTTTAAATTTTTTTTTTTTACATGACATTGGTTTTTTGCTTTTTTGTTTGTTTTTGTGCTTTTGTTTGTTAGGTGTCGTTGATATGGTTTCTTTCACAACGTGGTGACGGTCCTGGGTTGACCCTTATGATTGGCCCAGACGTTGATACAATGACCGACAGTAGAGTTGGTTATAAACCCGGTTTTAATTTGTATATATGCACAGTTTTAATCTGAGATTTAAACAAAATTGACAGGGTGACAGCTCTGATAGTGCCTCTGTGGTGAGCAGGGCTATAAACAAGGAGACTGGATTGGATTGGTTGCTTTTAGTTTTGTTTCATACACATAGAACTGACGCCTAATGAAATGCTGATATATCATGAACATAATGTTACTCTGGCTTGATTTAGCTTCAGTCACTTCTTCTTCAACACAAGGAGGAATCAGTGGAACATCCCATAGAATTTTTTTCAGGTGGTGTGTTCAGGCGTGACCTGTGTATAAGATGGTTTGTACACGGGACCTTAGGTCAGGTCTTTGCTTCTTCTGGACACTAAGCCTCCTTCTCATGGTATCTAAATCGGAAATCTTCCCTGGAATGTAAATACAAAATCACAAAAGCATTAACTCTAGTTTGTAGTCTCATCCCAAGGATTTTCAGAAAAATGGAATCAGTAACTTTAGGGGGAGAAATCTGGTCACATAGACTGGTGGCTTGAACTTGTCCTGTTAATTACCACCAGATTACAAGTTTAAGGCTTAAACCACTAAGCACTAAGCTATCCAGGCCTTTTCCCATACCATACTGTCTTAACAGTGTTGTTTGATAAGCCTCCTCTTCCTTGATCGTGTAGGGTCATGTGTCTGATCGTGTATGGTCATGTGTTTGATTATGTGTGGTCATGTTGAATACTTCAGTATTGATCGCCAAGCCAAGCATGTATGGTCGTATTAAATAATTCAGCTTTAATTTTGTTTCTCAGCTCGAAGTTGCAGGTTCAGCAATCGTTAAATTTTGCTTATGCGACTGTTTGACCGCCATTAGTTAAGGTAGCCGCATTCCGACTTAAAGGATGGTTCTAAACGCGACACCAGTGCATACGCGTTAAAAAAAAAAAAGTTGTATCCATTTCACCCACCACACGATGGCTTAGTCTTCCGAAAGACAAAACAGGCTTTAACATGTGCCAAAGATGTTCTGCGTGCGTGCACAGGTCACCTCAGTTTATAGTCTCATCCGAAGGACTTTCGGGGAATTGGAGTCGGTACAGATGTTAACCCCAGGGGAAAATTCTCCTGAAAGGGCTCCTAGTGGTGGCTCGAACCCTCGTTGTCAGGTCGCAAGCCCATCGCTCGCTCTAACCACTCGGCTATCCCACTCCCTAGACTTGTGATCTGATGCTAACCAGAGTGCATGAGTTTGCGTCACTATTGAGGCGTTCGTCTGAAGAAAATTTCAGCCTGAAATGACATTTGTATCGACTCCACTGCTGTGTGCGAGTCCTTCACATGAGACTATCAACCGAAGTCCCCTGTCTGAACGAACACAAAACTTATTGCACACTTACACAAGTTAAAGCACCAACCTCTTTTCGAAGACCAGGCCAGTTCTGGATGATGGTAGGGCTGGGTGACATGGACATACCCAGCACACAATCTGTACCCTGGTTAGGCATGAGCTCCGCCTGAGAGTTTCAGCACAGTGCTCCAATAACTTGTCAGTGTGTGGAGGAGGGATATGTCAGTAAATGAAGTGGATCTGGTGTCTTTTTTGTAAGCGGTCCCATATCTGTTTGTTATTCAGCTATGGTTATTCTGTCTGTCTGTCTGGTACTTTGGTGCGTGAGTGTGATTGTGTGTGTATTGTGTGTGTGTGTGTGTGTGTGTGTGTGTGTGTGTGTGTGTGTGTGTGTGTGTGGTGTTGCGCGCGCCGCGCGCGAGAATGTGTATGCGTGTGTGTGTGTGGTGTGTGTGTGTGTGTGTTGTTCGTGCCTGTGTGCGTGCATGCGTGCGCGTTGTGTGTGTGTATGCATGCGTCTGTATTTTCTGGTGGCCTTTCCTTTCAAAATAAAAAAGAAACATGACTTCTTTTACTGAGCTTTTCTTTATTGATTGAAGATCTGCAGTGTCATGCGCGGATACTCAGGAACAAAAACGAAACTTGGAAATGTATGCTAAACCGCATCTTTCATCGATCATGTCCTTGTTTATTTTAGCTCCTAGTTCTTGTGTCCCTTACATTGTTGATGGCAGTGCATTCCCTTGTGCACTCCCGGAAATGCTGTCATGACGTAGTCATGGAAAAAGGAAAAAAATAAGAATGGGACAGGAGATGAGGGGGAAACAAACAAACAAACAAACATGCTTATACTCATTTCTGAATTAAAAAAAACCAAACTATTTAAACCAACCAACCAACCAAACAAAAACGCCCAGAACACAGCGGTGAGGGAGAAACAAAACAAAGAAACAAGGGGGGGGGGGGGGGGGGGGGGGGGCGGGGGGGGGGGGGGGGGGGGGAGCTTAACAGTGCAACTTAATGCAATCTACGCCATTACGTCCGTCTATATTTTCTTTCCATTTATCTGCACTGCCAGGGGGACCGGCTTTTGTGACAATATTTCCCCTCTTAATTGAAGGTAACAGGAGGTTGTAGGAGTTGTCATAGAAGGTAAGGTCATTGCTTCACCTGTCGTCTGTATGCATGCTTCTCTCAGAGGGCCTAGACTGATTAATTGTATCCTGTGTCGACTTACGTCTGAGGTAAAGCTGGGCTATTTCTGGCCACAGGCAATCCCTTGTCCTTGATTAGTGTGTGTGGTGTGTGTGTGTGTGTGTGTGAGTGTGTGTGTGTGTGTGTGTGTGTGTGTGAGAGAGAGAGAGATGGTATGTGCGTGTTCGCATACCTACATGTGTGTGTGTGTGTGTGTGTGTGTGTGTGTGTGTGTGTGTGTGTGTTGTGTGGGTCATGAAGATTTGCATAGGTGCCTACGAGAGAGAGAGAGAGAGAGAGAGAGAAGAGAGAGAGAGAGAGAGAGAGAGAGAGAGAGAGAGAGAAGTTGGTATGTGGTATGTTCACATGCTTACTTTTATTTTTTTTTATTTATGTTTTATTCGATTCTTTTAGTTCGAGGATAAAGGAATAAGCATTCATGTGTTTTTTTCATCCAGTCCCCTTGTGTATGCAGTTTTGTAAATTTTGTTATCCGTTCCCACCGGCACGCAATGGCCTACTCTTCAGAAAAGCAGAATGGGTTTTAACGTGTACGCAAGATGCTTACTGCACAAATGCGTGCGTGCGCGCGCGCACACGCGTTTGTGTGTTCATGAACATTGCATAGGTGCCTACCTGAGTTTACATTGATACCCTGACCACTGACAGAGTTGGTGCTATAATTATATGGACGAATGTGCAACAAATGAAAAACAAAATTAACGCAATGATTAAAACGGATTTTTAAAAAAATCTTTTATTTCCAGGATAATGGAATAAACACAATGTGCTTTAAAAAAAATCCAGTCCAAGCGCGCATGTAGTTTTGTAAATCTGGTCATATGTGCATTTGTTCACACACGGGACCTTGGTTTGTAGTCTCATCCAAAGAACTTTTGGGGAAGGGAGTAGGCACTGATGTTAACTCCAGGGGAAAATCCCATTGAACTGGTATCTCGATGATTGCTTGAACCTAAGCTCAAACCCGGGCTGTCAGATTGCCAGCACAAAGCCCAATGATCTAACTAACCTGAGAGAGAGAGAGAGAGAGAGAGAGAGAGAGAGAGAGAGAGAGGAGAGAAGAGAGAGGAGAGAGAAGACACACACAACACACAGACAGACAGACAGACAGAGACAGAGACAGACAGACAGGGAGAGAGCAGTGAATTGCATTGAATTGAATATAATTTAAAGAGGGTAATGACATAAGCAAACATGCTTTTTGGGGAGTCTACAACCAGAATTCTCTGTCAGAGGCAGAGACAAAGAAACACAGAGAGACAGAGACAGAAAAAAAAGACAGATAGAGACAAGAGACAGAGACAGCAAAAAACTGAACAGACTGCATGTTAATATCTGGGAGTATGTGACGAATATGACAGACAGGGACAGGCTCTGGTAGGCAATGAAAAGGTCGCCATGTCAGTCAGTTGATAATGAAGACTGACTTCTTTACGCCCTCAGTCACCACTCTGCTGTCCACAAGGTCCGTAAAACCTTCACCACACCAAGACAGCAGCCATCCCTTCAGACTGCCAACATCCTTCACACCAAATGAACGAAGGCCCGGACTTGTGTCAGGAGAGGAATAGGGGGAGTAAAGTGAAATGGGAATGTGTATTGCCCTAGACAGCTAGCTCTCTCTCTCTCTCTCTCTCTCTCTCTCTCTCTCTCTCTCCTCTCTCTCTCTCTCTCTCTCTCTCTCTCTCTCTCTCTCTCTCTCTCTCTCTCTCATTTAGATGGGTTTTTTAAAAGTGGTTGGCCCCTACTAAGTAAAGACGCATTAAAAGATAGAGGTAAACAAGAATATAGGCTTTTATAACAGTGTTTTGTGGCAGTTCATTTATTATAATTAAGTGGGTTTTTTAAAAACTTCTTTTCATGTATCTTATGCTACTGTTCAAGGTTTGATTAACTTGTTTAGATTTGCAAATAAACATCTGCAACTATATATATATATATATATATATATATATATATTATATATATATATATATATATAAATATATTATATATATTCTACTATATATTTATTCTCTTTATTTAAAGGATAATGCAACATAAGCAACCATGTGGTTTTGTTAATCCAGTCCTGCATGTATGCGGTTTTGTGAATTTTGCCATCTGTTCCCATTGGACTACTCTTCCAAAAGGCAGACCAGGGTTTAACGTGTACGCAAGAAGTTTTGCGTGCGTTCACACATGGGACCTGGATTCATAGTTTCATCTGAAGGACTTTTGGGGGAGTGGAGTCAGCAGTGATGTTAAGTCCAGGGGAAAAATCCCCTTGAACGGGCTTCTTGGTGGTATGGTGGTTCGATTCTGGGCTCGAACCCGGGACATCAGATAGCGAGCACAAAGCTCTAACCACCAGGCTGTCCCGTCCCCATATGATAAAGACCAAGAAGGAACTGTAGACCTGGAGCAGTGAGGTACATAATTCATTTGTGAATATGACCAAAAAAAATTCCAAAGAACCCCCCCCCCCCCCCCCCCCCCCCCCCCCCCCCCCCCCCCGAAAAACCAACAAAAACAACAAAAAACCAAAACAAAACAAAAACCCAATAGGAAGAGAGAAGGCCCTCACTAAAACGAAAACTTATACTTAGGTTGGAAAGGAAGTAAGTAAAAGGCGTAAAATACAAGAGGATTTATTATTGTAGTAG
>CM054147.1:41442851-41477851 GCA_028751875.1 Rapana venosa
CCCCATCTCCACCGCCACCCCCTTACCTCCACCACAATCCACCCCATCCCGGAGAATAGCTGCGGATGGGTATTTGGAGTATGGTGGGCAGTCCGAGAGAGAGAGAGAGAGAGAGAGAGAGAGAGAGAGAGAGAGAGAGAGAGAGAGAGAGAGAGAGAGAGAGAGAGAGAGACAGACAGACAGACAGACAGACAGACATGTGGATATGCGGATGGCAGACATACGAGTTTAGCCGCCGACAATGAAATATGGCCTGACGTGCTGTCCCCTTGTCATCCGTTTGATGGAGTGACACGATTGACTGTCTGTCGACAAGCTTGAGCGCGCCAACGTTTTTGGCTTTCTTTTAGGACTTAAGTTATTAATCGGTTGACATGTTTACGCCTCCTTCGGCTCTTTTAGCATTCGCGGTTTCTGCCCCTCCTCTTTCTTTCGGCGTGGCTAACAGGGCTAAGAGGTTATTTGTAGACTAGGTAACGAGAGAGAAGAAGACGTGGTGTATAAGCCTTGGTATGGTGGCCCTGTCACTTTTTTTTGTGGCCATTATTTTCAGCTTGTCAGTCTTTAGTTTTTAACACCCAAAGAGCACATACTGCTCTGCATGAATACACCGCAACTGACTAGAAAGTAACTTAGTTAAGTGCTGGACCAGCTGCATGACTCACAGTTGCCAGTAGGCAAGCTTTGGATGCATGCTTGGTATTTTTGTGTGTGTGCTTTAGTGCCCACTGAATGCCGACATGAGTTCAACAGTTTTTATATTGCATGTTTGCTCTGTATGTGTATATATAGGGGATGAGGCTCTGGGAGATATGCTCGTGACTGAATTAAGATATGGAATTTTTTCCATTAGGGGACTTCGCTGTTTATCGCTGTTATATATGGCTTGTAATCCGCATGCATTTATCCGTTTATTGAGATAATAAAATATTTGGTATTGGTATTTAAACGAATGATTTCTGGACCACAAGGTTTAGAAGTCTGTTGCCTTACCGCTGGGATAGCAATCCAGTCACTTATTTCTCTCCCTTTGTTTGTTACGTGTAAGATGGACATGCAAAGCGATCAGCCACTGCCTCTCTCAGGAATTCCACGAGCATTTTTCCTTGCTTTAAGTAGCAATCCTCCCGACAGTGCTGTGTGAAACAGCCTGCCTAGCTGTCACATCACCCAGTCGGAGGGAGTATACTCGGGTCCTAGCTCACAGCGTCACACACTTGAAGTCAACACGTGCTGTTCAAAGAGCATACCCCAAGTCAGGTGAACGAGTATCATCGTAGTCTGAACGCAGCTACCTTCGTGGTGGGCAAAAACGGGCACATACACTAAATCTCATCATTGGTGAACCTCGGAGATCTAGGCAAGTAACGAAAACAAACAAGCCGAGAAACCAAAACAAACAACAACAACAACAAAAGATGAGCGAATATAGAATAGGACACCATTTTGTACATGATTTTGACATATTGTTTACTGTTGTTTTTAATAGTAACATACATCTGACCCAGAACTGACAAGAAGTTACCTGTGAGTGGTGGTGATGGTGGTGACGGTGGAGGGAACATTCATCAGGGCTGCAATATGTATACATTGTTACAAAGCGTAACAGATTCTTAAGCATATTGAAGTTGGTCGTCTGAGAGACAGAGACAGACAGACAGACAGATAGAAATAACTGTCTCCAGACTGGACACACTGATCAACTACAACCCTACCCCTCTCAGCTCCAAAGTAAGAACAATGCACACATGGGTGGTGTCAGTTTTCCTCTGTGCCAGCAAAACTCAGGCTCCGGGCAATAGACCTACACAAAATGACCAGGTCAGCTGACACAGAATGCTACCTCCACAACCTATGCATTTCTCACATCACATCAAAACTTGGAAGAAATTGCTCACAGAACTGAAGTGACCAGTAGCTCCTGTTCTCGACCTAACTGACAGCTGCCAAAGACACGAAAGTCTTGGATAGTCAGTTCATTACCAAATCTTGTGGCGTGGCAGATACAATCTTGGAGAGATCTTTAATTTAACATCTTTTCACATTACGTGATATCTTGGAGAGACTGTGCCAGGAAGGAGAAGGGGCAGACAGTCAAAAAGAGACTAGACATGTGCGAAGACAACATCAAAGAAGAGACAGGCTTGACCTCCAGTGACTCCTGGAGAGCAGCAGAGGACTGATTCCCTTAGCTCTGCCAGTCTTCTCCCTGTGTGGTGTGTGTGTGTGTGTGTGTGTGTGTGTGGTGTGTGTGTGTGTGTGTGTGTGTTGTGTGTGTGTGTGTGTTTTATGTCATCCTGCTCATTTGTACAAAGAAAGTTACTGGAAATTAATTTTCTGAAATTTCAAAAAATAGATTAGTAGTAACACGTAGAGTTCGTTGATGTTAAAGTATTAAAGAGTTTGGTGATGTCATAGTATAAGATTTCGTATTTCTATGATATTTTAGTTTGTGGAAATAGGTATACGGTATCGATAATTTCTTTTATGTTAATGAAATGCAGAAAGAGACAGGCCATAACTACAGCCAAAAAACCACATTGACCACTAATGAGCTCTGTACTGACTGGTTACTTTCAAAAGAACACACACACACACACACACACACACACACACAACCACACACAAACACACAACCACGCAAATGAAAATTCAAAATTTGGTGACAAGCATTGAGACAAGTATGTGTGTGTGTGTGTGTGGTGTGTGTGTGTGTGTGTGTGGTGTGTTGTGTGTGTGTCGTGCGTGTGTGTGCGTGTGTTTGTGTGAAGTTCTGATCGCAAAATGATAGAATGTCAAAATTGTGTGACGAACATTTTGAGGTGTGTGTGTGTGTGTGTTGTGCGTGTGTTGTGTGTTGTGTGTGTGTTGTTGTGTTGCGTGGTGTTGTTGCGTGTGTGTGTGTGAGAGAGATACCATTGCACTAGTTTTCTTTCTCCTCCTTTTTCTGCATCAATGGAGCTTACGTAGAATGCCAGTTTTCCTCGCTGAGCGTGTTTGAAGCTCTCTGGAAAATCGATACAAATTACAGGACTCTTGAACATGCCTATTGCGCATGCATATTTATTTATTTATTCATTTATTTATTCCTTTATATCGAGGATAATGGAATAAGCATTCATATACTTTGTTTTTACGTCCAGTCCCCGTGTATATGCGGTTTTGTAAAATTTTGTCATCTGTTCCCACCGGCACACAATGACCTACTCTTTCAAAAAGCGGAACAGGATTTAACGTGAGCGCAAGATGTTCTGCTGCGTTTGCACACGGGGCCTCGGTTTATAGTCTCATCCGAAAGACTTTTGGGGAGAGTGGAGTCGGCACTGATGTTAACTCCAGGGAAAAATTCCCTTGAATGGGATTCGAACCCAGGTCGTCAGATTGCGAGCGCAGTGTTAGAATCTAACCACTAGGCTATCCCATCCCCCCATACAAGCAAGTAGAGATTGGGAAGGAATTGGGGCACTAACAGATCTACACACAACAAGTTTACAAGGGAGTGCAGAAACATTCTACTCTGAATTTGAAAGCACCATTAAATTCGAACCACTAAAAGTTAGGACCAGAATGTACCAGTTTTGTTCACAAGTTTTCAAGAACCTTTCCCATCTCCTCTCTCCTTCTCAACCAATCTCTCTTCCTCCTTCTCCCCCCCCCTCCCTCCCCACCCCGACTCCCTTCATCTCAAACTCCCCAAACACACATACTTCTTCCCCACACCTAATCATACGTGCTCAGTGTGTATTTCAAACAACGCAAAACAACCTGACATAACGTATTGTTCATCTGTCACTGTCTGATCCTAATTTAGCACGGCTGATGTCGTTCACACCTCCCACGCAGGGATAGGGACAGTGCTCATGCCTGATCGGCTGTATCGTACTATGGACTTAGGTCCTGGAGGGCTGGACTACAAGCAAAGTTTGAAAGCTGCTTGTTTTTGTGTTGATCAGGTAAAAAAAAAAAAAAATCGGTTTGATGGATTAACCTCCAGTTGTGTGTGTGTGTGTGTGTGTGTGTGTGTGTGTGTGTGTGTGTGTGTGTGTGTGTTCCAAGTGACCTTTTCTGGTCTGTTTGATATTTTTTTTCCTTCAGCATTTTGCGAATAAACACCTGACGAACTCTTTGAGAAAAGTGCAGTATGACAAATGAGGATGTTATAAATAGCATCAACAACAACCAAATATTATGACAGTTATTCTGCATTTTCTCTTCTCCCCCACGCATATGCACTCGTTTACCTACAGTGTTTGCTCATCCACCCACACTCGTACCCTCACGCAAGCATCACGCGCGCGTGCGCGCGTGCACACACACACAGAACAAATACACACACGTACTCACTTCGACATTGTCACGCAGACACATGCATTTCTATCCCTCTCCCAACACACACACACACACACACACACACACACACACACACACACACACACACACACATATTAGATATATTATATATATATATATATATATATATATATATTTATTTATTTGTTTATTCTCTTATATCGAGGATAATGGAATAATCATTTATGTGCTTTTTTACATCCAGTCCTCGTGTGTATGCAGTTTTGTAAATTTTGTCATCCGTTCCCACCGACATACAATGGCCTACTTCTGATGTTCTGCGTGCATTCGCACACGGGACCTCGGTTTATAGTCTCGGACGAAGAGAGATACTGACACTGACACAGTTTTAATGTTCATTCAGTATTAGAGCCCTGTAGACAAAGGGAGAGAGAGAGAGAGAGAGAGAGAGAGAGAGAGAGAGAGAGAGAGAGGAGAGAGAGAGAGAGAGAGAGAAGACAATGACAATGACAAATTCTTTTATTTCGAGGATAATGAATAAGCACACATGTGCTTTTTTACATCCAGTCCCCGCCCGTTAGGGATACATCTTAATAATAATAACCCAATACTTAACACTCACAATAAGAGAGAGAGAGAGAGAGAGAGAGAGAGAGAGAGAGAGAGAGAGAGAGAGAGAGAGAGAGAGAGAGAGAGAGAGAGAGAGAGAGAGAGAACTAATTTGTAAGTATACGAAAAAAAACAACACCAGCTGATGGAACGAACATGAAGACGCACTGACATTCTCAGCTTCTTTCATCAGTAGTGTGAACAGCCCGGTACTTTGCTGAAGGTTAGCGAAGCTCCAGTTAATTCCCTTGAATACATTTCTAAATAAGGGTGGTTGAGGACTCTCTTCAGCGGAGGTAAAATAGATAAGCAATGGTCTCGTCTGATTCCTTCCAGTTGGCAAAATTCAATAGGTATTGGATGTAGTCTATATTTTTGTCAAGTAAGTCTTTTGTTGTTAAAGCAGTGTTTTATGCTGAAAAGGAAAAAAAAGTGACAAGGATGAAAACAGAATCAAAATCGGAATCGTCTGTGCATGGTGAAAAACAAAAATCGTTTTCAAGATAGACATTTTAAACGCGAATCAAATTCTCATTCTTTGTTTTGGTGGGTGGGAATTTAAAAAGTAAATAAATATGAACAACAGCAAAACCGAAAACGGCAACTTTTTATATGAAGCAGTGATAGCAGCAGTTTGGAGCCAAATAAGAATTTATCTCGAAAAAGTAATAAGAAATCTAGATCTAGTATGTATTTGAATGCACATGATCGTGTTTCGCTCAGGATTTGATCAACATTAATGAATATGACTTCCTGAAGGTTGTGTGCCGGGTGCTCTCTACAAGCAGACCGAACTGAACAGGAGCTGGCCTCAAAACTTTAGCTGTTTTATTCTTCCACGCCACTTTCTGATCCATTCCAAGACTATACTAAAAACTCAATATCTACCTGATAAGACTGTGACGTTCTGCAGGCGAATAGCTTAATACTAGCATGAAGAGCACGCTTCACCAAATCCACTATTTCACGACTACACGTACACTAACTCAGTATCAAATTTTAACTGGGTCAGTGACTTGGTTTACTTCAGTGGAATCTAGACGCCCGTGAAGCTAGTGTAAAGGCTTTGGCATGAAGCTAGCCTAGATCCGGGAAAACGGCCACTCTGAATTAAAGATAGTATCCCATGATGTGTCCTTTTGTTTTTCATCAGAGAATGATGAGCCAGTTACTGTAAGCGAGAATACATTTTTCAAGGACTGGGATCTAGAATCAAGGTTTTGTTTCTTCCACACTGAGGAAAACTATTGAAATTTATATCTACTTCTGTATGAAATCAAGACACTGACAAACAAGATGGTCAGAGGAGTGTAGAATTATAATAGACAGTGTTCAGATAAGAAAGAGGATTTTGGCAGGCAAAAATCAGAACAAAGCAAGAAGCAATAATAGCAAACATCTTTGCCCCCCCCCCCCCCCCCCAAGCTCCTTTAAAATAGCCAACAAAAAACCCAATATCAACAAAACAAACAAAACCCAATATCAACAAAACAAAGAAAAGAAACCACTGTAAACCTGCAAGGGTCATTAAGTGAGATAATCTGCGGGAAACAAGATGGAATTGATGACTGAAATGAAGGATATGTGTTTTACACCAGAAACCTGCAATAGTAAATTGTGCAATGCGCTCTGCGGCATATACGTAGAAAGGTAAGCAGACTGCTTCTTGTTTGTCTTTCTCTCGTCCGTGCTTTTCATCTTTCTCTCACCCCTGCTTATTCTATTCCATTTGTTTGCATGCAGTTTTAAAATCTTTTCATTTTTAACACACCAAACGAGACAAAAGAAGAAACAGAGATAATCTATATATCAAACCCAACCCAATCAAACCCTCGCTCCATAATACACGGCCACGACTTGTCACACGCATGATAGGTGGTGGTAAAGGTGCTCCCATAACCTATGCAGTCGTTGGGGAGCAAGATGTTAGAGACCTCAGCTTCTCCAGGGCCCAGTATATCGAGGGCGGCGCCCATTACCTCTCCCTCGCTGCTTTACCTTCCCTGACCCTAAAGAGAGCAGGTAGCGATTTACAGCTGTGTTAACTGGGGGACTGTACAGTGTACTGAAGCCAAGGCGCACAAACGGTCACCCATCCACTTGGTAACCACATTCACTGCTGCTTAACCTTAGCGGAATTACTCAGACCACTGAGGTATCCCCCCCCCCCCCCCCCCCACACACACACACAGACTTTCATTATAAAAATAACAGTTTTTTTCTTTTTCTTAGGTTTTCTTAATGTATTAACGTGAAATAATGGGAGATAATGTAACCTGGTATAACTTCTTTGATTGTTGCTTTTTAAGTGTGTGTGTGTGTGCGCGTGCGCGCGCGCGCGCGTGACAATGTACTAATTTTTTGTTTCCCCCTTTTTTATTGGTTGTCGTAAGTGTATTGTATTATATGTTATTGATGAAGCTGTTTTTGTTCTTTGATAGATGGCTTGAGAAAAAAACCCAAATGCATTGCTTATTCAATGTACCATCTGGAATAAGCATTTGACTTTGATTTAACTTTGACACACACACACACACACGCGCGCGCGCGCACGCACGCACGCACGCACGCACGCACGCACGCACGCACACACACACAGAGCTGCGGATGGTGTAGTTATTGATAGTAGAGTATTGAAGTAACGGGGAGTTCAGTCACAGAACTCAATGTTTTTCAAGACAGACACCATGTCTTGAGTCTACTGTTTATCTGGCATGTGCACGTGCATGCATGTTGGTGTTGTAAAGGAAGTTTTTTTCCCCCAGCAAGCAAGTTAATGGATGTGCTAACTCTGTAAACAGTAAACTGGTCACACATTAAAAATCCAACATTATTCCGAGGCTGTAGTTTTTCTTTTTAGCGTCTGTTTGTCTGTGTGACATATTTGTGGCAGGTTCATTTCTGGCAAGTCATATTTATGGCATTTTCACTCCTGTATCAGTTTTTGTGGGATGAGTGCACCTTCCTGATTTTTTTCTTCTTCACCTTTTTTTCTTCTTTTTGTTGTTGTTCTTTATTCTGGCAACAGCATTACTCAATAAGGCTTTCATCCCTTCCACTACTTGAATATTTTGTTTGTTAACGCTTTATTATTCTTGCCTATCAGTCCATTTGGATATATCAGCCAGATAAGCTCCTAATACTGTCTGGCCATTTGCTATTATTTATTTATTTATTTATTTTATTTATTTATTTATACCACTTTAAGTCACGAGATTTCTCTGCGTGAAATTCGGGCTGCTCTCCCCGGGGAGAGCACGTCGCCACAAGAGCAGCGCCACCCCTTTTTTTTTTTTTTTTGGTCTGCAACTGTATTTCTTTCCCTATCAGAGTGGCTTTTTTCTAAGAATTTTGCCAGGGACAACTCTCTTGTTGCCGTGGGTTCTTTTCGTGCGCTGCATAATTTTCTGTAACACACGGGACCTCGGTTTATCGTCTCATCCGAAAGACTAGCGCCCAGACCACCACTCATGGTCTAATGGATGGGGGAAAAGTTTCGGGCCCAGACGGGATACGAACCCGGACTTTTCGCTTTCTAGACAGGCGCGTTACCTCTAGACCTCTAGACCACCGATCCACCATTATTGCTTTCTTTGTACCAAAACGTCTTTACTCTTTGTATGTTCCTCAGTCACTAGTTATCAGTATGTCTTGCATCTGTATAACTTAAAAGAGTTAACGAGAATAACTGATACTCATCATCGTCCTAGACTACTGGCCTCTTCGTTTGATATCAGTTATGGAAAATCAAACACAAACTACACTTAAGTAAACTGTTTTGAGACATTTATGTTGCTTGCCATTTCCAAGATCAAAATTAAGGTTGGGAAGTGATCATATTACGTTTGCAGATTTCTACACTTTGTAGTAGTGTATACAAAAAAAGAACTATAAACATAGCAACGCTGTGGCTTCCCTCTCACTCTGTGTGTCTATCAGTCCGTCTGTAAGGAAGTGTTTCTGTTTATTCCCCGGTCTCTATTGCTTACCTGTACGCTAGTTGGTGGATAGCATGCATACTATTAGCGTGAAGTTGGATGCATTTTGTGTTTCAGCTAGGAGCAACAAAAGCCACCCTTCTTGATTTTATCCTTTAATTGTATTCAGGTGCTACTTTTTGTTGTTGGTTATGAATGGACGATTTCAATACTACAAACTGGCCATTGCTTTTTTCTCTCGTCTGTTTTCTGTAGGCCTATGTGGGGTAGTCAACATCAAAGGATAAACTAGGATTTGTGGTTTGCATATTTTTGCTGCAAGGGTTTTCTTTACGTGTCACATTCATCATAGCGTTCATATTTGGACACTTGTTAAGACGAAGCTATAATTTGAGCAGCAGAATATTAATTTTGCTTTCTTGTGGTCAGTTAAAAAAAACAACCGCATTATAATTCAGAATTCGTCTTGTTGTGGCCGTTTTGTTATGTAAACGGACGACTAGCACATTACTGTTAGGTTTGCTGTTGTCCTGCGCTGTGAAGTATTTTGTGGATAGAAGACAAAAGAAAAAAAGACACACACGCACGCACGTGTGCGTCCTCCGGAGCGTGCCCCCCCCCCCCCCCCAACACACACACACACACACACACTGCGTGTGTAAAATCTCTCTCTCTTCCTGAGTTCTCTCTCTTTCTCCCCTCCCCCTCTCGCTCCCTCTCTCTCTCTCTCTCTCTCTCTCTCTCTCTCTCTCTCTCTCTCTCTCTCTCTCTCTCTCTCTCTCTCTCTCCTCTCTCCCTCTCCTCTCTCTCTCTCCCTCCCCCCCTCTTTCTCTCTCTCTCTCTGTCTTCCCACTGTCTCTCCACATACATCATACATGCACAGAGAGAGAGAAAACCCACTCTTTCTTTCTCCACATAAATGCACACAGAGAGAGAACATTCTCTCTCTTTCTCCACATACTTGCACACACACACACACACACACACACACACACACACACACACACACACACACACACACACAACATACACACACACACACCACACACACACACACACACACACACACACACACACACAAGAGAGAGAGAGAGAGAGAGAGAGAGAGAGAGAGAGAGAGAGAGAGAGGGAGGGAGGGAGGGAGGGGGGGAGGGAGGAGTCATGTCATTCATGAATTTGTCGCACAAAGTGATGAAGTGATAGAGGTGCCACAAAGTTGATAAAAAGACAGTAATCATGTGTTTATACAAATCATGTTTGTGACAAAACTGATGAAAACTGGTTTATTAATTTTTTGCAGCGATTTTTTAAATACATGCAGCGCAGTAGTTCTACGAGAAATCGTAGTTAACAGCTACCCTTAATTCAATGGAGCGAGACTTCTTCGATCTAACGCTTAGATATTTTACAGTGAGGTTGAAAGCGTGTCATCTGTCGTTTGGTCTTTTAGTTACGAGCATGCAGTTTTTCGCCAGTTCAGTGATGTGCAAGCAAACAAGCATGCATGCAAGCAAGCAAGCAAGCAAACAAGCATGCATGCAAGCAAGCAACCAGCCAACCAACCAACCAACCAACCGACTAATCAGACAGCCAACATGCCAGCCAACCGAGCATTCAACCAACAAACAACCATCCAACAAACTTACTAATAGACTGAAACCGATTGACAGATAATTAAATGAAATACAACAGACGGACAGTCAGACAGACAGGCAGACAGACAGACAGACAGACAGACTGACTGACTGACAAACTGAGGGAATGTATGAGTAAACAGCAGCTTGACTGTATAAATCTTTAGCTGTAAATGCTGCGCTTACCTCTAGGACAAGTGTAAAGAAAGGATGGAACACAAACCTACCCCACAGTAGGACAAACAGTTTGACAAACACAACTCGACGCAAATGTGCGTGTAAAGTAATTTATTTCCCCAGCTGTCTTCAACCCCCCTGACATGGGTGGGCTTAGAGGCTGGTATTTCATTCAGCGCTTTTATGGGAAAAGGGGGGGGGGGGGGGAGAGAGAGAGAGAGAGAGAGAGAGAGGAGGGGGGGGGGGGGGGGGGGGGGGGAGGGGAAGGAAAGGACGGAGGAAGGGGAGGGAGAGCGAGAGAGCGAGAGAGAGAGTTTTGAATGAATGAAATGTTCAAGAACAACATCCGTTTCAGAGATGATAATTATTACACATTAGAGAAAGGAAGTCACAGCAACAATATTGCATCACATTTTCTATTTAATTAGGAGGATGTGGAAATTACTGTAATTATCATGTATCCCCTTGCAAAGATGACTGTTAGTCTGTTTTGTTATGTTTTTATTTATTTTATTTTATTCTTTTATTTCGATGATAATGGAATAAGCTCTCATTGTCACTGACAATTAACCCTTTCCAGTTTCCCATTTTGGGTTTTCTAGGTCTTAAAAATGTGTTGTTGTAGATTATGTGTATGGTATTTACCATTCGTAACCAACACATCCTTTTTACCGCGCATGAAGACGGAAGTATAAGAAAGGTAGTATTGCTAGTTTCGTTTTCTTACAAGAAACTGATTATGATTACCTCATATCATCTGACTACAATCACACATTTTTCACAATAGAATAAACGCTTTTTATTTCAAATTTGATTTATTAAAAAAAAAAATCGGCTAATTTCTAAGATGATGTTCTTGTCAGGGACATGAAACAGGGACTCTGACTGAAGACAACTTTATCATCTCAAGAGAGATAGTGTGGCAGGTGTTTCACAACTGAACATAGGACAAAAAAGCATTCAAAACAAATTCTAATCACAGCTCTAAAGACGCTCATGTCAATTTGTCCACTGGTGCAACATCCAAACTTGTCATGTCTCTCATTTCACATCTGGACTATTGCAGTGCTCTTTTGGCTGGTCTGCCAGCATCATCTATCCACTCCCTTCAACGTATACAAAACTCTGCAGCCCGCCTAGTCCCCAGAAAGAAAAAAAATCTGATTACATTACTCCTCTCTTGCGATCTCTCCATTCGCTGCCTGTGCCACAGATAGTAATTATTAAATCAGTACCCTTTGTTACAAATGTCACCACAAAACAACACCCTCTTACCTTTTTGAATATCTTCACCTGTACACTCCTCGTTCCCTCCGCTCTGCTGCAGATGCCTTATGCTTACGAATACCTAGATTCATCCAATCCACCGTTGGCTGTCACTCTTTCTGGTCCATCGATGTGGAATGACCTCCCTCCCTCTCTTCGCCAAAAGGCTTCATATGACACTTAAATCCAGCCTCAAGACATTTTTTCAATCCTAGGATTTTCCCCTCGTGTTTCATCTCAGAACTGTCCTTACCTTCAACAGCCGATATCCCATCATCCTGCCAAAGTGTATAACCTTTGTGTGTGTGTGTGTGTGTGTGTGTGTGTGTGTGTGTGTGTGTGTGTGTGTGCGCGCGTGCGCGTGCACGCGCATTTGAATTTGTTTAAATTATGAATTGTTATTGGTTGCATGACTGTGTAAGAATGCAAGCGCTTTGATTTGTCTTTGCAAGATATAGCGATATATAAATTCTTCTTCTTCTTCTTCTTCTAACTATAATTATAAGTATTATCATTAAGTTATCTTCAACATGTAGAAGTACACATTCATAAGACATTAGAGACACACGTCACCAGACTACAAGTATGAACTTGGCGGTGGAAATGCCATTGCTTATGTGGGGAGACTGAAATTCGCGCTCACAACCTTGAAAAGTTCGAATCACAAGTCCGAGTTAGTATAATATCGGACTGATGTTAAAAATGCTTAGAACCTTACTCGCCGTTATCATAAAGATTATAGCAATTTCATTATCCTTGATATAAAAGAATAAATAATAAAAAAATAACGTATTAGTCATTCTGACAGCACAAATAGTGTTTGATTGGACAATATCCCTCCTTCAGGCTGATTACCAAATATACCATATTTTTGCAATAGGTATGCATTACTAGTAGGAAGCGTAAAATATGCACTTATATACCAACTTTCGTTTGCAGTATGTCAGTGCTTTCGGGGGAAAATCTTAGAATATAGCACGTAACACTCCGCCCCCTAAAAAACACACAAAAAACCCAAACAAAAACGCACCCCCCCCCCCCCCCAAACTTGTGGAGCATATTTTCTTTAAAAAAAAAAAGCAGCAATCGATCACTGTTGATCGAAAATTGAGAGAAAGAACTGACAGGAGCTGAGAAGACATTATATATTATATATAGGGCAAAAGGAGAAAAAAGCAGCAGATTTTACTCGGAGGATCAAGGAGATTTTGGTAAGAAGAGGTAAAACAACTGCCGTCCTTAAAAAAACTTTAGTTCCTGACGGAGAAGGTTGACTGTTCTCAAACGAAGTCTTGAAGAACATCGACAGCCCCTGTGTGCCGAGATCCACAAATCATTTTGAATGTAATAATGATTTCCCAGTAGTAGCAACTTGTCAGGTGATTGTAAAAGCAGGGGAAACTATATGTGGTGTGGGCAAAATTGTATGAAACCCACGTCTTGTGAACCAAGGACAGCTGTACACTTTTCTTCGAGTCAAAATATGAGCACATTAAAAAAAAAAAACCCACCCTATTTGTTAGGATCCTTTTAGCATGAGAGAATATTTGACGGCGAAAAGGCTATCTACTGGGCTATCCCTTCCCGTTTTCAGATGTAATTTGAGATGCACTGGATGGAGATACGCTTTCTAGACGAGTGCATTACCGCTAGACCATCAAGTCGCCAATTTGATTTCTTTTATTTTGATGGAAGAATGCATGACATGATTTGAGTGTATGATATGGTTTAAGTGGAAAAATAGGCATAGAAACTCAGTTATTTTGTTAGGATTTTATAGAAGAGAAAAGGTTTTGATGCATCCAAAGTTGAAGGTTATTAATTGCTCTTGACATTTAATGCAGTTTTCAGACAAGTTATGGTAAAATATTCAACAGATTTTTAAGCTGAAACTCAATCTTCTGTTGTCCTCAGAAAGCAAAAATACCGTAAGAAAGTGTTCTGATCTTCTTCTTCTTCTTCTTGTTCTTCTTGTTCTTGTTGTTGTTGTTGTGTTGTTGTTGTTGTTGTTTTCTTCTTCTTCTTCTTCTTCTTCTTCTTCTTCTTCTTCTTCTTCTTCTTCTTCTCACATTTACTTGAAACTATTAGCTGTGATTACTAAGGATAGTCCCTTCTCAGGGCAAAAGCCGGATGAAAAAAAGCATGCTCTCTTTCTTCTTCTCTCTCATCATCTCTCTCTCTCTCTCTCTCTCTCTCTCTCTCTCTCTCTCTCTCTCTCTCTCTCTCTCTCTCTCTCTCGCTCTCTCTCTCTCTCTTACTCTCAGCTTTAGCTGTAAACTTCGTTACTGCTGTCTTTCTCTGAGGAATAAATTGGGAGTGAATCCTGAAGTCGGAATGTGGTCTACCTTAATGGTGGGCAAATGATCCCGTACGCAAAATCTCACCATTGATGAATTTTGAACGTTAAACCACGGAACAAAAACTATGGGTTCGAATAGGAGACCATCTGACCTAAAGCATGAGTTATCAGTTCTTTAGCGAGCGCTTAGATGAGGACGTTCAGATGTTAATAAGTCTTACTCAGTAACGTGGGCGATTTACCGACTGAAAGGACAGTTTTCCCCAAAACCTGTATGAAATGCACCAGAATTAAACATGAGTACAGTGAAACGCTGCGTTAACATAACATGGCATAATCTTATATGACAGCATGTCATTCCCCAAGGAGTTACACCACCTAACTTAACGTAACAACAATGTATTTAAATGATTTTGTCACACACACACACACACACACACACGCACGCACGCACGCACGCACTTACGTACGCACGCACGCACGCTCGCGCGCACACGCACACACACACACATGTCCTTTGGATGAGACTATAAACTAAGGTCCCTTGTGCCAAAGCACACAGAACATCTTTCGCAAACGTTAAAACCTGTCCAGCCTTTTGAAAGAGTAGGCCTTTAATTTTTTGCCAGTGGGAATCGATGACAAAATATACAAAACCGCATGCACATGGAGACTAGATATAAAAAGAAACACCTGGCTGCTTGTTCCATTATCCTCGAAATATAATAAATAAAACTAAAGAAACACACACACACACACACACACACACACACACACACACACACACACACACACACACACACACACACACACACACACACACACACACACACACACACACCACAAACACACACACACACAGACAGATACACACACGCACACACACACGCGCGTGCAGAGCTTCTTTCTAACAAAGGTTCTCACTTTTCATTGAAATCCTTGGAGAATAGTGAGGCATTGGATTGAATCTTTAAGGCAGTTTGTGGTGGGCAAGTTGAACCCGGTGGAACCCACCCCTCCCCAGGTAGAAGGATGCATGCTAGGTATGTTTCTGTATGTTTCTGTCGTCCACGTGAGTGTCCAAACCTGGCCTATTCTCAACAGAAGATAGGGGTTTAAACGTGAGTGCAAGATGTTTTACGTGCTTTCGCACCAAAACTTCGATTCAGTGTCATCTGAGCGACTCTCTAGGGAATTGAGTCAGTATCAATGTTTATTCCGGGGGAAGGGAGGAGAAGGAGGGGGAGGGGGGGGGGGGGGCAATCCCCTCTGTCGAATGTACACCACAACAGAGACTCGAAAACGCCCCTTCCCTTACCGTCAGATCCCGAATTCGACGCTCTAACCACTAGGCTATCTCGCCCCAAACCAAGACTGTATGAAAACATTTCTCCAACTTATGTGGATGACATATGTTTTAGATGACATTTCAAGCGCTGGTGTGAACGCCCCCCACCTCTCTCTCTCACACTCACACACGTATGCACGCACGCACGCTCGCACGCACGCACGCACGCACACACACACACACATATACACACAATCTATCTCTCACACACTTTCACACACAAACACACACACAGACACACACACAGACACACATACACACACATGCACGCACGCACACACACACACACACACACACACACACACACACACACACACACCGCACGCGCGCGCGCGCGCACACATCTTCCCTCTGAGAGTGAACAGAGGTAAAGTTGAAGACAGTGACAACAATAGCAGCAACACACACACACACACACACACACACACACACACACACACACACACACCACACACACACACACACACACACCCGCGCGCGCGCGCGCGCGCGCGTATGTGCATGCACACAAGGGCATACAAATAAGCGCGCGCACAAGTACACAACAAACAGACAGGCACATAAATACAGACAGAGCGACAGACAGACAGACAGGCAGACAGACAGACAGACAGACACACACACACACACACACACACACACACACACACACACACACACACACACACACACACACACACACACACACTGAGGTTGTCTGGGCCAGCCGAGCAGCAAGCCACAATGAACCCCTAACAAATATATCTCTGACAGAGATTAACCCAGACAGCGATGAATGCGCCTAGGTGGTGGGGGAGGGAGAAGAGGGGAGGAGAGAAAGAGCAAAGTGTGTTTGTAGGAGGAGGGGGAGGGTGCCATCCAAGATGCGATCAGTCGTCGGGAAAACAGTCTTCTGGTGTTTTTTTTTCATGTAGATATTTTTGTGTGTACTATTTCTTTTTCAGTCATCAACAGTAAGAGTCTTAACATTTTTAAAACGAAATGTCCTTTAGTCGCTTTTGGGTCGACTCCACCCATGTTTATCAGTGAAGACGTCAGGTAGTCCCCAGAAAGGTGTGGTCGGTGGAAACAGTGTACTGTGAGTCGCTCTTTGTACGAGCGTGGCTTGTTGTGATGGTAGTTTTAGACAAGGCCGGTATGGTATTGGTTCACTGTTTTGTTGGAGAAATACCATAGCCTAGGTCAGGCTTGGAAGATACAAAGAGACATTCTCACTGTTTGCCTGTTGACAATTTTCTTGTGTGTGTATTTTTTTTCAGGTCAGAGATTCAACTTGAGCAGTGAGTATATGTATGCTTGAAAGAATGATAAGTATTTTCGTTTTGGTGTAATTAATAATCTCTTTTGTTGCAATCAGCGAAGTGTGTCTGTTCTCTGGGTTCGGTTTAGGTGCAAAGACACGCTGTTGAAATCTGATGTAAATAGAAAGGCGTGGAGTTTTTAGGTTTTGTTTGGAAAGACGAATCATTTCAAATACGTTTGTTTGTGCGTGGATATACATTTAGCAAAGTAGCTGTTGCACAGTATTTTTTAACTTCTATTGCCTCTTACAGCGTTGCTTATGAAGAAACCACCGGTGTGCTATTGGTTGCATTTTACATTGGTATGATTTAGTGTTTCTGACATGCCGCCTTTATAAATTGCAAGCGAACATTCATGCCTCTCTCAAATAAACTTTTTATCCTGGAGCTCGGGCATTTCTGTTCTTCAGCTGGTCATTTGTTCATCTACCGCATCCAAGCCGTTATTTTGGTTTAAAAAAAATACGAAGAAGAGCTTTCAAACAATGTACGAAAGAAAAAAGTGTTGTGATGTTGGAAGCTTGTCCACCTCTTTGAATACAATCATGTACAAAATTAATGAAAGCATGCTAAACGAATCGGGAACAGCGAGACAACTTCTGTCATTAATAAGTGAAAGAAAATTATATATATAGGCATTACGCTATGAAATCAGTAGTCTGGCCTTATGAAAACTCTTCCAAGGCAAGACTGAGGCAAAAAGACAGAAAGGCAGACCACCAGCTTCTCTCACTGGCAGCATCGCATCACAATCCATGAATCAACAGGGCCAGTGAAAACTGGAGCAAACAAAGGGAGATAATCCTGTCGGTGTCATTGAATGCAGGGGCAAACGCCAAACTTGGTGTTACCAACAGCGTGACACCGAGTTATCATCGTTATCTACATGGGAACAGTGGAATGATAATGATAATAATAATAATGATAACGACAATAATACATGGATTTTTTTTTTAAAGCGCTATATCTTGTAAAACCAAACCAAAGCGCTTACGTTCAGCTTACTCTTAAAACGTGGAACTAGTGCTCGTAGATTTGTCTGGGTTAAACAAACAAAATACAGCAGCTGTCTATAGCCAACTGAAGAGCTAAAACAGAACAAAATCGAGGGTGTACGAATTCAAAATCACTCCTTCACTTCTAAGAACTTTACCAACTGAGTATCAAGAACATTTGCTGGATGTTATATTGGTACAAGATAACTTTGAAAAAGTTCAGGCATTGACAGGAACAGTTCAGCATAAAATGGAAGAAATCGGACAGATATTTAGCAGAGCTCCGTGTCAGCCTTATCAAGCTGGGTCTGGGACCAGAGCTGTTTGGAATAGATTACATTCCTTAGGCTCAGAAGTCTTAGACAAAGAGATGGTTGGAAATATACAGGACTGGCATCGAAGTGCCTATAGTTTCAAAACAAATAACGTATCTGTACCAAAAGTCTTGTTAAATGTAAAATCGAGGAAACTGCCTTTCACTGATCTCTGCTATGTACAATTAACAACCTTATAAATGGTCAGTTATACCAAATACAACCTGAGTTCTTCTGATATCCATGTAGTTCACATGCAGAAATCACAGGACAGCCCCCCACCCCCCCCCCCTCCCCCCCAAAAAAAAAAGAAAAGAAAAAAAAAGAAAGAAAAGATCATTGGGGAAAGAGTCAACAGTTTAAAACAAATGCAAAGAAAAATAAGGAGAGCATAACAAAAGTCCTGGCTAATCAACCGAAGGCAATTGGTCCATCGTCGTCAGACGTGTTCCAAGGGAGACTACCAGCTATGCGGCGTTATCCCATCTCATCCTTCCCATTTTTCCCGATGTTGCGCTGTCGCTTTATGGAGTTCCATATGATCTTTTCTTATCTTGCCGGGTAACTTAGGTATTTCTTAAGAGGAAACCAGCAACAGCGGCAGGAGGAGCAAACAACAGGAGTAACAGCAGCATCCACAACAAAGATTTTGAAGGTTTCCTACTGACATTTGATTAGACCAGTTTAAATATAATGTCAGTTATTACCCCCCCCCCACACCACACACACACACACACACGCGCGCGCGCGCGCACGCACGCACACGCACACACACATAAACACACAAGCAAAGTCTGGATTGCCCTCAAATGTGATCGGTGCTTTAGAGAACAAGCTGAAAAAAGGTTCGGATGCTTTAAAAAAAAAAAAAGCCGGGCAACAGTAAGAACGGAAACATTAATCTGACAAAAAGCAGCACAGAAACGAACAGAAACAGTTCAAGGTTGAAAAAAAAGAGAAATCGACATCAATATCCAGGGCGAAAATATCACAACTTGAACTTCATAATTTGCCCAAAATAGACGAGTTGGGAAGAAGCGGTTATGGGACTATTCTGTAAAATAACGGTGGATGAAACAGGACCCATGAACCGTTTATGCTGCAACTGTAATAAAAGCAGTAGTAACACTAATAGTAAAATAGTCGTAGTAGTAATAGCAGCAACATAAGCAGCAGCAGCTAGAGCAAGAGCTGTGACAGTACACTGTTTTGCAGCAGTAGCATCAGCGATAATGAATAGTGCTGGTGGTGATTGTCTTCTGCAGGGTTATACCTTTGGGAAATGGGATTAGAAAGGCGCTAACACCGCACGCCAGTGTGTGTAGCAACATGAACAAGGCAGCCCTGGCTAAGGGGGAGGAAAGTGCTAAACACGCAATCTGTCAATTTGTGCAGCGCAGCCGTGACAGCTGTATACAGGAACCGAAGGAGCGACACTACCCCTGTCAAGGTTCAACGACTTCTTTTCTCAACCGTCCATACGCCCACGTCATCGGCTTTGTAGTCCACCCGTTGTGACGTCACAGCCCTGCATATAAGTCTGCACGGCGATCTGTCAGTGGCCGGCCTTCTTCATCAGGGGGGGAGCTGATCTGCACACAGCCCACGTCAAAGACATCGCTGCGGCTCCACGCCCAGAGAGCTGCATGATTTGCATCTCCGCCACGCCCCTGGACCAACCGATGTGTCCACACTACTGGAGTTGCGTTGTCTGTTGTCATTTTGCAGCAGCTGGAAAACATTCGTTAACTCTCATCCGTGGCAGCCACGGTGCATCGGCGTGCGCGGATCCCAGCCAAGCTAGACAGCGCCTTGCAGTCGTCACCAGACAGAACCAGCCCACCTCGTCTTTATGCATGCAAGCG
This sequence comes from Rapana venosa, assembly GCA_028751875.1. NCBI lineage: Eukaryota > Metazoa > Mollusca > Gastropoda > Neogastropoda > Muricidae > Rapana > Rapana venosa. Next base: position 41,462,909 of record CM054147.1, read on the forward strand.
TTGTCATTTTTAAACTGGTCTGGGCGAAATAGCCATCACTCTTCCCTATAAAAAGAACACGTGTTTCTCCGAGTCATCATAATTTGTTCAACTCGAACACTTGAAGCCATAGATCTCTCAGTCTCTGAGATATAAACAAAGAGCATCTTGTGAACTCGGTCAGTTTGGAGCTGCACATTGAAGCTGGGCTATACGATACAATATCTAGCATAGAGTTGGACAGTGGACAGGATGGTGATCCCCACTAGTCAATGATGTGACTGATCCCAGATCCTTCCAATCAGCAGGCTGCTTAAATTGGTGAACGTTCAGTGACTCCTTGTAGACATATATCGGAGACTATTAGCTGTATGGTGACCAGCAGTTATTTTCAATTCAGTATGTAACACCTACAACGGTGATGTAGGCAGGAAGACCAGAAGACGGGTGGAGACGGTCAACTGGAAAGGGGATGAGGACTGTTCAGTGCTGCGTCATTCCCTTTCTTTATCCACGTGTCATTGCTCTTTGAGTGTCGCCAGTCGTTGCCCGCAGGACTGTGCTGTAGCACCATGGTGTCCAGGAGTCATCGTGTGCTGATCCTTCCAGGTGAGCATAGACTGTTGGAGTTGTGACTGTTTTCATTATATCTAGCAACATGTTGATCAGCTTTGCATATGTATGTATGTATGTATCTGTCTGTCTGTCCGTCTCTGTCTATCTATCTACACACACACACACACACACACACACACACACACACACACACACGAGTTAGCATTAGTGCAGACTCCATTCTCCCCAAAAGTTCTTCGGATGAGACTATAAACCGAGGCCTCGTGTGCAAACGCACGCAGAATAGCTTGCGCACACGTTAAATCCTGTTCCGCTTTTCGTAAGAGTAGGCCATTGTGTGCTGGTGGGAACATATGACATAATTTACAAAACCGCACACTCACGGGGACTAGATATAAAAAAACCCATATAAGTGCTTATTCCATTATCTTCGATATAAAAAGAATAAAATAAATAAATGAATAAATAAATAAAATAAATCACACACACACGCACGCACACACACACACACACACACACACACACACTATATATATATATATATATATATATATATATATATATATATATATATAATATATATATATATGTATTTATATATATAATAATAATAATAATAATAATAAATGGAACTTATATAGCGCTATATCTTGCAAAGACAAATCAAAGCGCATGCATTCAACCTAATCTTACACAGTCATGCAATCAATGATAAATAATCAAAAGTTTAAACAAACAGATATTTACAAACATGGTGCGATGCAGACAAAATCTATGAAATAAAATTTCGATAGTCAAATGTTTTTCAAAAGCACACATACACTCGCACAGGCCGTATACTTTAGCAGGGTGATAGAACATGGGTTAGATATATATATATATATATATATATATATATATATATATATATATATATATATATATATATAGTGTGTGTGTGTGTGTATATATGTATGTATAAATGTATGTATATAGTGTGTGTGTGTGTGTGCTTGCGTGCGTGTGTGTGTCACTCATTTGAAGTGAACAAAATAAAGTGTTTTATTTTTAAAAGGTACACTGCCTGACAAATATACCTCAGGTGCATGTACTAGGCCTTCATCATTTTCATGAAAACATGAAACTCGAACCGAGCCAATAATCAGTTTTGATATGACGAGCTATAATGTGATGTTGCATACAGGTATTTAAGAAATGTTGCTTGTAAGCGGATAAAGCTTTACTGGCAACATGTTATTTTTTGAATGAATATAATTATGCATTGTTTTAGTTGTTGTTGAAGCTACTTACTTTGACTCTGCATGAAAAGTCTGTTGATAATTTTTGCTTGTGATCTGACAGGTCTTAGTATCAGAGGAAGCTGTTTATGACAATGAACACATGTAACTTATCTGCTATAACAAGAACCAGACATAAATGACAGCTGTGATATTGAACTTTTGTTTGTTTTATTTTTCTGTGTACATTTATAGTTATGCCAAGGTCGTGATAAGATAATAGAAAAAAAAAGATTAAATCAGCTGTGAAAATTCATATTAGAGATGATAGAGAAAGGTTAAACCAGCTTTGAAAATTCGTATGAGAGTTTTTTCAGTGGTGTATATTTGATCGTTTTGCATATCCGCAATTGCATTTTAAATGATGTGGTTTTCTGCCCATGCTACAGTTTTTATTTGTTTTGTAATTTTTACTATCAACAACTTCAAACGTACAAGGAAGACGATCAGAATGGGTAGTGCTGCTCATGCAACATTTTCTCAATCATTCTCTGTTGGAGGAGAAAAAAGAGCAAACACTATTTCTCCTTCAAGATTTGTGTCTTTTTTATTTTAATAAGGAGCCGAAGAATAATCTGCGTACATTCTATGTATTCATTTGCCGTGCTACCCATCCATCCTTCACTCCCACCCTCCCTATTGCTTGTTATTGTGTCCTTTCCTCGGAACAGTAGAACAGGCAATACCAATATGATAACGAATAATTTCTTTAGTTTCATCAGCCACAGCTGGGTAAAGATTAACCACAGTTATGACAACCATGAACGATGGAAAACAATGTTGTTTCTACTTTTAGGTATAAATTTGTAGCCAGTAGGTATGACAATCACATGTCACCGAAATAAAATGAAAAACCTTATAATTACTACAATTAGGTATAACGATGCCAACAATCAACAAATAAATAGTATGAAGTGGAAATACACGTATAACAACCATTAGCACGTTAAAAAAAACCCACAGCATTATGACAAGCTATGAATGAGGATATAATAATGAGGAATAAAGAAAGACATGGCAGCCATGATAAAACATTTTTCACAGCTGCTTGATAAAAATAATCAAAGTGATATGTCAGTGTGCGCTAATTTATTGAATCCCACGAACATTTGTCATGGTTATGTGATTAACATAATTTTTTGTCGGTTTAGTTTAGTTCATAAGTTTTACATACGGTGGTAACTGGTTAATTTTTGTTTCTCGATTTTGATCATATCTTTTTGAATATGGCTTGGTCAGAGTGTTAAATGAATGTTGCAATTATATATATATATATATATATATATCTGTGTGTGTGTGTGTGTGTGTGTGTGTGTGTATATATATATATTTATTTTTGAAATTACAACTCATACAGTTGCAGGATGTATTAGATATGTAATTGCGCCCGAAAGCTATAGGATGCATTATTTTAATGACAGAATACGTTAATAAGGAATGAGTTTGTACGTGGATATACAACAAAAATATCACGAGTCATATCTGCGCTCTGAAGACTGATAGTTACTGCACATTTTACAGCAAGACAAAGTCTGTACGAAAAAAATGGTCTTGCTCACTTTCGTATAGAGCAATACAGTATTGAAACATTTTGATAACCTCCACCATCCTTTGTAGACCAGGCAGACCCATTTTTTGATTAAAAAGGAAAACTTAGTTTCTATTATAATGACTTGAAATTGTCTACCTAGAGGCTGATAAAAATATTTTTTGTTGTGGCTGTCATATCTGTTTTCATTCATCATGATTATATCCACAGTCAGAACTTGCCATAGTGCTGTTTTCTATATCTTACTGGTTGTTGCACATGTATTTCATATACATATGATTTATATTATCCAAATCAACTTTACAGTCATTCAGTGTATTTTCATTTACTTTTATTGAATGACTGATTGAAACATCAGCTTTTCGACACACCTATTCATGTCTAGTGGGCCCCACAGACCCAGTTTTTTATATGATAAAATACCCAGTAAAGAATGACAGTATTTTGATGTGCCCCAGTTCTAGGTTGTAGATCTTACAGACCCACATTTTGTAAAGAACTAAAATGCCCACATTTACCTTGGGTATTACAGAACTATAATATTTTCGGACGCATTATTATTTAATATGCAAAAGATGGGCCCACCCTTGGTCGAATTTGGCATCAGTAGTAGTCTTAGTTGAAAATGCCTTTTTCTTCATCTGATTTTATTTACGCTAAATAGCTCATGGTTGATTTGACAGAGCCACGACGTAGAAGTAGGTAAAATAACGAAATACAATGAAGGCTTATGTTTAGTGTCCAGTTAAAAGAGAACAAAAGGTTACACTCAAATCTGTTACTGTATCATACCATCAAGTTTACTTGTTGAAAGGTCTGTTCACATACAGTTTTAAGCTATTTCAGTAACTCAGCAATGTACAGAAGGGATAGAATAAAGAGAAACACAGTATATAAGATAACCATGTTGTTAGAAGCTTACTTGCCTGTTATTTTGATTTACAAATAATGAGTGCTCGTAAAGGGAAAATGGAAGATGATACTGTAGACGATACTTTCGGATAATCAGAGATGGTGCATCATTTTTATACGAATCACTCTGCATTTGTAACTGACGAAGAAAGAGTGACAGGTTTAAGGGAGAGCACTGAACAGGATACTGTTACCTAATCTCTTCTTCTTTGTTTAATAGCCGACGGGCTACGTTTTAATGCAAAAGACTGAAACCATTTAAAATAATGATGTACGATTAGTTGAGAACTCCACATGGATAGGGAGAGAGAGAGGGGGAGGGGTGAGGAGACAGAGAGAGTCATGGAAATGTGGGAACATAACAAAAATCAAAACCTAAAAATAAGAGAACAGCTGTTTTACGAATCGCGGATTTGTAAGCGGAAAACAGTGCTTTGGTATTTCGCAACTCGTGGAAAACTGTCTCGAAGACTGCCATACCTGTTACTGTAGTTACTGACCGCTACATTGAATGCTGGCCAGTACTACTCATGCAGCATTTTGTGATTTTTCGACCCTATGATTACAATCGATGGCTCTGATGTAGATGCAAGCTAGTCAAAGTTACTAAGTACCTCAGGAAAATAACAACTTTATATTTAGAACATACGGACATATATCCAAATTAACATTGGTAATGGTGCTCATTGTCTTGCAAACCAGTAATCATTCCCATAGCGCTTTCTTCTAGTAAGCGTTCTTAAAACGTTCTGGCGCGCGCTCGCGCGTGTGCCTGTGAGTGCGTGCGTTCGTGCGTGCGTGCGTGCGTGTGTGTGTGTGTGTGTGTGTGTGTGTGTGCGTGCATGCGTGTGTGTGTGTGTGTGTGTGTGTGTGTGTGTGTTTGTGTGTGTGTTTTCCCGTTGGAAGTATAGCTTTGCACGGAAGGAATTACAATTCAAATACATTCTTGTTAGAGAAAGAAGAATGTTCAGGGTATTTTTACTGTTATAATCTTTCGTTGGCTCCTTTGTTCAGGGATTACTTGTTTCGATTAATATATAGTTTTATCCCCGAAGTCGGAATGCGGCTAACATAATGTGGTAAATCAGTTTCATACACATTGGCGAACCTCACAGCTCTAGCCGAGGAAGGAAAAAAATAAAAAAATAAAAATTTGTTCTCGTACCACAAGTGTTGCTTTAGTGCATAGTGTGGTTTTGCAACATCCTCAACCTCATTGTCTACTTTTTAGTAGGGCCTACATGTGTCATCAGAACGGGCCATGCAAGCATTACGATTTATTAGTCCCGCTTGTGTCCTAGAATGGGAGTAAAAACGGAAAGAGTCTTATCTGTTTTACTTTAACTTGTCATGTTTTGTTTCCATAGTTGTGTGTGTGTGTGTGTGTGTGTGTGTGTGTGTGTGTGTGTGTGTGTGTGTGTTGTCGTGCATGCGTGTGTGTGTGCGCGCAGTTATATTCTGTTATGATAATGAGATTTCCAGTCTCAATTTTTATGATTTCTTTTCTTTTCAATTGTTAGAGAGACACTGTTAAGTCGCTTGAGGTTGCATGACCACTTCCAACATGAAGTGGTCATTGGTGGTCTAGAGATAATGGACCCGTTTAGAAAGCGACAAGTTGTGGGATCTATTCCCGTATGAATTCGAACTTTTCTCCCATCTCCTAAGTGAGGATGTGGATGCTTATCTTTCGGATAGAACTTTAAGCCAAGGTCCCGTGTGCAACACAGATTCACAGCACATAAATGTACCCACGGTAACGAAAGATTTATCCCATTAAAAGAATGGAAAGCTGCAGGCATTGACAACATCCCAGCAGAGCTGATCAAACACCAGGGTAGAACAGTGATACATATCCTCACAAGAATTTGCAACAAGATCTGGCACACCGGAGAGTGACCCAACACCTTGGACCCAATCACTCATCATTATGCTCCCCAAGATAGGCCAGAACTGTCAAACGATCAGCCTCATACGCCATACCAGTAAATTAATGTTAAAAGTCACCTTAAACAGACTAAAGTCACAGGCAGAAAATATCATCGCCGAGGAACAGGCAGGCTTCCGCCCAAACAGAAGTACCACAGAACAAATATGCAACCTGCGAGTTCTGTGTGAGAAATAAAGCCAGTACCAACAAAAACTGTACCATGTCTTCATAGACTTCAAAAAGGCGTTCGACCATGTATGGCATGATGCAATATGGGCCATAATGAAGAAGTACAACTTGGTACAAAAGATAATCCAAACCATCAAAGAGCTATACGCAAAAGCCACCAGCGCAGTGCTTGTCCAAGGCACGATTGGAGATTGGTTCCATACCTCAGTGGGTGTCCGTCAAGGCTGTCTCCTATCGCCGACACTGTTCAATGTCTTCTTTGAGCGCATAATGACTGATGCCTTATAAGATCACACTGGCACAGTCAGTATTGGAGGGCGGACAATCACCAACCTCAGGTTTGCCGATGACATCGACGGACTGGCAGGAAACGAACAGGAATTAGCCAACCTAGTGTACCACCTGGACGAAACATCCTCCAGATACGGCATGGAGATCAGTGCCGAGAAGACAAAACTCATGACAACCAGAGCCCAGCCAATCATTACCAAGATCATAGTCAGTGGAAAAGAACTTGAGGTTGTAGATCACTTCAAGTACCTTGCAGCTATTATTACTGTAGAAGTTTCAAAGACAGAAGTCCTCGCAAGAGCTGCACAAACAGTAGCAGCAATGGCAAAGCTCAAGAATCTGGAAAGACCGAAACATCTCTCTCAGGACCAAGGTCAAGCTACTTCATGCATTGGTCATCTCCACATATCTGTATGCATGCGAATCCTGGACATTGAATGCAGATCTGCAAAGAGGGATCCAGGCTTTGAAGATGAGATGCCTGAGAAGACTTCGTGGCATTTTATACACGGACCACATTGCCAATGAAGAAGTCCGTTATACCATCACCCAACAAGTAAAGCACTACGAAGACCTGCTGACTACAGTCAAGAAAAAGAAGCTCAGATGGCATAAACATGTGACAAGATCAAATGGGCCCTCCAAGACCATACTGCGAGGAACAGTGCAGGGGAAGAGAAGGCGAGGCAGGCCGAAGAAGAAAAGGGCAGACATCACTGAATGGACCAGGAAGAGCTTCTCCACAACCCAGGCACTTACCCACAACCGTCGCAAATGGAGCCAACTGGTGCAATGTTCATCACTGCAGTGCCCCTGCGACCTCGGAGGAGGTTGTGGGAGCAGATGAGATCAGATGAAAATAATGGAGAAAAAAAGCCATTATCATAGGGAAACAAAAACAAACGGAGAATAATAGAACGATTGTCCCTGCTCTCGTAGCGACACGCTCTTTCTGTGGGAAGCTCACCCAACCTTTATGCAATAATATCTGTCGTGGCTAAAAAGGGTACTTTGTACAAAACCTCATTTCAATGAAAAACTGAACAAATCATTTCTTTCACTGGGCCCACGACCTAAGCAAGCAGTTTAGCTACTTTAGTAAATGATCAGTATGTAATGGATACATGCTGTTAAATAATGTCTCGTATTTTAACACTTATAGACACATGTACTAATATGACGGACACTATAGCACAGCGGTTAAAACCGTTTTACTATAATCACGTGGGTCCAAGAAGTCTAGGTTCGAATCTCGACGATGGCGTCTGGTGAATTAAGGGTGGGGATTTTTACAATCCCCCAGGTCAAATTCAAGTGCAGACCTGCCAGTGCGTAATCCCCTTCGTGTATATGCACATGCAAAAGATCAAGTATTCACGTCAAAGATCCCGTAATTCATGCCAGCGTTCGATGGGTTACTTAAATATTAACATACTCAGCATGCATCATGCACAATATTGAGCTGCTTTGAAGTCGGAACGTGTCGGTTGAGGCCATCCGTCAGACATCCTGCAAATTTCAAGAACAGGAGAAGACCAGGTATTACGCATTCCGCCCGGTAAGGGAACACAGAGCAGAGCAGAGCACACAGAGAGAGAGAGAGAGAGAGAGAGAGAGAGAGAGAGAGAGAGAGAGAGAGAGAGAGAGAGAGAGAGAGAGAGAGAGATGTACTATCAGCTTTGGCTACTTTTCGTATCATCAGCATATTCATACAAAAAAGACAGAGCTACTCTCTCTTTATTTAAAAATCACAAATTATGCAGTATTTGTTTTATGAGCATAGGAGCCTGCTGAGCTTTCAGGATCTGCAAAAACAATATTCAGCTGTGTTTACAAAACTGGTCGGGGTTTTTTCTTTTTATCACCCAGGTCGGAGTGCACATCACCTTCCTCAAAGTCAGTTTTTAGGCTCTCTCTTCCTCATTAACTCGTTAAAACCTGTTTAAAGCCAGTATCCAAACACAGAATGCTTTAGTTACGAAAAATGTAAAGCTCCATCTACCAATCATGGATGCTGTTTTGCTGAAGATGCAAAGGTCGGTAATAGATAATTCTACCCTAATTCATAGTTGTTTCAAAGAACATTCTTGCATTATATAAAAAAAACACCCAACAGCACAGGCATTTCCACAGAGAGACAGAGAGAGAGAGACAGAGAGAGAGAGAGAGAGAGAGCAGTAACTAGTAACTACTAAGTAGTCAGGGTTGAAGAACAGCATGGTTTGGAAAACAGTGTTTTACTCAGTTCATAGTAGTGTGTGTGTGTGTGTGTGTGAAGTAAAGAAAACGAAAAAAAGGGGGCAGAGGAAGTAGGTCATCTGTCTGACCAAAGTGCAACAGACGACCAGCAGACGTTGCGCACGCGCGCACCCAGCAATGCAACACTCAGGAGCGAGACACAACAACAGGAAGTCCCCTCCCGCCACCCCCTTCCCATCTCTCTCCATTGTTGTTCCTTATATCCCCCCCCCTCCCTCTCCTCCCCCCCCCCCCCCCCCCATCTCACCCTCTTCATGATGAATACGAGAAAGAAAAAAAAGGCAATGATAAATCCAATGTTACATCATACCCTGGAGTGAACATCTCACTGCCAGGGGTCTGTTCCAAACAAGGCTTGGTGGGGCGGGTGGACGAATGGGGCTGAGGTGAAGTCACTGGGTACGTAGACGGCTGATGCCAGGGGCAGACATTACACTTTATTTTCACCGGTAGCCGCCAAGGTCACCGAAAAAGACACAACTTCCGCTGGCTCAGGTTTCCTTTTTTGCTGTGTCTTTTCGTTTGCGTTTTGTTTTGTTTTCCTTTTGCTAGTCTTGGAAAGGAAAATGTGGGAGGAAGGAGGATTATCACTACACTTGTTGTTTATTGTTTGTGGATTAAAAGGACGGTAGACAAGGCGTGACTCTGTGCTTCTGTCACAGCCTTTAGGCAGTGAATGTCAGGTTAGCCACGTGTGTGTGTGTGTGTGTGTGTGTGTGAGGGGGGGGGAGGTTCACTTAAAATCTGAAAGCGTCTGTGCAAGCAGCAACAACAACAAAGCACAAAAACGGGGACTAAAATGCTTCCTTTTTCTGAGATATTTCTGCATCTATTTTGACGCTATAGTGCCTAGTTTTCACTGCATAGAAATGACAAGTATAAAGTATGCCCTGAGTGTGTGCTGTTTTGATTCGCCATGAAAATGCTGACTTGTTAGCTCATCTGTATACATCGTCAGTTTATGTCTTTGTTTAAAACATATTCACATTTTCTTTATAACATCATATGTCCCTTGTATTGATTGTTGTATACACTGCTCTTGTTATCCTGCATATGGTCAAAGAGTTGAAATATTTCTCATTTAAGCTCATAGATTTGATTGAAGAGCCACACTTTGTTCTGTTAGTGTGTATTCAATTTGAGTATTTGACATTATCTTTCAGAACGCATTAATCTGAATGCTATCAAATCTATAGTACAGGTAGGATGAATATGCTGTTTTCATTACAGTTTTTAACAGTAACTTCATGAATGATAACTCTTGTTCATATTTAAAAACAAAACAAAACCTCCACCTTTTAAAAAAGGGGGAAGAAAAAGAGGAAAGACTGAATGCCTCTGCTGTACATTTCTTTCCATGAAGGGTCTAAGAAAGGTTCATAACACCGAGTTCAGCAGCGTTTCATCTCAGTCAAATGCCGACACTACAGAAGGTAAAAAAGCCGCACCCCAGTCCCAGCCCCCACCTCCAGGCCCCGAAAATAAGATTTTAACCTTAATAGTACATGAATTAGTCTGTGAACAGCTTGTAAACTTACACAGGCTCTAACACATACACCCCGACAGATACATCATACTATCCCAAATCACCCCGCATCACCTGACACTAGGCCTTACTACACACACGCACACACACACACACACACACAACACACACACACACACACACACACCACACACACACACACCACACACATCACACTCACACAACACACACACACACACACACACACACACACACACACACACCACACACACACTCACACACACACAAACACACACATATGTAGTTAGATAATATTGATCAAGTTTTTTTGGGTTCCTAAATAGATGGCTTGATGAAAAAAAGCAAGTGCATTGCTTAATCAATGTACCATCTGAAAATAAAAATTTGACTTGACTTGACTTGACATACACATGAATGTGCGTGCACATAGGAAAAGCTTAGTCATGGGATTAAGGCGTCCGATTAGAGAGATATCCTGCAACTAAAATAAAAATTTCATTGCCTAAATGATACAACATTTTAGCTATCCTGTTTTCCCAACAAACAGTGACAAAAGGATCTTATCATACTCTCTAGGACTTTATCAACACCCCCTCCCATCAAAACAAACAAAGGAAAAAAGCACACAACAAAAAGCCAAACCACCAACCAACTAGGCTCACCAGCCAATCAAGCAACCTGTCAGAATTCAAGGTCACGATGACACCAGCCTGGTGCACGCACAGAGTGCATAAGGTACAATCACACACTCATCACTCTTCCACACTCACTCACATCACACTTCCACCACACACAATACACACACACACACACACACACACACCACACACACACACACACACACACACACACACACACACACACACACACACACCACACAGTGTACGCAAGAAATTAGCTGCTTTCCCATTGTGTGTAAACAAAACGATCAAGAATACAATTGTGCAGACACATACAATTAAGTACGCACGATGTTCGTTTTTCAGTCAAGCACATGCATGTCGATCCGCATACCCCATCTCTGTGTGTGTGTGTGTGTGTGTGTGTGTGTGTGTGTGTGTGTGTGTGTGGTATCTACTCCCCCCTCCGCCCCCACCCCCCATCTCATCCCATATCATTGCAAAGATGAGAAGACGTACGAGTTGTGGTAAATATGATGGATGGCCGAGGAGCTATATTTAAGCTCAAATGAAGTCAGGGGATTTATGGTCCTCTGCGGAAAATAAGCACAAGGGATGGAGAATCCCTCACCCTTTGGCGACCTCACTATGGGATAGGGGATAGGTTTCGCACTCTTCACTCCTTCGGGAAAGCTACTGACGTCAGTCACTCTCACTGTGGCGGCCACACCCTTATTACCCCATATGGATTACTGATTGATTGACATTGGATATGGCATTTACACTGACACTTGGGTAAACTTATGGATAGGTTGGGGGGGGGGGGGGGGGGGGGGGGGGGGGGGGGGGGGGGGGGGAGAGAGAGAGAGATTCGGGTGCAAGTTCAGTTGAATAATTATGGAACCGCACAATCCAAAATCATTGAAATTTCTGCTGAGGACAATCTGTTAACTCAAAAGTGAAGTTATACCTTTTTTTTTAAAAACATAAAACATTTGTAATAGGTAACTCGTGGCTAGATTATGCATTGAGCAAGCATCAGCTAAGTAGATTTCAGGAAACCATTACATTTTACCCTTATCTTCCCCAATGATAAATTTCTTTCTCTTCTGCATGTGTGGAGAATCATTGACTTAGAGAAACACTCGCAACATTTAGGTCTGACCTATTTCCTTCGAGGGCTTCTGACGGCAACAGAGGCGGTGATGTGTTTTTTGTTTTGTTTTTAGTTTCTTCATAGGACTAGGCTATACCGAGGACGCCAACCTCTGCACTTTCTATCTTTTGTCGCCTGGTAGGAGTAGGGTTAAGTTTAACAGTCAAGCTTTTGCCATGCTATGGTGTACAGACTCCAAATGTAAAAGAATTAGATTGTCAATCAAACTGTTGGACGGATTGAATGGTGCAGATAAGTAAATGACACTGCGACAGCAAACAAGCGCGAAAAAAACGTTTGCCTGACAGTCTACTCGGCACGACAAAGTTGCCGCGGCTCACTCCACAATTCAGACAACCAAGCCAAGCGACTCTCATGACAGTCTGTGATTAATTCTCTCTCCTCTCTCTCTCTCTCTCTCTCTCTCTCTCCTCTCTCTCTCTCTCTCTCTCTCTCTCTCTCTCTCTCTCTCTCTCTCTCTCTCTCTCTCTAACCAAGCGTGACACGAGGGAGCGACTTTCATACGCCTGCAGAACTAGGATTGTTTTCATGGCTGGATGTGCGACGACCTTATTAATATTAGTTTTGGTGGCCACTACAGAAGGCTGAAAGTTCTAAGTAAAGAGCCGATGACCCCGACAGAAGGAGATGAACCTTCAGCGGGCGTTCTTTACTCGTGGATTTCCCTTCACACGCTTTAGAGCTTTTTGTTTTGTTTTTATGTATCTTGTTTTGACTGTAAATGAATTAATTCTTAAGTTTGTTTGGGGAAGATATAATTATGTACCCCGCACTAAAACAGAAGTAATATGAGAAACAAGACTTAGATAATGTGTTTTTGTAATCTTATTTTGAACTGCCCACATTTTATTATTAGGTTTTCCTTATGGATATTTACAGCCCCTGATAGGTGAAAAGGACTCAAGTTGTAGTTTGTACTGACTTTTGTTGTTGCAGTTTCCAATGTGTAACACCTCCAGTAAATACACTGTCTTGTGTTGTATAGATTTTGTTCCTTTTACTTGATATTTCTTGCTTTTCTCATTTTCTCCTAGTTGACATTAAAACGCGACTCTCTTGGTAGTGTTCTTTTTCCTAACTTGGTAATGACATGTACATTCAGGATCAACATTGTTGCTGTGATACTGGGCCAGTTTTACTCGGGACCCTTGTCCGAACCATCTTTTGCTGGTGTAAAAGATACGGTAGATACCCGTTACATTGCATTGTTGACAGTATCTTTTGCTCCTGGGTATCTCCAGGAAGGGGAGCACTACTCTGTGAAGGATGAAGGAGGAATAAAGTCGCCTTCAGAGGTCTGACTAGAATGTTTCTGCTGAGGTGACAGGCCCTACTTACGATTATAAACGCCGGAAAGTGTAGCCGTCTTTGTATTCTGCGGTTCTCTTGGAACGAGCGCGCAGCAAAATTCATGTACACTATAGATCTACCAAACGAGAAGCCATTTCGGGATTCTGGGTTTACTTAAGTTGTTATTGGATTCCTTTGACTACACATATGCGCTAAATCACTCCACTTGTCATTTTTGCAGGCATTGTATTCTTTCTTGGTTTGACGCAAAGTCACGAAAGTGGCATCCCACATCTTCCCAATACAGGAAACGCAGATCTTGGAGAGATTGTACCAGGGTAGATTATTCATATTAAAACAGCTTTTATATATATATCGATTTAACATTCTTTGTTGCACGACGCTTTTACACATCGTCGATGACTTCTTTGTTTTGTTCTTCCTGTCTTGTGGTGTCAAAAAATGATAATGCAACTGTGGTTCAAGTTATTGATTGAAATTGTCGTGCAAGACTGGCAGTTGACAATGATAAAAAAAGAAAGTCATGATGAATGTATAAAATGTTTGCCATTGAAAATATAGAGAGGAAGGGTGAAATGGCAGGATCCATCCCGTTTGGTAATCTAATTGTATGGATTAACTGAAATACAAGGGGATTTTTTCTTGCCAGTGCTGCGTTACAGGAAAGACCTCAACCTTTCAGTATGGACTGATTAGCACCACGTTTGAAAAGAAGATTTTAGATTAAAATATTCATTTTGACATTGATCCTAGTTTAAAATCAGCCGTACAATGCAATACAGTACAAGGTAAATATGTTTTACTACGTAAAAGACTTTATTTTCCAAAACTCTGGGAATCAGTTGTTATGAAAAAGAATTCATATGAGTACAATAGTTGGATTCATGCGAACTCACTTCATTTCAGTTTCTCCAGGGAGGCATCACTGCATAACGAATATCCGATATACGCTATACTATGTCATGAAAAGACAGACAAACGCATGTTTTCAATTTATGCAATGGAGAACCAGCAAAGTAAACTGATATGCATCATTCTGAATTTTCTAGCACGAAGCATGCATATTTTTCATCTGCACATTTGATAGAAATAAAAGTCATAGTTGATTTGGTGGTTTGAGACGTGTCAGAGGGTGTGCTTATAAGCAAAGGTTCTTTTAACAGTGAATCTCTCACGTTAAAGTAAAATTTTGTAAAACAAAGTCAGTCACGAAAATTATAATTTGAAGGGGTCGTCTTTGAAATAGATCTTCAGCTTTCAGACTGTGGATATTGGGCTGAGACTTTAAGAATCTCTCTCTCTCTCTCTCTCTCTCTCTCTCTCTCTCTCTCTCTCTCTCTCTCTCTCTCTCTCTCTCTCTCTCTCT
>CM054147.1:41482851-41495351 GCA_028751875.1 Rapana venosa
TCAGTGAGACCCGTTGGACACAGTCAGGACAAAGGAGACTGCTCACTGGAGAGATGCTGCTTTATTCTGGCCACGAAGAAGACAACGCTCCACACACAGAAGGCGTAGCGCTCATGTTGTCAAGACCTGCGCAGAGAGCCCTGATAGGATGGGAAGCACACGGATCAAGAATCATCGCGGCATCCTTAGGACTAAGAAGAAGATCAAGATGAACATCATCCAGTGTTATGCGCCAACTAATGACGCGATGAAGAAGCCAAAGATCAATTCTACGACAGACTGCAGAACGTCATTGCAAAGTACCCAGAAAAAGAAATAAACATCCTCATGGGTGATTTCAATGCCAAGATCGGACAGGACAACACGGGATGCGAGGAAGTGATGGGAAGACACGGATTAGGAGAGATGAATGAGAATGGCGAGAGATTTGCAGACTCTCTGTGCTATCAACAATCTGGCAATCGGTGGCAGCATTTCCCCCCACAGAAGAGTACATAAGGCCACCTGGGTATCACCAAATCATGTGACTGAGAACCAGATCGACCATATCTGCATGGCCAAGAAATTCAGGAGATCTCTACAGGATATAAGGGTGAAAAGAGGAGCAGACGTTGCATCTGACCACCACCTTTTGGTAGCCAGGCTGAAGCTAAAGCTGAAGAAGAACTGGATGGAAGCAACAACAAAGAGGCAGAAGTACAACACCAGCCTGCTGAAAGACACAAAGATAAATGAAGAATTCAAGCTGTCCCTCACCAACAAGTACCAAGTACTACAAGAACTGCTTGAAGAAGAGACTGACATCGAGAGCCAGTGGAAGAAAGTGAAAGAGACACTGACGTCAACTTGTCAGGAAGTAGTGGGCCCCAAGAGACACAAACAGAAGGAATGGATATCGGCAGTCAAAATGGGCAAGATTGAGAAGAGAAAGCAGAAGAAAGCAGCAGTAAACAACAGCCGGACAAGAGCAGCAAAGGCCAAGGCCAACAGAGAAGTCAAGAGGAGCGCAAGAACAGAAAAGCGCAAGTACATCGACAGCCTGGCAGAGGAAGCCGAGGAAGCAGCAGCCAGTAACAACATGAAGCTGCTGTATGACACCACTAAGAAACTCTCGGGGAAGTACAGCAGGCCTGAGCGACCAGTTAAAGACAAGAAATGAAACACTATCCTGGGAACAGAGGGACAACTGAACAGATGGGCAGAGCACTTTGAGGAACTCCTGAACAGATCCTTCCCTTCAAACCCCCTGGACATCGACCCTGCTGATAGAGACCTAGACATCAACTGTGAGCAACCACCCAGGGAGGAGATCAGGAAAGCCATCAAAATGCTGAGAAATGGCAAGGCAGCAGGACCGGACAACATCCCAGCAGAAGCTCTCAAGGCAGACCTGGAGACCACGGTAGAGATGCTGTACCCTCTCTTTGGGAAGATTTGGGAAGAGGAGGAAGTACCGTCAGACTGGAAGGAGGGCTACATAATCAAGCTACCCCAGAAAGGAGACCTCAGCAACTGTGCCAACTATAGAGGGATAACGCTTCTGTCGGTGCCAGGAAAAGTCTTTAACAGGATCCTCCTCGAGAGAATGAAAAATGTAGTCGACCCTCTCCTCCGAGATGAGCAGGCCGGCTTCCGCCAGAACAGATCATGCGTAGATCAGATTGCCACAATGCGCATCATCGTTGAGCAATCTTTAGAATGGAACTCATCTTTATTCATCAACTTTGTTGATTATGAGAAAGCATTTGACAGTGTGGACCGCAACACTCTCTGGAAATTGCTTCGCCACCATGGAGTGCCAACCAAACTGGTCAACTTGATCAAGAACTCCTACGAAAGAATGACTTCCCGGGTGGTCCATGGAGGACAACTCACAAACAGCTTTGAGGTGAAGACCGGAGTCAGACAAGGCTGCCTCCTGTCACCTTTCCTCTTCCTCCTGGCGATCGATTGGATCATGAAGACATCAACAGCATACAGAAGAAATGGAATCCAGTGGACACTGTGGGACCAGCTGGATGATCTCGACTTTGCAGAGAACCTGGCCCTGCTTTCGCACAACCGCCAACAGATGCAGGACAAGACTACAGAACTAGCAGCCACCTCATTACAAGTTGGTCTCAAGGTCCATGAAGGCAAAACCAAGATTCTCAAGATCAACGCAGCGAGTGAGGACCCAGTCACACTAAATGGGAAGGAGCTGGAAGAAGTGGAGACATTCACGTACCTGGGTAGCATCATTAACATGCAGGGCGGCACAGACGCAGACGTCAGAGCAAGAATTGGCAAGGCGAGGGCAGCGTACTTGCAGCTGAAGAACATCTGGAGCTCCAAGGTGGTGTCGACCCGCACAAAGATCAGGCTGTTCAACTCCAACATCAAGTCAGTCCTACTGTATGGAGCGGAGACATGGAGGACAACAAAGACCACAGTGCAGACTTTCATCAACAGCTGCCTGAGACGAATCCTCCAGATCCACTGGCCCGACACCATCAGCAACGCAGACCTGTGGCAACGTACCAACCAGCTGCCAGCCGAGAATGAAATCCGGCGCAGGAGATGGGGATGGGTCGGGCACACCCTGAGAAAGCCAGCCAGAAACATCACAAGGCAGGCACTATCATGGAACCCCCAGGGAAAACGAAAAAGAGGAAGGTCAAGAAACACCTGGCGACGCGACCTTGAGGCAGAAACCAAGGAGATGGGATATACCTGGAGACAGCTGGAGAGAATAGCCCAGGACAGAGGACTCTGGCGGACTGTTGTCGGCGGCCTATGCTCCAGGGGGAGTGATGGGCCTAAGTAAGTGAGTAAGTAAGTATGACTGACGGCATTGTTCTTTACTGACATTGCCTTTGGATGGCAATATGATATTGCCTATAACTGATAATGGAGTCCTTTACTGACATTATCTTTGGATGGCGATATATTACCTATGGCTGACAGCATTGTTCTTCTTTCTTGACATTGCTTTTGGATGGCAATATGATATTACCTATGGCTGACAGCACTGTCCTTTACTGTCATTGCTTTTGGATGCAATATGATATTACCTATGGCTGACAGCATTGTTCTTTACTGACATTGCCTTTGGATGGCAATATGATATTGCCTATGACTGATAATGGAGTCCTTTACTGACATTATCTTTGGATGGCAATATGATATTACCTATGGCTGACAGCATTGTTCTTTTACTGACATTGCCTTTGGATGGCAATATGATATTACCCGTTGCTGGTAAGGAATCTTTTATGATATTGCCAATGGGAGATACCACAGTTCTTTATGATATTGCCCATGGCAGATAACACAGTTCTTTACAATATTGCCTATAGCTAACAAAATAGTTCTTTGTAGTATTTCCTCTGGCTGACAATAGCTGTTTTGTTCTTTCTTGATTATTTCTTCTCTCGACTTACTTCCTTTCCGCTTCTTATCACAGAAATTAAGATTTCTAGTCGAAAGGATTCTCAAAAATATATTTTGAACATTGTAAAGCCAAGTCGTTTTAGAGAATAATCTGTTCATCTTCTACATATGAACGATTGATTGCACGTAATCATAACCGCTTTCTCTCCTCTCCTGCATTCCCTAAAAAAAGTCTCTTGTTTTACAGTGAGAGGGGAGGGGGCGCAAATGAGCCAGTAAGATTTTCCAGCTGATCAAAACTCCCCAACTCTGTAAGTCTACCTCGGCTCTTTACCATTCGCAGTCACTTCTTTGCACTGAGTTCTTTGTGTAAACTGTGCCTCCATTGCGGATGCTGTCCAGTTTCTGGAGGTAAATATACTCTTCTTTTGTTTTTGTTTTGTTTCGTTTTGTTTTATTGCTTGCATTTTCACAAACGTTGAAACTGACATAAAGATATGTCGCCAATAAACATCAGGGAGGAGGCATGAAAAGGACGAGAGGACTAGGGGAGAGGGCGTACGTACAGGCTTGATGAATAGTGACACTACAAGCTTCAAGTCATGGCCTTTAATTGTTCCTTGTAACTTAAGAAGGTTGCAGCTAACATCATTAACAATAAACAAACTCTGCGCCACGCCACGCCACGCCACTCTACTGTGCAGCTGTAAAATGGAACGCGAGTTTTGTGTCTCCATGACAGACTCCCGCGCTGCGATGTGTTCCATAAAAATGGTTTAATTTTGTACGCGTTAGTTTATCTCAAGCCTCCATTGCGGATGCTATCCAGTTTCTGGAGGTAAATGTACTTTTGTTTTGTTTTGTTTTGTTTTGATTTTTGGTTTGCATTTTCATCCGAAACTAGGTTCAACAGAGAACTGTTACCAGCCGTAGGCAATATCATTAACTGTGTTGTTAGCTAAAATTAATGTCAATAAAGAACTGTTGTCAATTGAGACCATCCATAGCTTTTAATATCTAGGAGCTATACTATCGGATGAAGGATCAAAATCTGAAATTCTCTTCAGGGTATCCCAGACCACAGCTGCGATGACCAACTGATGCGTTCCCTGGTCATGTCTATAATTATTTTATATGCATGTGAAATGTGGACCATTAACAGGAGACATTGAAAGAAGGATACAGGCAATGGAGATGAGATGCTTCCGAAAACTTCTTGTTATCACACACAGTGATCACATAACGAGGAAATAAACACCAGAATTGAAAATGCTATTGGGCCATATGAAGAGCTCTTGGCTTCAGTGGAAAAGACACAAACTGAAGTGATACGGGCACGTCACACGAGCATCTAGACTGGCCAAGGCTGTTGTCCTACAGGGAACAGGACAAGGAAGAAGACGAAGAGGCAGACAGAGGAAACGATAGGAAAACATCAGAGAGTGGACTAGCCTTGAGTGGAATGACTTACTATGGAGAGCTGAGAATTGCGAGGAGTAGAGGAAGCTGATTGCAGAATCTCCAGTCTACAAGACCATGGGATAGGTGATATGAGGAAGTTGTGAGGAATTTTGTGCCACAGAGTGTCATCCATGCTAACTTCACATGGATTGGAGAGAAAGAGAGAGAGAGAGAGAGAGAGAGAGAGAGAGAGAGAGAGAGGAGAGAGAGAGAGAGAGAGAAGAGAGAGAGAGAGAGGAAACATCAAAGTTATAAAAAAAAAAGAACAGCACTGTTTTGATGAGTTTAAGAAAGTGACCTTATACAAAAGCTGAACCACCAAAATAGTCCACGGTTAGCAATATCAAACCAAAAACCCATACTTTGCACTCAGAAATCTGTAGTACTGTATGTGAAAACGACATTGCTGTATATTGAAAGTTGCTTCAACGCAGGGATGCCAAGAATAGGTATAGAACGAGTTGGAGGCGGATGATATGCACAAGAAAGTCGATGTGGGTTTTGACAGAATCAGTAGAGTGAATGAAAAGGAACAGCAGGTAATGAGTCTAACATGACTTCGAAACACAAAGTCGTGGAAAGAGGATCATGGTAGAGTGACCACACGATTGTGCCTAAAAACTACTTGTTAGATGTTGACTAAGGCAGTCTACTTGAAATATGGTTGATTGATATTTTTCTCTTTTCAAATAAGGAAAATTTAGAAAGAAAAGCAAATTACTGTCCTTCAGAAAGTATTACTCTACACAAAATTCTAACAGCATTTTAAATTTTGTAAGACACTGAAGGAGTGATTAAGAGGAATAATGTATTAAACATTTACCTTTTTTTTCTTCTTCGGCATTCATTTTGATTTTTTGTAAACGATTTGGAAGGAAAGGAAGGCCCATTAATTTGTGGAAAGCTGTTTTTAAAAATACCAGAACGAATGCATGTTTCTTCAACAAGCATTAAATCTCAAAAGCCTCCCTCTTCTCTACCCCCATTCCCACCCCCAGATGAGCCCCCCCCCCCCCCCCACCTTCTTTTCAGAACATGACAGGGCAATGAGTTGTGATGGCTCTGTCACTGACTCCTTCATGGAGGTCCTGAAATGAACTTGAAAAAATAAATCATAAACTATGTTGACAAATGTCAAGTACAGTTAAGCTTTCGCTTCTTGTTTTTTGCTTGCTAAGATGTCACCGTGATAAAGTTGACAGTTGGCAAGATTGTACCGGAAACTGTTTGTTTTGTTTTTTGGATAGATTGACATAATCAAGTAACACTTTATATCAGTATTCCTTGCAGTGTCGACTAGGTATAACTGTTAAGCCTGAGACACCACAGTTGTAATGAAGTGTTGTCATATTCTCTTCCTCAATGTGTCCCCGTGCAATATTTTATGAGAAATTCTTCACAGAGTAGATGTCTCTTTTTGTGGTAGCAAACTGCTGTGTGTGTGTGTGTGTGTGTGTGTGTGTGTGTGTGCACCCAGAGCATTTTCTGCAATGTCAGGAGATAATAATAATAATAAAGGTTAAAAAACCCCATCATTTAGACAAGCGCTCAAATTATAATCGTACATATTTCAAATTTAAAAAAATTCAAACTAGACTGTGAAAAAAACAGACCCCCGCCCACTGAAGTCTTGCTTGGCGCTAAAATTGAACAATGGAGAAAAACAATGGGCACGGGATAACCATAGACTGAAGCCCATAAATAAAACCCCAGAACGTCGGGGGAAAAGGGAGAGGGAATGGAGTGGAATAATGGCAAGGATTTGTCACGGCATTTCACCATTCATAAGATAGATTAAAAAGAAACAAAATAGAAATATCTGTTTAAAACCAGGAATGAGAAAACCACAAGGAAAACAAAGACAAAACCCGAGCAGGTGTAGAACTTAATAAACCTTGATCACAGCTGTCATCAGTATTGTCCACTACATCTCGAGGGCACACTTGCTCGTTTAATAGTTTGAAAACAAAACGTTTATAGTAAGTGATAGATCGTGAGCCACATTGAATCATCGATGCTCATTACTGATATATGGAGAGTTTTTACGATCGAGGATTAATACGAAAGCCTTCCCTGGGCATAAAGAGGACGAATTCTCGGTCAGAGATCAATCTGTGCGTTAGTTTTGTTGCGATTCGGTAATAAAGTAGCGCATTTGATCATAGACACTGTACTACTGACAGGTTTCACTCACACACACACACACACACACACACACACACACACACACACACACACACACACACACACACACACACACACACACACACACACACAGCGCTGCAATGATAACTGTGGATATGAGGATCCAGAAAATACACTTGTTTTTATAGTGATTGACAATCAAACGATATTCCATGCCCGCCATATATATATATATATATATATATATATATATATATATATATATATATATATATATATGAGTGACCAAATAACATTAGAGGAGCCGTGAAGTGCTCTGTCTGCAAAACCATATTGCTGTTTGCCTTGACCTACTGTCACTCCCCCTCCTGTGGGCCATTAGCATCCGTGTTAGGGTGTGGTCCATGCCGTTAGGGTCAGAAATGTTATCGTATTTCAGCTCCTTCTTCGCCTCGTCTCGGCTCTGGCCAGACGGTGAGACGTACGATGCATAGGGCTCTTCTTGACATGCCCGGGACGCTCATCCACACAAGAAATATGGATTTGGCTGCTAGAAATGACCCGAGACTTTGCTGTCAACTAAGTCATTCGGAAGATGTACGCTTGCTGTTTTCCTCTTACCTGTCTGGAAAATGGCCTGAAAGAAGCCGTCAGGAAAGGCCACTGTCTCTCACCATGGAAAGGAGATCGCAAGCAGTTGGCCGCAGCGGAGACGGAAAGATAGAGATAAACATATTTATATTATTCCTCACAAAGACAGCCAACGCCCTGTCACCGTAGAACGGGCTTGAATTCACAATACTGTTAATGAGGTCTGAGGAATGTGTTTGTGTGTTGTCTTTAACTGGCAAAGTGAAGCCAGCCGTTGATTCTGATTTTTCTTACACATTTCCACAGTTTACTTCCACCGACATGTTGGAGTCGAGCACGTTGTTTTCTAAAAGTCAAGTGTCAGCAAACCATTTTTCTTACAGCAAAACTTAAAGAATGGCAAATTTAAATAGAGTAAGAGTTTGCATCATCGAAAAGGAAAGGACATCCCACTCTTTCGGGGATACTGGTGATTTTTCTTTCATGAGTGAATGTTGTTTTTTATTGTTGTTGCTAAACCAGAAACCTGTGGCCCGGTATATCATATTGTGTTTTGTATTATATACCACTTTCAGTCACGCTAGGATTTTCTGCATGAAAATCAGGTTATGAATTGCCTCTCTGGAGCGTTACTCTAGGAATAACGGCATCAGGATCGTCGACATTTCAAATCCTGCAGACGCTTCAGTTTAAAGAAAACACCAATGAAATTGCGCAAAAGCTGGGAGAAGCTATTTGGTTATATGTCCTCAGCGACGTGGTAGAACGATCTCATCGTGTGGGCAGACGTATTAGAACTTTAACCCTCAGATCATAGTGAAATTTACGCTTTACTGTTATAAAAGACAGTTTATGACGTCACACAAAAGACTAAAAAAATAGGATTGCTGCAAGTATTGGTTTCACCCAGCCCCAGGCGTGACAACAGGATCTTTTTTCATGACTTCCTGACTCGAACGAGATCCCAGTTGGCTGCTAGAGTTAAAAAATGAGAGAGAGATTGATAAACAGGATACTTGGGTGTATGAGAAGGACGTCTTCATCAAACCTGACAAAATGACAAGTCAAATCATTTAAGACCGCCATCTGGAATCACTTACCTAGAGCGCGCAGTTTACTCTGCAGTTATTTGACTTACTTGACTTTCTTTTGGAGGTTTTTATGATACGAAAACAATTAAAAGGGGGGAGGGGATGGTGGTGGTTACTTTTGAGGAGTATTCTGTGAAAGAACTTGCCAAGTTCTTGTAAAAAATAAATCGTAATTTAATGGCAATCAAAAGACCAATTGCTGCCGTTCAATTTGCTTTTTTAATCATTCAGATGTGAATTTTTGCCCTTCCATATATACAGTGCAGCTGGTTATTGAATTCCATGGACTTAACGTGGTGACAGCTCTAACACCTTTAGCGATGGCCTGGACCGGGCTGGGCTGGGCTCCAAGCAACATGAACAGACTTCCATCCAACCAACATCCACTCCTTTTTCCCTATGCACTCTTCTCGCTACAAGAGTGATTTACATTGTTGGGTTTCTTTCAGCATACAAAGCGCCAAGAGGCCAGGTGTAGTGAAGGTTGTAGTTTGCAAATTCATTGCACAAGGTACAATGCCTTCTTTGATTTGGCGGGACACGTGCCTGTTGATTAGAGTCGTTAGTTTTACAAGCTGACACGTTGTAGACAGAGAGAGGACGTGAGAGGGCGAGGTGCTTACAAACTAAATCTCCGGAGTAAATAAACTGAGAGTGGGGTGAGGGAGACAGAGGTTACCCAAACTATGGTCATGTCTCGCTAGCGTGTTCAACCAGCAAGGAACAGCTCTGGCTTCCTAAACAGATTGCATAACTTCCAAGTAATAATGGCTTTTACGAAATTTTCCGAAACGCAAGAGTGACGTTTTGTTGTCAGTATGAAAATCACTACCAACATTATAGCTTATTACTATCAGATTGTGATTATTATGATCAGCATCACCATTAAACTTCTTTTGAGGGTAATGGCAAACTATGGTGAAACTCTACACAAAAAAAGAAACCTTCCTGCTTTATTAAAATAATTTGTTTACGGTCGACAACAGGATAGAATTCTTCTGCTCGACCAAATAGTTGAAAATATATCAATGTTAATGGTAGGGGCGGGTGATCTTGTTGTCAAAGCGTTGAACTGTGATATCACTTGTAACTAAAGGTACATGTTCCAATCTATTAAAGTGTCCGTTCGAAAGAGGTTTTTTTGTTTTACTGGAGTTAACATTGGTACTGATTCCACTCCCCTGAAGGGTCTTCGGATGGGGTTAGAAATGAAGGCCCCGTGTGGAACGCAAGCAGAACATCCTGTTCACATGTTAAAACCCCCTTCACCTTTTGTAGAAGAGTAGGCCAGCAATGGACGGTGATACGGTGACATATTGCTTGCGAAGAACATCTCTTGTGTTTGATATGAAAACTGTTTACAGTTAGTTTAATTGTATAATGAAATGCCATAAAATGCGTAAAATTTGTAAAGATACACCATTTTGTAAATGCAGTTGTATGTTTCGAGTTTGTTCACATTTAGTGATATTAGCCACCCAGAGATCAAATTCACATTCTATCATTTGGAGGGAGAGAGGGGTACGGTAAAGAGTCGCAGTTGGCAGATTTTTTGTTTGAAATTCAGAAAATCTTACCAACAACAACGCAGTGACGTTAACGCCAAATGGTTCTAAAAAAACCGACAAAAATATTTATACTACAATTTACTTTTGAAAGTGACTTTTTAAAAATCGCAAACTGATAAATATTTCAATTCTAAATGTTTCATTGAATCCTTTCCTAAATGAGAGCGACAGGCTCATTAAATCTCACAGTGCAATGGTGGTAGTTGAGCAATAGTAGCTTAGAAAAATAATTGAAGCAGTGGGTGTAAAGTTGGTAGTTGTGGCAGAGCAGCAGTAGCAGCTATATAACTAGTATTGGAAAAACAGCTGCAACCATAACCGACAAGCAGTAATAGAAGTAGTGTAAAAGACGCGCGCGCACGCACGCACGCACAGAGAGAGACAAGAGAGAGAGAGAGAGAGAGAGAGAGAGAGAGAGAGAGAGAGAGAGAGAGAGGAGAGAGAGAGAGAGAGAGAGAGAGAGAGAGAGAGAGCGGGACATAACCTAACAGTGTCCTGACGGCGTTTTTCAGCATTTCGGCGAGTGGTTGTGGTGGTGTGTCTTCCCGTCCTGCTGCTTTTGAATCTGCTGTGGCCGCCTGGCGCCCTGGCCAATCACAACAAGTGGTGGACCTGCAACGACGCCTGTGCCCGCTGTGCGCGCCGTGTGCTGCCCATCGATGAGATGATCACTAACCTGTACCCGGGTCTCTTCAGCACAAACCCACCTTCCAACGCCATCCCATTGTCCGATTTGATGGACAACATGAACGTAGAGACTGATTACCCCAGAACCAACACCACGGAAAGACCTGGTCCCGTTCTACCAAAACCCGGCGCAATGAACGAGTCCAATAATACCAACGGGTCAGTCATTGTGGTCAGTAGAAACAACGAAGTGATTTCTACTTTTGGGACTCCCCCACCTCCTACAACCCCGCCCAGAAGCACCGGCTGTTGTGAAACGTAAGTTGAGTCTGTGAGCAGAATGGCAGGATTAGCTGCCAGCTTTGGTTTCCGAGTAACGTACGTATGTCGGGGGTTTGTAGTGGGGGATGGGGGGAGGAAATCAGATCATTTTCTTACTTCATAACAGCCTTAGCATACACACACATACACACACACGCGCGCGTGCGCGCGCGCGCAAACACACACACACACACACACACGCACGAACGCACGCGCACACATATCATACATCGTTTTATGCGTGATTTTTGTTGTCTACTAGAGTTCTATACTTCGTTTTTGAACTTGCTGACAGGTCATTTGCTTCAAAGTTTTCTGTCAAATTTGAACCGCTATTGCCATTTGACCAGGCAACTGGGATTTGAAGAACTAATAAAGCAACCACAGTACACATTTTTTTCATATAACATAATAACGAAGAAACTTCTTTATACACCATGACTATGAAGTAAACTCATATTCAAAGCCTATGTGCTCAATCATCTCAAACTTCCCTTGGGATTGCCAGGGCAAATTTTGTATAAATAGAATTCCTAACTGAAAAAAGTGTACTAGAAACGTCTCCATTTTTTATCATTGTCTTTGTTTCTGTCGTTTTTCTTATCTTTCTGTCTTTCCTTTCGTGCTTATTTTCTACCATCCCTCCCACTCACGTGTCTTTCTTAAAAAAAAATCTGGCCACATTTTCTCTATAAATGAACACAGTGGCTTTTTTCCGAATTCTTTGCACAATGTGTAGTGCAATGCAATTAAACAGAATTTGCATACCAAGACCTGTCTTAGGTTCTCGTCGTCAGCGATGCCTACACATACAAACAAAATAACTTAAATGATGCTGGTCTGAATGTGATGGTCTGTATTGTTACTTGTTGGTGAGTTAACAGTCACGAAATTAGACTGAAATGGACTATATAGACAACGTATCAGTGTGTACTTTAGCTTGTAGAATGTTGGGTATGATCGGCTTCCTTTTTACTTCTCCCACACTACATAAAATCAGATATGACCAGCTTTCATGAGCCCTTTCCTCCCTTGTTCCTCCGCTTGGAACTCCGACGTTTACCAGTGGTGAGATTTTTGCGATTGTGACCGTTTTTGCCTACGATTAAAGTAGCTGCATTAGGGGAGATTTACTAGTTTAAAAAAGCACACAGTCATAACAGTTAAATGAAAAAGAAAAGGAATTGCATGACAAACAGTAATAACACAAAGAATCATTTTTCAGTCTATATAGTGTGGGATTATCTGGGAAGACAGTAAACAGAAAGTACACAGAAGATAGGTGTGGTAGATTAGGAAAATTTTCCTGGCAAACTAAAAGCTG